>CAWUFW010008009.1:600000-940918 GCA_963921515.1 Calotriton arnoldi | reverse complement strand
TAGGTGCCATCTTTGAAGGTGCAAAGTCCATCATGACTAATCGATCTATCTCAATATTGTCCATGCTTTAATACAAAAACATGTACATTCATGTACTCCCTTTATGACGGCAAACATATCAATGCCCATTTCATTCAAATAATCAATTGCTTTACATGAGTCTTGTATCAATATATTAACTTAAAAAACATTTCTATTCATTTCAGAATGGTCATGCTTATGATGCAGACAGCAATAATAGTTTAAATACTTCTGTTCAATCAAATTCACAGAGTATTTAACAGCAATCTGTTACCAAAATATGAACACATAAATGCATGAATACATTCACTGAAACTCATATGCACTAACCCATATTCATGTATCACAAAAGGTAAGGATCACTATAAAAAATGATGAAATTCATTATTAGTGTTAAGACCAAACAGTACTGATCTAAAACGACAGATCCATAATGCTTCTGCCTGTCTTAGGCAACTTCTCTGTCACCTCCTCTTTCATGGAACAGTGTCTGTTCCATAGCATGGAACCAAATTCTTGTTTCACCTGGATGTTCCCCATATATATGAGTCACAACCGGATACTTGGGATCCCTGTTTTTGACAGCCCTCATGTGTTCTTGGATTCGTAATATTAGACTACGTTTTCTGCTTCCGACATATATCTTACCACAAGCACAGCCAATCACATAGACGGTAAAGGTGGTATTACAGTTTATAAAAGAGTCAATAGAATATTCTCTGGACTTGTTGTATTTACAGGTTGTCAGTCTGTTCAGTCCCAATTCACATACATTACATGACCCAGATGTATAAAAGCCTCGTGGTTTATCAGGTAGCCAGGTTTTCTCCTTATCACGCACATTTTTAATATAACAGGGACATAGTGTGTTCTTTGGAGTTCTTCCTCTACGGTACACTACTCGTGTTTTTTTTAATAGTGTACCTTCAGGTATATAGTTAGAGTTTAATAACTGCCAGTTTTTACCCAAGATGATGTAGACATGAGTACTATATGCATCATATTCATATTCGTATTCAGTGATGAATACGACTTCAGACGGTTTTATTCTTGAGCACTTTTTGGTGGGTTTGGGGCTCAAAGTTTCTTTTCTTTTTAGCTTTCCCACTCTTTTCTCTGCTTCAATTAGGCAAGACATTTCATAACCCCTCTCTGTGAAATTCTGCTTGATTTCTCCAATATTTCTTTGGAAATCTGAATCTTGGCTGCAATTGTACCTTGCCCTTACCATCTCGCCATATGGTATGGCTCTTATAGTTGACTTTGGATGTGCACTTGTGTGCAAGATGCTATTGCAGGCAGTCTCCTTCTTGTAGATATCACTCTGTATCATATTATCCCTAATGTACAGTAATAGATCAAGAAATTCAATTTCTGACCTAAAGTGTTTAATTGTTAATTTAACATTTAAACGATTGTCATTTAGATATCTATAATATGCAAAAATTTCACTCAAATTTCCGTTCCAAATCATTATGATGTCGTCTATATAACGACCATAAAAAATAATGTTGTTACTCCAAGTACATGCTCCAGAGCCCCAGGCATGCTCCACCTCAAACAAACCCATAAATAGATTTGCATAGGATGGAGCAAACCTGGAGCCCATGGCAGCCCCTTGCTTCTGTAGATACCAAACACCATCATGTAAAAACACATTTTGTGTCAAGATTATTTCTGACATATTGAGCAACATTATAGTGTGCTCCAGATGTTTAACATTGCGTTTATATAAGAAATGTTTTAAAGCTTTAAGGCCATGTTCATGTTGGGTGCAGAGACAGAATATCAACAGAAAAATATCGAATTGCAAGAATATCGAGTCAATAATATCGATGGTGCAAAATATTAAGGTAAGTTTTCTCGTTGTTAAAAATATCGATGTTATTGTTATATGGAAATATATAATTTATTAATATCGATGCCAAAATTATCGATGTAAATAATATCAATTTTTAGTTTTTTTTTTTATGTTCTATTTTTTTTTATCTGGTATTAGTAATTTTATAATGTTTAAATCATTTTTTCATGTTTAAATTGTATTTTTTTGGATTTAAAATAATTTTTAGGAGCGGGATGTTGGGTTTATAGGGGATATGGGTGGGTAGTCATTTAAAATTTTAGCAGAAAAAATACAATATTTTCAAATTTCTATATATTTTAGGAGCAGGATGTTGGGTTTATAGGGGATAAGGGTGGGGAGTAATTAAAAAACATTGTGGGGAAAATAAAAAATTGTTTTAATTTTTATTAAATTTTGGGAGCGGGATAATGAGTTTATAGGGGATATGGGTGGGGAGTAATTTTAGAATGTTGGTTAAAAAATAAATGTAAATTAATACATTTAAAAATATATAATTATTCATAGAAATTTATAAAAACATTTTTTTTATTTTTTTAAAAATTCAAAATGTTTGGGTTGCGAAAGTTTTTATGTAAATTGTGTGAAAAAATGTAGTTAATTTTAAAAAATTGGAAAAATGTATTTAAAAATTGTATTATTAGTTATTTATTTAAAATTTTATATTAGAGCTACAATTTCGTTTTCTAATATATTTTAGTGTAAAATGAGTTTACAAAGGGTTTAATATTGGATTATAAAATAAGTATGTTTATTTGTAATTTATAGTGTAGTTTTAAATATTTATTTTGGTTGTGACAAGTGTTTTTTCATATTTTACTTTTTTTATATTTTAAAATTTCTTTTCATAAAATTGTATTTTTTAATATTTTTTATAAAATGTATTGAATAATTCAAATTTTCTTATAATACTTAACATTTTTGTTGATAATTTTTAATTAGTAAAAAATATAAAATCTTTAATTTAAAAATGGTATTACATTTTATTTTTTTTAAAACTACATTTTTGTTAGTAATACATTTTTGGGAGTTAGAAAAATGAAAATATGGGGTGGAGTTTATTCAGTACTTTGCTTGAGTTTAGTTGGATTTGTAGTTGGAATAGTAAATTATTATGGTTTACTATCCAGCACTTTCCCTGAGTTTAGTTGGATTTGAAGTTGGAATGGTAAATTATTTTGATCTATTATCCAGCACTTTCCCTGATTTTAGTTGGATTTGGAGTTGGAATAGTAAATTATTATGGTTTATTATCCAGGATTTTCCCTAAATTTACTTGGATTTGGAGTTGGAATAGTAAATTATTATGGTTTACTATCCAGCACTTTTATTGAGTTTAGTTGGATTTGGAGTTGAAATAGTAAATTATTATGATTTATCATCCAGCACTTTCCCTGGGCTTAGTTGGATTTGGAGTTGGAATAGTAAATTATTATGGTTTACTATCCAGCACTTTTCATGAGTTTACTTGGATTTGGAGTTGAAATAGTAAATTATTATGGTTTGCTATCCAGCATTTTCACTTAGTTTATTTGGATTTGGAGTTGGATTAGTAAATTATTTTTATTTATTATCCAGCACTTTCCCTGAGTTTACGTGCATTTGGAGTTGGAATAGTAAATTATTATGGTTTACTATCCAGCACTTTCCCTGAGTTTAGTTGGATTTGGAGTTGGAGTAGTAAATTATTTTGATTTATTATCCAGCACTTTCCTTGAATTTACTTGGATTTTGAGTTGGAATAGTAAATTATTATGGTTTACTATCCAGCACTTTCCCTGAGTTTATTTGGATTTGGAGTTGGAATAGTAAATTATTATGGTTTAATATCCAGCACTTTCCCTGAGTTTAGTTGGATTTGGAGTTGGAGTAGTAAATTATTTTGATTTATTATCCAGCACTTTCCTTGAGTTTACTTGGATTTGGAGTTGGAATAGTAAATTATTATGGTTTACTATCCAGCACTTTCCCTGAGTTTATTTGGATTTGGAGTTGGAATAGTAAATTATTATGGTTTACTATCCAGCACTTTTATTGAGTTTAGTTGGATTTGGAGTTGGAATAGTAAATTATTTTCATTTATTATCAAGCACTTTCCCTGAGTTTACTTGGATTTTGAGTTGGAATAGTAAACTATTATGGTTTACTATCCAGCACTTTTATTGAGTCTAGTTAGATTTGGAGTTGGAATAGTAAATTATTATGGTTTATTATCCAACAGTTTTGCTGAGTATAGTTATTTTTGAAGTTGGGATAGTCATTTTTGGGGGGTATTATTCAGCTTTTTCTCAGAGTTTAGTTTATTTGGAATTTAGTAATAGTAATTATTTATTGTTTATTATGTATACCTTTTTATACAGTTTATATGTATATTGAAATAAGTAAATAGATGTATGTTAGTTTTTATTGGCAACATTCTTTTATGCAAACACATATATATTTGTATTCACAATTACATTCTTTTCATTTGCTATAAAATTTATTATAATATTAAAAACAGAAATCATAAATTTTGATGTTATTCATATTTTATTATAAAGTACAATATATTTGTAACATTCATTTTTCATGTATAAATGTTAAATGAATCATATATTTATACATATAAATTTTGTTTTTACAGTTTTGAAAAATAGTGCATTTTTTGGTAGCATAGGGGCCCATTACGATGGCGGGCGGAAGCACCACCGCCGTGCTGGCGGATGCAAAAACCACCAGTTACCGCCGGCACGCAGCAGTCCACACGCCCGCCCAATTACGATGCGAAAAGTAGGCCAAACACCGCCAGCAAGCCAGCAACACCGTCCGCCATCAAAGTGTGCCCGTACATGTAGCGGCGCAGCCCAACTGACACACACCGTCCGACGAAACACGTCCCGCCCGGCGCATAAATTACGATGCCGCAAACAAACGGCTCCCACGGCCAAGAGATACCGTACGACAAACCGAAGCGGTAACACGGATGCCGAGCACGGACAACGAAGAAGCGGCTCCCGAGCATGAATCCAGCACTGCAGGCACTCCCCATGCTTCTGCTGATGCACCACCAAGGACGCAACGTACCGCGGAGACGCAGGTAGGCACACACACAACAAGTGCACGCAAACAGCGCACACAGTGCAAGGGCGGAAAAAGCGGACAACCCCCACCAGCGCGTGTACACTACACATCCACCATCGCATCCACATATGACACACAGGCCAAATCGTAACATCGCAGAACACATGTGTACACACCACCTGGGACTAGGAACCAACCGCCCCGTCACGGCCCCAATGCGCCGATGACGCCGCCACACATGCGCACAACGCAGAGGCCAACCGCAGCGCCATGCATGCGTTGCACACAGACACAGGGACACAACCAAGCAGCACACACATCAGCCCCACCCCGAACGCACATGACACGTGACAGGCCGGCCACAGACATGTCCCCAACGCCCAATTCACGGACAACACCCAACGCCACACAACCGACGCACACATGTCAGTGAAGACACGCAACAGCAGGACACACCCCAGTGTAACAAACATGGCGTAGCACACAGCGGCGGCAACACCAACTAGGAGAAGCAGGGCCCCTTCGGGAAGAGGAACGCCAGTACCACACAGAAACACCCATACCACCCTGCACATATGAACAAGACATATAAAACGGAACACCAAAGAGCCCGGGGACCGACAACAGGTGGCCCAAGAATAACATTCACACACAAGGCCCAACGCAGAGCGGAAAGGCAGCCTGCCGCCCACACAAGGGAGAGCAGACAGCACTGAATGACCTTCCATTCCAACTCCGAAACCACAGCCCTACGACAGAAGCCGGTGAATACAGCCATTGTCCAAGAATAGACCAACACAGGCATGCAGAGGAGACCGACCACAGGGCAGATAGCGCATATCACAGAAGCACACAACGGACGGGGAAGAAAGAAGAAAACACTCCCCATGTCGGCCACATGCAAGTTAATTGGAAGGAGTCACACAGCACTGACCTTGAACTGTCTGAGAAGCATGTGGGAAGAGGGCCCGTGTCCTCCAAACAAGCCAACAGAACACAAGTCCTGTCTCCCTATGACTACACAGAGCTCACAGCAACCCCGGAGCGTGCACATTGCAGACTGCACACACAGCCGGAGCACGCCACCTCAACGAACCGCTGCGAAATGGCAACCGCAACACACCTACCCAACTACGCCGAACAGCTCAAGCTGTACAAAACCAACCTGTGCCATACATTGGGATGCGATCTCCTGTCCCTGCTGAACGTAAGTTACCGACTGACTTACCGCATCACATTGTTCAGCTGCGTCATGCCCGTCTTCTACTGTCGGAGGTGTCCCTACCAGCATCCCGTCGAGATATGCCTCTCCAACCCGGCATGTCTGAAGGCGGACCTGCTACCACTACTCCTCCCTCTGGACGCACACGCAGGGCCTGCTCTGCCTATGGGGGCATGGCGTATGTGGCCAACATCGCACCTGCACTGAAATGGGACCACTGTGCCTCCACACGACGGATCATCGAGAACAGCTACATCGAATGTCACCCAGCATGCCCCATCATGGTCCTCCAAGGGACAACTTACGAACAACACCTTGACAGCCACCATCCGCTACATTGGCTGGCAAACATGTACACCACCAATGACATGGAAGCCCTGCTGGACGGCATCGCATACCTGACAACCTGTAAATACGTCGGACCACAACGCAGGTTCCCCGAGTGACCTATGATGTCCAACCCCGCACCCATGCTTAGCTTCCGCACGGACTGGCCAGTCACCACCACAACAGCCATACCAAACGACCGGCAACTGTAACCACACCATCAACGACATCGCCATGACATCGGATATGACCGGGACATGCACACTGTTCCCCATCACATCCAGGAACACCGCATGCATCGTGGGAGGCAGTGTCATGGGCTCTGTGTATCGCACCCACATGGACGGAACTGCACGAACAACCAGGACACAACATGGATCCAGCGCACATGGACACACACACCGCTCAGTGGACATGAATAGGTCGCCTGGAGTCTGTGGGTGCTGCACCCCTCCCACCCCCGCCCCGGGAATCCCATACCAGGACCTTTGCATGGACGACAAGTGCATACAACAACAACACGACCCCAGTGACTGTGACATGTCCAGTAACCACCACAGTGCAACAACAAGTGGCACGCCGCTGCATGCACGCAAGCACATGCCCTGATGTCAACTCACATGCACGCGTGCATGAGGAACAACCGCAGCAAACCTGTCACATGGAACTGAGATGGACTGTGCCCATGATGCCAAGCGGTCTGGTAGGCTACATGTATACCGTCTGTGTCAAAGTCCGCAGCTCCGCAGCTATACGTAAATGTACATTAGCACAGCCTTGGCCAAGCAGATGTCACTCTGAAGCCCACATCCCACATGCAACAGCCAATCACATGTAACCCCACACCCTATCCCATTTGCAATCATGCTCAGTATATCCTCAACATGTATTCCGCTGCCAGTAGTGTCCACTATACTGCATCACAGAGGACAGAAGACTCAATATAATGTTTGAAACCAAAACTGTCTCCGCTGACTCATTTCACAAGTACGAATGAGAGAGGATGAGAGTATGTGAAGTACACGGCAGTCGTGACATGACCATGTAGTCCACTGGTATTGGATGTCAACGCAAATGAGTAGCACTACTGTGGAAGACACACATGTGTCGTGTGAAGTCGTATGGACGCAGTGCTCAGGTGGGTGGGTGCGACGGGTAGATGCGCACATGCCAAGTTGGAGCACGCCGTGTTGGGAGGGGTCATGAACAGTACACCACCGCTTCCCTGGGCATTGTGAGAGGACACCTGTCGGGGGGGAGTGAACACGTGTGTGCACAGCAGCCGGGCACACGTACAAAGCGGTACCAGGCGCACCTCAGCCCACCCTCTGTGGACAAGCTGGATCCTGTTGTGCGCCCGCCATGCCCCTTGACAAGGCACACACAGCCCCAGTCGACCAGGTGTAACCCCAACATAGTCAATCCGCACAGGCGATACAGGGCACGGGATGGCAGTGGAGCATGGTGTGTGAGAGGTCTCCTCGCGCTCCTCCTGGTCATATCTCGCAGGCAATAGAACCTCAACGTCTAGCATGGCACAAGTCACATGGAAGTGTAGGGGGGACGCACCACAGCACGAGCAGCACTGACGTCACGGGAGGTGGCTCGCACCATCCCATCCATTGCCCATCATACCAACCACGCCACATGCCATTGCGACTAAGTGCAGGCCCGTGCGCCACCACCCCCGAGCCCTCCCCAGAGAGGCCAAAGAGTGAATGTGTGGGCCATCAGCCACAGACGGACGCGGCCTGGCCGCAAGGGCAGCCACAGCCACTGGGTGTCGCAGGTGGCGGATCCGGAAGGCGAAGACTGTGATGCATAGTCCATGCAGGCCGGGTCTCCATTTGGGGCACCACGCAGGTGGACGGCGTCCCGCAACACATCATACCCTGAGACAGCCCACTCGTGCAACTGGACCCACACATACACTCCTTGCCCTCTCTGGTGCGAGCTTGGGGCTGCCTGTGCAAGCGCTAGCCTCGCAGGTGAGCATGCATATTGGGGGAGCGAGGGGAGGACATGAGGGCTGGGGCGAAGATGACTGTATCACTGTCAGTTAGTACAAGGGATGACCCAGATGTGGAAAGGAAGAGACGTGTCCCGTGTGTACTGCAACTAGTCGCCAATACAACTACCCCCATGTCCGGAATGTAAGCCCGCACCTAGGCCCGCCCATCCGCCACATCGAACATACCACCAGCACGACAACCTTCCCATTCGAAACACTGACTGGGGGTGGCGACCAGTGTACAATCATGTGTAGCCTACCCACGCGTACATGTGGGCCCTCCATGATCCATGTCACCTGCGGCAAAGTCATGACATGCGCAATGAGGGAAGTGAGGAGAGCTGCCCGCCCCACGCGCAGAAGGTGCATCAGCTCCACAGACCCAGCAGCGAGTCCAGCAGGGGTCACATGTGCAGGGGCAGCTGTGCCTGGTGTGAAGGCACATGCATATAGACAGCACATCGACCAATGTGTAGTCTGCCCACATCTACAGTCCATCATCATGCGGACATAGGAATTGAACACAGGGCAACACATCTTAGTGGGTGCACCCACCGTGACCAACAATGCGCAATCATCGACGTACCCGCCCTGTGCATGGCCCCCCACCCAACAGAGGCACATCCAGTGCCACCATCCCACACACACAAGCCTTCCACGGAACATGCTGTGTCCAATGGTCAGTACAGAGTCAGCGCCCATCTGGTGGATCCTGAACAGGAGACACATGCACACACATGCCAGCTCCCACTATGTACGTCTGCCACCTGGCACGTGCAATGTAACCTCTCACCTGTGACGTGTGACTGCAAGCACACAGCCGTCTTGGCATGGGGCTGTCAATGTGGACACCTGTCAATGTTTCGGGAGGTGTGATCCGTACAGTGCTGTACATAGGGTGCAGTGCTGACACCTACTACTGTCTCATATCCCCTCGTGCCACAGGTCCCACTTGTTTTGGCCGCTCAGCCTGTGCCCACATCGTCGTCGTCGTGTGCCATACTCATCCAGCCGCGGAAGCAGTTCCATGCTCAGCAGACATTCATGTTGCCGTGGCGTTGCCGCTTGACGGATATGCAGTCAGTCCCCATCAGCACGCCCCGCAAGTCATTGGGGCCTAGATCCCCATGTGCATGCACATGGCAGTGGTTTGTATCACTAGCCATTGCCATTGTTGGGAGACCTGTGTAAGTGTATTGTGGCCGTGCCGTCCCAGCTTGACAGCTGGGCTGTGGCTCATGTGCTTGCTCAGTCATGTCAGTGATGTGTATGCGAAATTGCTATGTGTCGTGTTGCATTGACATGTGTCCTCTGCCATTGTCCCTAGGCGGAGACCAAACATTGACCGCCCATACCAATTGCTGGCGGACATGGACGATACAGAGGTTATTAGGAAGTTTCGGCTGGACAGGCCAACCCTGCATCGACTGTGTGCCATGTTAGAACCCCATCTCCGTCCCCGCAGGGTGTATCCGACTGCTGTCACCCCCACGGCTAAGGTGATGGCCGCCATGCATTTCTTCGCCACTGGGTCATTCCAGCACACAGTGGGCAGTGGAGGAGGGATGTCCCAGCCCATGTTCAGCAAGGTGCTGAGGGATGTACTGGCAGCCATGATGCTGTACCGGAACAGGTACATCCGCTTCCCCAGGGCTCGTGAATTGGCGGCAGTGAAGGGTGCATTCTATGCCCTTGGCAGAATCCCACACGTCGTTGGAGCCATTGACTGCACACATGTCGGCCTTGTTCCACCACAGGCCACTGAGCACCTGTACCGCAACAGGAAGCACACGCACTCCCTGAATGTGCAAGTGGTGTGCCTTGCGGACATGGTGATCACCCACGTGTGTGCAAAGTTCCCAGGCTCGGCCCATGACGCACACATAATGCGCAACAGCATCTTGCCACGACTGATGTCCAATATGCAACAGGATCGTGCCTGTATTGTCGGTGAGTATGTGGAGTGGTGTAGCGTGCTGGCTGTGCGATGCTGTCCCCTGTCCAGTTGGATTAGCAACGGTTCGCTGTGTCCCTCACACCCAGGTGACTCTGCGTATCCGAATGGGGCATGGCTGCTCAGTCCATTGAGGAATCCTCGCACCCCAGCAGACGATCACTACAATGAGGCACATGGGAGGACCAGACGTGTGGTCGAGCGTACCTTTGGCCTCCTCAAGTCCAGGTTCAGGTGCCTGGACCGCACCGGGGGTGCGCTGGCGTACTCCCCACAGAAGGTGTGCCGGATAGTGGTGGCGTGCTGCATGCTGCACAATCTGGCCATTCGGAAGCAGATCCCCCTCATCGTGGATGACGGAGATCAACCAGGGCCCCAGCCCGCAGACCAGGACAGCTCGAGTGAGGAGGACAGCGGAGAGGAGGAAGCTGGTAATGTGCGGCAGCAGCTCATCGCCCGCTACTTCACTTGACGGTGAGTGTCCATGTACGACGGCTGATGTGGCTGTATCTGTGCAGGTGTGTGTGTGCTGTGTCAGGGTGGCCGTTTGTTCACTGCGTGCTGTGTGTCAACGCTCCATGGCCAGGGTAGTATGCCACTGTTGGTGGCTGTGGCATTGTGCCCTATTGCTCTGTGCGATGTGTGTACATTGCTTGTAGTTGTTGACATGTACTGTGTGATGGGTGTGTGACACACTCATTGAATGTGCTCCTGTTCTGTCTCCCACCCCTAGGTCCCTACATGCCCTCCGGATTCAAATGCCATGCCACGCATCAGGTGCCTTTCCGCCCAAGGTGGCCGTTGTATTCCGTACAAATAAGACACAGGGCACAAACAGCAGTTAGTGAAAAAGGTGCATTTATTACAAACTGTGACATGTGATTGTGTGTAAGGTGATGACAAAAGTGGTGCGTGCAGTGACAATGAGCTGTCGGTCATGGCTGCGTGATGATCAGAGTGTACCCACTGGTTCTATGTCCATAGTCCAACACACACATGCCATCCAGATGGCTGTGTGGAGTGGGATCGTAGTCCAAGTCAATGCAGTGGCTGGTCAAGGAAGGCTGGCTGGCTGCCTCACTTGCGTCTGGAGCGTGCGAAGTCCTCCCGGGAGATCTGTTTCCTCTTCGGACGGCCCCTTCCACGTTTGCGAGGGGGTGCCTGCTTGCGACATGCTGGTGGTTGAGGTGTGATCACTGGCTGTGGACGCAGGGGAACTGGACACTGCTGCTCCACCCTGCGCCCCGGCAGGTGGTGGCGGAGGGGAGCTGCTGTCCCTGGCTGTGACCTCACCGCCACCACCAGCTGTCCCATGAGGTCCACGATTTGGCCCATATGGGCGTCCATGGACCTCAGCACCCCCAGCACCTCACGCGTGTCTGAAGCAGACCGGACCCATTGTCCTTGGGCCTCTTCATAGGCCCCAAGGACTCTGGCCATGTGAGGCAGGGCATGGCTCCCAGGGGAGGCTGGCGTTTCCCTGACCCTGCTCCTCCTACCAGTCCTGCTGCCACCGGCCTGCCCACTAGCCACATTGCTCACCACGGTCCTCGCTGTGGCTCCCAGGGTGGATCCAGTTGTCCGGGCCACCACCTGCGCTGGGGCTGGTGCCAGCGAAGACGTGGAGGTGGTGGCGGCGGTGGTGGTCGGTGCGGCGATGGTGGCGGTTGCGGCAGTGGTAGTGGCCACAATGACCGTGGGTGTGGCCGCAACGACAGTGGCAGCAGGGGGCTGTGAATGTTCAGCAGCCCTGGATGATGGGTTGGTGGGTAGGAGGGGTCCTGGGGAGCGGCTGGGCCCTGCCACACCAGATGGGCCTGCTTGGTTGTCCGTGTCCGAAGAGGAGGACAGATCCTCCAGATCCGTGTGTCCTCGTTGGGGGCTTGTAGGCTGGCTGTGCTGGCTGCTGGCTCCATCCCCAGCATCCAGCAGTTCGTCACCTGTGGAGAGAATGAGATTTGTTATTGTGTTGCACCTGGCGAAGTATGTATTTGTCGTCTGACATTGACAGTTCGTGCAATCTCGTACATGGGTTTCCCGGAGGCGTGTGTGTGGCTGTAGCATCTGTAGTTGTGTGTGCTTGGCAATGGGACTGTGTGCTGTGCACATGTGGCATGGGACGGATTGGCCATGCCGATGGGTGTGTTGCTGTGCCCCTACTTATTGTGACTCTGGTGTATGCGGGCTCCTGGCCCATCCTGGGTCTGGTTTGTACTTTGCTTTTGGGGTTCAAATGGAACGCTTAGGAACGCATATGGCAACATGGGGGCCATGCCCCAGATTCGCATTTGGGAGGGGATATGCTTTTGGGGTTCAAATGGAACGCTTAGGAACGCATATGGCAACATGGGGGCTATGCCCCAGATTCGCATTTGGGAGGGGATATGCTTTTGGGGTTCAAATGGTACGCTTAGGAACGCATATGGCAACATGGGGGCTATGCCCCAGATTCGCATTTGGGAGGGGATATGCTTTTGGGGTTCAAATGGAACGCTTAGGAACGCATATGGCAACATGGGGGCTATGCCCCAGATTCTCATTTGGGAGGGGATATGCTTTTGGGGTTCAAATGGAACGCTTAGGAACGCATATGGCGACATGGGGGCCATGCCCCAGATTCGCATTTGGGAGGGGATATGCTTTTGGGGTACATGCTGTGAGCCATGGGTGCCGAACGTGACATGTGTTGTGGCAGCATGACAGTGCATGGTTTGAGGTGTGTGCATGCTTGACATGGCCTGCATATTTGCTGTCTGTTGTGATTACTGGACATGGCATTGGACGCATCGTTATGAGTGAGTGATAGTTGTGTGCCAGCCAACGTATTGCAGTTGTCCCATCTCCTTGGTGTGCGTGCTGCCCTGTGCCATGTGCATCACTGCAGTGCTCGGGAGGGTGTGGCCCATGTTGTGTGTTGTTGCTCACAGTGTGTCGTGCGCTTAATTGACTTCTGGCACATGGTTGGTCATGGGCATGTGTCTTAGCGTGACTGCTGTATGTGTGGCAGCTGTGCGGATGACATGCCTTTCATGAGACTGGGGCTGACGGATGGGATGGATGGTATGTTGTATGTGCATGGTGTGTCTGTGAGTTTGATGGGTTCAGTGGTGTTCGTGTGCATTTATGTTGTTCCGCTCTGTTGCGTCTAGTGTTGTTTGTCTTACATAGGCGTAGTTGTGGGGTGTGTTGTTGACAGGCAGTAGGGGCTACATGGACAGGACTTCAATGGTGTTTCGGTTGTGTGTGATGAGTTGCACAGTGGCTGCCGTGTGGGACTATATTCAGTGTGGCTTGTGCATGCAGACGTGGCTCCTTGGGTGTTGCTATGTCTGTGATGGGTCATGTGGGGTGTGAGTTTGTTGTTCATGTCCGTGTGCACATTGTTCACTTGTTCGTGACGGTGGGCGGTGCTGCGTGTTCGTCTGCTACGTGACATGTCCCATGTGTTGGTCGTGTTATGGTCCTCATGCCTCCAGTAATCCAGCCCTGTCCAGTTTCCCACCTGCAAGTTGTTCGTGCGTGCACTGTACTGGATGCCACATGGCTCTAAGCGGGGGTGCTCCATGTTGCAGGTCTGTGGGGGTGGGGGGTGTTGTGGGTCGTGGGGGTGGCTGGACACCCACTGACACCGATTGCTGTGGACCGTGATGTCTGCCTTTCGGCTGTCGTTGTGCACTGCGGTGGCTGACACGTGGCTGTGGGGTGTGGGGGATGCTCCTCCTTGCTGTGCTGTGGGACTGGGGCCTGGTGTGTGTTGTACTTGGGCTGTCCACCGTCCCACCCACTGCACTTTGTGTTCCTGCCACTTACCTGTTACTTGTCGGTTAGTGCAGCTGTGGCGGACACATGGGTGTGGTGGGTGCTCGTTGTGGCGCTTCTGGCATATTTGGGGACCTGTTGGTGGTTACGTGGCTGGCTTAGTGTACACATGTCCCCACGCATCTTACAGTTGTTCGGTTTGGGCTGTGTGTGGTAGTGTCTGTTGCATGTGTGTGTGATGTGTTGTGTATTGTGTGCTGGACATGGGGGTGTTTGTCCCTGGGAGCTGTGGCATGGTGGTAGTGCATGTGAGTACATAGCGGTGTGCTGGTATACATTAGTTTGTACTTACCAGCCTCCACTCCCCTGCTAATCCGGCGAGGATCTCCGGATGGATTACGACTCGCACCTTCTCCTCCCACGCTTTGAAGGTCTTAAAGAGCGCGGGATTCCCTCCGCCAGTGACGGCAGCCAGCTCTCTGTTTTTGCCCTCCTTCTTCTTGACCAGGCTCTTTACGTCATTCCAACGTTTGTTAATCTCGACTCTGTTCCTGGGCAGGGTCCCGACTGCATTGACCTGGTCTACGATCCGGTTCCACATTCTGTTTCTGGTGGCTAGTGGTGTGTGCTGGACCATGTTCCCATAGATTTGTGGGTACACCTTGATGATCTCGTCGACCATGACCGTCAGCTCCATGGGCGTGAACTTGGGCATTCTTTGTGGTGCCATGATGTTTGTGGTGCTGGTGCGGTGTGTGTTGTGTAATGTGCAGGGGGTTTGTGGTGCCGGTGTTTGGTGGTGGTGGTGGTGGTGGTGGTGGTGGTGGTGTTTGGTGGTGGTGGTGGTGGTGGTGGTGGTAGTGATGTGTGCGTTTCTGTGGTGTGCTGCTGTCCTTGCTGTGTCACTGTGTCCTCTCCTCTCCTCTCTGGTTTGCAATGTAGCAAGGGGTTGTGGTCTGTGGGAGTGCTGCTTTTGTACTCACCTATGTGGGTGTGTCCTCATGGTCTGTTGTTTTCAGGTGTGTTGTGTCTGGGGTTCTGGCCTTTGTATTTTTTGTTTGTCCGGGGGTGTTTTCGGTATGTGTACTGTGCTTGTGTATTTGTGCGTGCCTTGCTGTGTGGACTTGTTGGCCATGTTGTGTGCTATTGGTTTTGTGTGCGGATGGTTTCTGTGCAGGTACGTTGGCGCCATGGCTTCTGCCGTGTCGATTCTCATCGGCGTTGTTTGCGCTGGCGGGCGGTATATTTGTGGTTTTTCCGCGCTCATGTCGGTGCGATCGTAATTTCACGTGCGGTGTGTCGGCCGTGAGGGCGGGCGGTTTTGTGTTGTCGTGCGTGTTTCCGTCCGTGGCGGGCGGTTTGACTCCGACTCGGACGTTGGCGGGCGGTATTTTCTGTGCTTTTTCCGCCGATGGCGGTTTTCGGTTTGTGTAATCGTAATGGCGTGGTCGGTGTGCAGGCGGTGTGTGCGGGCGGATTTTTGCCGCTTCCATGCCTGGCGGATTTATTTACGCCGGGTATCGTAATGTGCCCCATAGTCATGTAATAGTAAAGTAAAATATTTGTAGTTCTTTAACTCCTTAACAGCGGCGCGAATTCCGCCGCGGTGCGGGAGTTTTAATGAGTGGGCGGGGCAGCGTCGGCCAACAGACGTGCGCAGCACTAGCCAGTTAGTGCTCGCGATGGCCATTGGCCGACGCGTGCATGGAACGGGTTAATTATAAACAGTTTCATTTGTATTGTTTATTATTTTTTAGTACAAAAAAGAAAACATTTGTATACATTTTTGTTTACATTTGTCTGATACACTTGATATAATTTTATGATTTTTGAAAAATTGTATAATATGTATTTGACAAGGTTATATTTTCTATTTTTTATTATTTAGTATATTTGATATTAGTTTTTAATAAAATAATATTTAATAGGTTAAATAATTGACAATATTTTTAACAGAAATATTTTGTACCACATATAACTTTTTTTATCACATTTTTATATGTGTTGTACATTTACAGTGTATGAAATAAACATATATTTTAATATACATTAAATATTATATTTTTGCTTTTTGGGATAATATAACAGTTAATGTATATTTGACAATTTTTAATTATTTTTTAAAGATTGAGGAAAAACATTGCAACATTGCAATAAATAAAGTTATACATATAATTTTTTATTTTTGTTTAATATTTTCCATTGTTGTCTATGGGGAGTTAGTCTTTTTTTCATTTTAATTACGGGGTCATTTTTTTCCTTTTTCCTCGCTTTTCTGTCTATCGGTTTCGCTTTTAGGTCATTTTGGAAGACGGAACCTCGCGGTTGGGAGCTGCGTTTCGTCCGTTCAGGTAAGTTTAATTTTATATACTTTTAAGTTAGTTTTAGGGTAGGGGTAAGGTAGTAGTAGTGTAAATAGATTTGTTAGGGCGTTATTTGATTGTTTTTAGTGTAGTTAGGTGTTGTTTTGGTAGTTTAGTGTTTTATGTGTTTATGTTTAGTGTTTGATGTAGTGTTGGATATAATTAGAATGTTATGTAGTGTTAGTTATGTGTTTATTAAATGTATCATTGTGTATTTAATGTTGATATTAATGCCTGTGGGTTTGTATTTGTGTTGTGGGCGGGTGTTGTTTTCTTTTTTATTTACAGGTTTTGTCTTTGGTGAACGGATGGAGCTCCCGACGCGTTTTTTTTTTTTTAAATAACGGAAAACGTTTTTCCTTGTTTGATAACAAGTTACTTTACATTTTCTTTTTTTCCCTGTTTGTTGGAGAGTTTTTTTCTAAACTATTTTCGGGTTTTTGAGGGTTTCATCATTAAGAGGTTTGCGGCGTTGGACTTTTTTTATACAGTTGTATTTTTGCATTTTTTGGGGGGCTTTGTTATCCAATGGATTCGGATTTAATTTTGTTGCTCTGGATTTTATCGTTTTCGAGGATATTCTACTGCTACATAACTGTAAGTATTTTTTTTATTACTATGGGCCCGATTCCGATCTCACTCGGAAAGCCTTTCCAGCGACACGGATCAGGAATGCCTTCCGACCGACACGTACGCACGCAGTCCGACCGACGTAGTATGATGCAATGCGTGTCAAATACAAATGACTTGCACGGAGCACAATACGGACGACCGACTCGTACGGAAATTAATCCGTGTGAGTGAATCGTACGGAAAAGAGCCCGATGCGACCGACTTGTACGCGAACGCTGCAACGTAGCGTAGCATGAATGGGACATACTCGGACCACACTGCCAATACATGAGCAAGCATCTGGTGCGGTCAACGGAACGTTTCGGTTATGCTCAACAAAATACAATAGAAACAGACAGAATAAGTACAAACAAGCATTGTCAATGTAAAAAAAAATGAAGATTTAAAATAGGCCACACTCACAACTCCACCTATATAAAGGGCCAAAATCCTTACCATGATCCTTTGCAACTTCAACAGAACTGCCAGCACATACCACTATTACACTGCACTGATACATACACTCACAACTCATCCACCACACAACCTGTACACTACTAGCACCTGTTAACTACTACACTCACAAACACACACACATTTACTCATACATACTCACCCTCGCCTTCACACTCCTCCACACATCCATCTCCACCACCATCCATCACCATGCCTCCAAAGAAGAATCCAAAGTTCACAGAGAAGGAGTTGGAAGTCATGGTAGATGAAATTCTCAGAGTAGAGCCACAGTTATTTGGGAACTTAGGGGCCGATTACGATGGAGGAAGGACCGTCACTGCCAGCCCGGCGGTGGCGATCCTTCCGCCATCTGACAGCACTTTTCCCACTGCCAAATTACGATGGTGGTGGGAATCGCTTTCGGACCGCGGCGGTCGCACAGACCGTCCGCCACGGAACCGCCACCGAATGGCGGAGCGGTCAGCATGCCTAAAATGGTGGTGGTGCCTAGCAGGCACTGTCCGCCAAATTACGATGCTGGCGGAAGCCAGCCTTTCCGTGGCGGGTAAACCGCCAATGAAAGGCTGGTGGAGATTGGTCTCAGGGGCCCGTTGCGGGCCCCCCTTGTGTTGGGGGGAGGTATGGGTGCACTGGAGGGGTACCCATGGTACCCCCCAACATTTCACTGCACCAAGTGGCAGGCACCATGTGGTGCCTGCCACGTAGTGCAGTGAAATGCACAACATGCCATTTTGACTTCGCGGCGGGTGCTGCTGTCAGCAGCACCCGCCGCAATGTTAAAATGCAAGATGCAACCACCATGGTGGCGGTCGCATCCTGATTTGGTGTGCGAGACTGCCGCATTTATTACGGATGGTCCGGGTCTCCACCACGTTGGCAGACGGACTCCAGTCCGTCCGCCATCGTAATCAGCCCATTAGTCCAACAGACCCCCTTGTCCCAGAGAAACAATATGTGGGAGAGGAGTGTCAACAAGGTGAACGCTCAAGCACCTTGCCTGTGCACAATGGACGATATCAGGAACAGGTACTATGATGTGCGAAGGAGGGTCAAGAAGCTGATTGGCAAAGACCATGTCCTGAACCAGTGGACTGGTGGTGGCTTGGTGCTCAAAACAGCAGCCACCACTGTCAGCCATCTTGCCAGCACTGTTTCACTCACTCACAGGGAAGCTGAGTCACAGGAAGGAAGGTTGGGATTGCTGGGAAGGTGGGTGTGGCTAAAGGCATGATGGGAGTCGTAGTCACAGCTAACACTCCTCCTCCCACATAGCCCAACAAGACCACCAGGACATGTGCTTACCTCACAGTCAATGGAAAAGTACTGACAAGATGGCTGACACTGGGCTCTGGTTTGGGGAGCACAAGGCCCTGATATGAGTTGTGCTCAAACAAATACCAGGCGCCACTGTCAGACATCTTGAATGTAAAGTTTTACTCACTGTCATGGAAGCATGGTTCATGGTGGTCAACTTGCTCTGGGTGGGAGGAGTAGTGGTAGCCCTGACTATATCTACCAGCAGGCCCTGTCCGACATACCCCTCCCACCAACACCAAACAGCACACCTGGGACTATGCTGTCCCTGAGAGTGAATGAAAATGTACTGGCAAGATGGCTGACACAGGGCTCTGGTGTGGGAGCACAAGGCCCTGTTGGGAGTCGTGCTCAAACAAGCAGCAGGCACCACTGTCAGACAACTTGGCCAATCACTCTCAGGGACAGCATGCTTACAGGTGTGCTGTATGTGCTGGGTGGGATGAGTGTGTGTGGGACAGGGCCTGATGGGAGTTGAAGTCAGTAAAAACAATCATACTCACACACGGCCCAACCAGCCCAGCTGAACTGTGCTGATCTCACAGGGAGTAGAAAAGTACTGTCAAGATGGTTGACACTGGTCTCTGGTGTGGGGAGCACAAGGCCCTGATGGGAGTAGTGGTCAACCAAACACCAGGAACCACTGTCAGATATCTTGACAGTACATTTCCATTCACTGTGAGGAAAGCATAGTACCAGGTGGTGTAGTTGGGCTAGGTTGGAGGAGGATTATTAGCAGTGACTGCAAATACCATCATGCCCTGCCCTACACACACCTTCTCAGCCAGAACAAATAGCACTCTTGTGACTAGGCAGTCCCTGAGAGTGAAAGGAAATGTACTGGCAAGATGGCTGACACAGGGGCCTTATGTATGAATTGGCCACAAGTCACATCCAGCCCATGGGCTTCTCACACCAGTCTCCACTCTCAGCCATCTTCACAGTACATTTCCACTCATTGTCTGGGAATGCATAGTCCCAGGTGTGCTCCCTGGGCTGGCTGGGAAGGTGTGAGGAGGACTGGACATTGTGTCAGTTGCAGCCATACCACACATCACTACCCTCACACAAAGCAACCTGTTCATCAGTGACAATGGATACCTGAGAGTGAATGGAAGGGCCACAGCAAGATGACTGACTCTGTTGCATGGTGTCATGTGCACAAGGCATTGCTGGGAGTTGCATTCAACTCCTACATCATGCAGCGTTGTCAGCATCCTTGCAACTACACTCCCCTCACTGTGATTGATACTTTGTCCACGAGGAGTAACTGGTCTGGGTGGGAGGAGGGGTACAAGTTCTAGCAGCATAACACAAGCACCCAAACCTCTGTACCTCACAGCTCTGAGCCTGAAAAAGCAAGAAAGCAGCCTTGGTTAACTCATCTGTCCATGGATGACAAGGACAATATACATGATGTGATCAGGCACAAAGCAAAGCAGTAACACAATTTGCTACTGACAGCTATTCGCATGTATGTAATGAGATGAGAACTAGGAACACATTCATCAAAATAACATAAACAAAATGCTCACATACATTCCAGACTGTGAGTGTGTAGGTAGCCACACCAATGTGACTGCAAACGACATGCACAAACGCCAGAACACATGCACAAATCTGGAAACATATTGTAAGAGGAAGAGTACGTATATCAGTGTAAAAGCATAGATGTGGGAAATACCAACACACCTGTGTCATGCACAGGGTGTCACTTGACAGTCAATGTCTATGTACAGTCAAATAAACAAAACATGCCCATTTATGCACAGAGCTGGACATGCTCAGCAAAAACATTTCTTGTTAAAATCACAATGTTCTCTGAAAAAATAGGCCTGGGTCTGTGACGATAGAGGACTATCTAATGTACATACTCTCATCATAATGTACAATAGCAAATGTAATGTGTATGATACGATGACCTGTGCAAAAACACCACAAACATTGTGTCTCTCATCTACCCACAGGGCCTGCTGGGGCACTGCAGGAACAGAACAGGAATCCCAGTCCCAGACTCTGGTTGACCCTGAGCTCTCCGGTGTGGACGTCCCTCAGCCTTCATCGAATGACGATGAACTACCTGGCCCCTCCGGTGTGGGTCAGCATGCAGCACAAGCAGCTGTAACACCAGCACCCCCTGCGACCACTCCCGCAACATCTGTCAACCCCCAGATGACCACGACCCACACAGACACACCAAGGCAACAAACTACCGAGAGCACAGCATCACAGGGCACACTGGAGTTGGCGGACAACAACACCACTGTCAACAATGAAAGAGGCTCAGTGTTGTCTGTGCCTGCAACAACAGGTCCTGCTCGTGTGGGTAGGGGTGGTGGGAGGGGGTGTGGGGAGAGGTCCCGTCAGGCAGCTGATGCTGCTGATCAAACTGACCCACAGATGGCACACATTCTCAATGCATATCAAGACTGCACCAGAGACTTTGGCCAGGTAGTTTGGATCCTCAGGGACATGCAACAACAGCAGGATGGCCATTATGCCAAAATGGACCAACACATGGCAAGAATGGAGTCAAACATGTCTAAAATTGATGACCTGACTGCGGTGCACAGGGACATACTCACCTGCCTCTGCTAGATTGCTAACAACATGACCCCACCTCCCTGTGTGCCCACTACATCTGTTGCTTCTACATCTGCAACTGCCAGAGGGAGGGATGAGGACTCTGGCGGAGAGTCCCCTGCACCGTGGCAGCCTGCACCGGAGGGTCCCCCAGAAAAACGTAAGAGGGGTCTTCCGAAGAGGGACAAATGAGAGACAGATGGCTATGCATCCCCCAGGAAGTGACAACCTGCTCCTGATATCCTCCATTGTGTGAGAAGCGTTCACTTTGTTGGCTGTCACTGAACTCTCCCACATGGGATGGAGGATCTAAGTTGGACCAATGACTCAAATGACTGTGGACTTGGCTCTGAAAATTTCATCTACTTGCACTACCAAGTCCTCTGTGAACTTTGGACTTCAAACTTTTGTACAGCACCATACCTTTCTTGTAAAATTTCACACATGCACTGTAATAAATTAATATTCACACAATACTTGCTTCTGTCGCGAATGAAATACTGTTTTCAGATAGAAATGATGATCAGAAAAAGAAGAAATGGAATGACAATGACATTGGCTGAAAAACAAGTACATTAATTTACCAACTGTCTTGTGAGTAAATGTAACCTGCACATATGAGAGATACACACAACAAGGTCATCACAACAAACATAGTACATGGCATAGATCCTCATTGCCTCCACTAATGTAAAATGAAACAACATTTATATGCACAAACACTAATCATTGTCGGACAAACTGAAAATCGGGGCACATGTACAGTATGTAAATGAATGTTGGATGTATGGAAACAGACAAGTCACACCTCAATGTGGAGCACAGGTTTATTACACAGGCACAACATGTTGCCTTCATAACAAATGCAATCAAATCACACTGTGACAATAAGCACAAATTAACCAAGACTTTGGAAATATTTCAGAAGTGAGTGTGTGGCACAGATTCCTGATCCCAAGAAAAGTTGTAAACTGTAACTGCATTGTGTGTCTGGGAGGTCACATGTCCCTATACAACAGCCAAAGGACCCTGTGAAGGAGAGACATAGAGCAGTCTTAAAATCCCAAATTATTTGCATACATCTTTAAGAGACATTTCATACTTCAGATTTTGAACATGTGAACACTAGCTAGGAGTCATGTCACCACTGTACTGGTGACTATACTAACTTAATAGACCCCAAACAACTCCAAGGATCATGTTCAGTAGCATACACCCACACGTATACAAAGATATTGTACAACAGACACATATCATGCAAAGAAAGTGCTTTGTCAACTCATCATTGCATACTTACAATCATGAGAATAAGTTGTTGATGAGCTGTCTCCGAACATACTCCTCCTCCTCCTCATCAATGGCAACATGTTCCAGGCCTGGATCCTCCCCTGCTGGAGGCTGCTGGTCTCCGTCATCTTGTATGAGAGGTAGCTCATTCCTCATTGCCAGGTTGTGGAGCATGCAACACACAATGATGATCTTACACACCTTCGATGGTGCATATTGGAGGGCTCCTCCTGTATGGTCCAGGCAGCAAAATCTTGTTTTCAGCAGCCCAAATGTCCGCTCAACCACTCGCCTGGTCTGCCCATGTGCCTCATTAAAACGAAACTCAGCAGGGGTGACAGGGTCTTGGAGTGGTGTCAGCACCACCAACATGTTCGGGTATCCAGAGTCTCCTAAATTGAACACAGAAAATACTTCAGTTGTCTGAAAACAGGGTACAACCTGACATACAAGCAACACACAACATAAACAGACAACATTACCCACCAACAAGCCAGGCACGCTCATTTTGCAGCTGAGACATCATATGTGGGATCCCACTATTTCTCATAATGTAGGCGTCGTGTGCTGATCCCGGGAAATGCGCACAGACATGTGAGATCGTCATCTCAGGCAGAATTACCACCAGGGCATTTATGGAGTGGTAATGCTTCCGATTCCTGTATGTTTGTTCATTGGCTTGTGGTGGGATCAAAGCCACATGTGTACCATCAATGGAGCCAATGACATGTGGCATTCTGCCCAAAGCATAAAAGTCACTCTTGATGTCTGCAAACTGTCCTGGTGTTGGGAACTTGATATAGAGGTTCAGAAAATGTAACAATGCCTCCAACACATCACGAAGCACACAGCTGAACATTGTCTGTGACATCCCACCAGCAGTAGCCACAGTATTCTGGAAGGATCCTGTGGCAAAAAAATGTAGGGCTGCCATCACCTTCACCTTGGGGGTCAGCGCAAAGGGATATGTGCGTCCAGGTTGCAAATGTGGGGCCAACTGGTCTGCCAACTCCACAATGAGTGGTTTGGTGAAGCGGTATCGTCTGATGCTATCCCGTTCTTCCATGGTCTGGAGTTTGGGGAAGGGTCTGTGGACAGCTAGTCCCCTGCAGTACCTATGTTACAAGTGAAAACATACTTTAGGACACTTTCCAATGTAGTAAGGAACATGCAATTACACACATACAACGTTAAATCAAGATACAATGAAGTCAGATCGTAAGGTTGAGCCTAGACACAGAGCACAGCTATGTGACCCTTCCCAGACATGTCACATTAATATGGTTGTGCACCAATTACAGTGCTGCACTGTGACTACTCACTGGTGTCTGTCACTATCCATGTGATCAAACATCACTTACTCAACAGACACCTAACAAAGTATCAAAGATATAGGTTTGTCACAACTATCACATGGTTGAAAGGTACACAGAACTTGATCATGTAATGCAAGCTAGGTGGGACACTAGATACAGACAGCTTGTCACCATGCACACCACTGTCACAGTGTGGACACTGTCATGATGTCATGTCTGACAAACATGTACTATCACATACACCTAACCTTTAGAATGTGTGGCACATTCAGATTTGACAAGCATCCATGTATGCCTGTGACACAATGAAACAACAGCAACTCACATGGCAAATACAAGATGATGTTTCAGATAAATATCATTTTAATAATTAACGATGAAGTGTGTGCATTGTACAAGACTCAGACACTGTTGATTTGCTAACAATAACTTACCACAATGCACTTTCTAACACACAGTCCAACAAAGCAGTGATTATGTGTGGACATAACCTGTGTTAACACAATTATCCCCTGGGACTGTGACAAAGCCAAGGAGGGTGTACTGTGAAGTGGTCACTCACTGTTGTGATGTGCCTCACAAACAATGTTTTGTGTGCCCATCAAGCTTGGCCCATAAATGGGAGTATGAGCTATCAAGTACCAAGTCCAATATGACATGTTAATCACTGTACCCACAAATGTAATGCAGAAGAACATCAAGATTTGCTATACTGTCTGCCCTGCTGACCGATTAGTGTAGGGTGCATGAGCCCCACCCGAAACGTGTGGTTTGCATCCTTTGGCTGTTCACTGTAATGGTGAACGACGCGGGTGAGTATTGAATGGACGCGTGAGCCACATCCAAACCGCATCCTTTGGCTGTTCACTGTAATGGTGAACGATGCGGGTGAGTATTGAATGGACGCATGAGCCGCATCCAAACCGAGCCGGACACATCCTTTGGCTGTTGGTCATCATGGAGAACGTCGCGGGTGAGTATTCAAAGGACGCGTGATCCGCATCCGAACCGAGCCGGACGCACACATTGGCTGTTGGTTGTTATGGTGACAGACGCGCATTTCGCTTCGTCTACGATTCGCGTGCAATCCGAATTGGTTAACTTACAACACCAATATATCAAAGTCAATAGTGTCGGATGCGTAAATTTTGAACATCGAGGTAGGCGTGTCCGATGCGTGCAATGTTATGGATTGGACAAATTCGGATAATGCAAACGATTTGGACCGATTGCTTTGGATGCATGAAACAGAGTCCGCCTCTGCTGCACAGATATGTCTGTTTGTTCCCAAGAGACTTCACTTGCCTGCACTACATGCAACTTGACTGCACTTCAACATCTCTCTGCTGCTGTCTCTGCATCCTCTGGGAGCTACCATGGCACGTACTGTGGAGAGGGCACCTGCTTTCACAGAAGAGGAGAACCAGGCCCTGCTGAACAGCCTCCTTCCACAGTACAGGAAGCTGTATGGCAAACCAGGGGTGCAGGTGATTGGTGATTACACTGCCTTTTATTGGCCATGTGTAAAACATTCACTACTAGCATTGGAATCCCCAAGGGCAAGCATGCACACAGAGTTAATGTAAGTCTTACAGTATTTTGATTTTGGTTCTGGACAGGTACAGTGATGTAGAAGTGTGTGTACTGTGTTCGACCTTTATGCACTGTTCTCATGTTTTTGAGGGAGTATTGCACACAGGACAACTGCCCATGATGACACTTGCCTACCCCTTAGACATTATCTGCCATTCTGACCATGACCTATAGGTACAAGTGTGTGATGCATAAACATGTAGCATATGGAGTAATGGTGTGTCACCATGTCATCCTTATAGGTCGATGCCCATCAGAAGGCTGAAATTTGGCAGACCATCGTCTGGGTAGTAATACCGTGGGGGTGTTCAGATGCTGCGTCCGCCACTGCCAGAAGAGGTGGCAGGACCTCCGTGCCTGGACACGGAGGTTTGCAAGGGTCCAGCTGAAGCTGTCACCTCCTTGCAAAAAGGGGTGGACGATGGACCCTGCCCCCCCACATGCTCCGGATACTGACGGTGGTCTTTCCTGACCTGGATGGGCAGTTAAAGGCCAGACAGCAGCAAGGAGGGGGTGAGTATGTGCCATGTTGCAGAATTATGTTTAACATGCATGTTGCACTCCCTCAGCCTGATACCCTTCTCACAGGTCATCTGTCTGCTAAGACAACATTTCTGTGGCAAAAATGTAACTATGTACCATTAACATCAGATGGCCAGGTGAGTCCCTTTTCATCTGTGACATGTGTGTCACTTAGGTCCTGTGTATTGGCTGTAGTCCAATGTTCATGTGATCAGCACTATATACAACATGTGCATGGAGGTGACCATCATGAGTGATGTAATTGTCTGACATGTGTCAGCACATTGACTGATGTATGACATGTACTCAGTGTGGTACATACATATATGTTCAAAATGGTGCCATTGGTGCACACAGGTATGCATAAACAATGCTATAAATCCATGCAGCAGGTGAGACCAATGTGGATGCCTCAGACAAATCATATTGATAAGTGGTCAAAATGTATTGTCCCATACATAATGATCTTTGAAAGACACAGGTGGTCAATATAGAAAACATGGACATACATCTTATGTTTGGCTTTGGCTCAGATACACAAGACAAGACATGTGTGTATAATCTCTTGACTGTGCATACTGGTGGCTTGAACATCTATGTTAATGCTGCATTACTTTCTTTTTGAGAGATGTAAAATGTTCATGTAGACAAACATTTTTATGCACATACTCCGATGGCTAAGTAGAACAACGTGAACTTGTGAAAGGGTGAAAATTGATGTACTGTTCCCTTACCAAGAGTCCGTACAGACTGTTCAGCCAGATATGCCAGTGGCATAGTGTGGCACATGAATTGTTTTAGAGAATGCAGTATTTGTACTTGGCAGTTGTCATGCATTCAGACCTTTAGAGCATTGACGTTCAAGACATAGGTGCCCATCATGATGACTGGGGATGGAAGTATGTTTAACAGTTAAAAATTTCAAATGTGTGCATACCATTTGCTGTGTCAGTACCAGACTCCCTTGCAGGAGATGAGACATGTATGTAATGACACATGACCCTCAGGAGCATTACAGATCAGACCACCTGCCAAATAGTGTCGTAGTTGACATGGTTTTTGTGGTATTTGACATACATTTAACCAATGTTTCACATGCCATCATGTGTCTGGGAACCATAGTTTACTGGCAGACTGACAAGTGCCATGTTCACATATGTGTAATGATTTAAACGCTGCAATGAAAATGATGCATAGGCTTGCTCTGTGATGTGTTGTGATTATACTCATGTGTCAAGTCTATGCAGATGACTGATGTGAATCTCTATCTCATCCTTGTTCACAGCATCATCAATGGCTACTGGAGGAGACAGTTCCACGGACCAAGGGGAAGCGGCTAGCCAGACTGGGTCCACTGTGGAGGAGGAAGAGGGACCCAGTGGCACGGAGGGTGAGGGGAGCCACACTGAGGGCAGGTCGGAAACATCTACATCTGCTGGGGACCAATCAAGCTCCAGTGATGACTCCCTTGTGGTGGTGGGTGTTCCCATTTCAGAGCCCACAACATCAGTCTGCCACCACTACCACCATCTCCACCATCACAGCTGCTCCCATTCCAAGTGTCCGTGGACCCTCCCGTGTTAGGGAGCATGTCTCCTTCGGGCCAGGCACCGCACCCCCTGCTTCTGTTACCCCTGCTGCCCTGAGTGTGGAGGCCGTGGATTTGCTAAAATAGATCCATGTGGGGCAGACATCCATGCTGAGTGTTCTCCACGAACATACCAGTCTTTTGACACAATTGGTGTCATACATGGAGGGCATCTCTTCAGACATGTCTGCCCTACAGCGATCAAATCAGGCCATGGCCTCCTCACTGACGGCAGCAGTGTCCCTCCTGCAGCAGTCCCTCACCACTCCTTCCTCTGCCCCATCCACAGTCCACACTACCCTACCTGACCCAAGCACACTCACACAGGCACATGCACATGCACACACACAAACAGACACAAGCAGCACACAACCACCCAAAACAAAGTCAAAACACACACTCACGCACACTCAGGGGAATGACATCACACACACAGGGGAGAGGGCAAACAAAATCACACACCCATCCACAACCACTCCGCATTCCTCAGCTACCTCTCCCTCCAAAACCCCTACCCCTGACTCTCCTGCAACCCCCTGTTCCCAGCGGGTCTTCCTCTGTGACCTTGGCCTCTTCCCCACTGATCCATCAGACCACACTAGCAAGGGGAAGAGGAAACCCCCCTGCACAGAGAGGAGATCCATCCCTGCATGCACACCCTCCCCTAAGAGTAAGAACACAAAGCCCCCCACACGTACATCCCCCAGATCAAAGAAGTCCAAAACCCCACCACCATCCCACACTTCCCTACAAAAATCCACTTCCTCCCGGTCCCAGGCCCCCCTCCCAAAGATCAAACCTCACACCCCATCACAGTTTTACCCACACACCATTACAAAATCCCCAAGAAGGTCAGGCCCTCCCCCTACCACAAGCACTTCCCCTCCAACAGCACCCCCTTCAGTCTGATCCGGACACTGCAGTGGAGCACCCTCTCCCTCAATCTGACCAGTCCACTGCAGTGTGTCCCCCCCTCAATCTGACCAGTCCACTGCAGTGTGCCCCCCCTCAATCAGGACAGTCCACTGCATTGGAGCCCCACACAACACAAGATCCCATCCCTCCCAAAACCCAAACCAGTCCCCCCTAGTCCTGGCCTCTTTGGGGTGCCTGGCATTGCCACAAAGATGCCCCTCCAAGGGGAAATGTACCCTTGTGGTTGCTGTGCAGGCAAGCGATGGAGGATTTAGAGGCATGACCACCTCCAAGACAATCATAAATGGACTGGACATTGGCCTTATTGTTATTGTTATTTTTTTCAAATTCTTCACAAATGCTGAATAAAGCAGGTCTTGTTATTTGTACAGTTGCTTTTTGTGGCCCACACATTTTTAAGAAGTCAACTGTGATTGATGTGCAAATCTTGTTGTGGGTATACAATGATATAGTCATTTGATGGACTGCATGTGGTCCATGGCATATGTGTACTATTACAGTATGTAACTGAGTCCTCATTCTCTACATTTGCAGGTTGCCATAATCCACAACATTTTGGCCCATGAGGGTAACATGCTTTTAACAACCTACCATCTTTGACTTACACTTTTGCACATAGGTCGGGCTGACATTTGTAGACATTGTGCAAGTCTTTCAAAGTGCAACCGTATAGGATGGCCATGCAGAATAGCGCTGTGATGTGCAACAAGTCATCTGTCTCATCAGTACAACTGTGTACACATGAAGTTTGACTACGTGCAGATGACTTTGGACACACCCATGTACACAGGTCGATGGACACAAAGTATTCTGTGACTTGTAAGTGTTGGAGCCATGTCTGAGTCTCCTTATGACATGGTACACCCCTGCCAACAACATGCTTGCCACAGCTGACCTTACACTGTAGGGAAATCCACTCATGGCAGTGTGTTGATCCTGAGCCCATGGTGTGTGTGAGGTGAGCAGGAATCTCTGTCTTCAAACCACCTTTCCTACTAATACTCTAGTCCCTGCAGATGTTCCTGTTTGATAAGCTTTCTGTGGGCTGTCTAGTCCAGTGCTTTCTCAACCTATTGGGAGTATGTCAGCCTGCTTTGGTCAGGCTACATCATGTTGATCTAGTGTTTTGTCTGTGTGTGCTTTGACTTCATGTTTTCACCCATACCCCTCATGTAATTGGGCATGATGTATCTTGTGTGTTGTGATTTGAGCCTGAACAATGATGTAGTCCTTTTCAGCTATGCATGATGTTAAACCTGGTCACACAAAGCTGGAATAGAAATGCATGGATATATATGGTTTGTTCGTGTGCGACATGTGTTGAACAGAATGGTGTGCTGGTGCACAGGTGTGTAGTGTGTCCATCTGCCATGCAGACGGCACTGGAGCCTGTGTCACTTCTATGCTCTTCATTGACACACAGGGGAGTGATAGTAAATTTGTTTGTGCAGCCTAGCCGCATGTGTGTATAGCAAGGTTGATGTTGCATGTGCTGAGATGACACACACAAGTGTATAGTCGATGGAGACTGGTGTCTCGTAGGTATGCATGGAGTGTAGACTCATATGTGATGGCAGCAGGAATATTTGAGATGGTGTCAGGAGGTGTTGTGTATGACTTCAGTACATTGGTTTTTGAAGTGTTGTGTGACATGGAGTGTGCACATTATCCCTATCTGAGTGCTTGTCACGCGGGGGTGTGATTCTGATAATGTGATCTAGATTTCGTGCCTCTACCCTGCACAAGGTGTGGTACAAATGTGTATATGTGATTGGTGGATATCCCACCGGAGAATGTTGTATTGAAGCATGTGATGAAAGATGTGGTCTGTTGCACTAATGTGCAATTTGACTGTAACGGGGCAGTTATGGATGAGTGATGTTTGTTTATACTGTGCATGAGTCCATGTAGATATTGGTTGAGGAAGTCATATGTAGATGTTACAGGGCTACATTGAGACAAGGTCTGACTAGTCATATGTGTCAGAGTGTATTTGTGAATATGATGGTATGTACACCAGTGTTATGAGAATTTGTGCTGGATGGTGAAATGTCAGGTGTTATCCCGTTGTAGTATTTTGAGTTTGAATATGTGTGTGCATATTTCCTTAAGTGACAATCCTTTGGACTTGTGCTTTTTTGTTGAATTATGCAGTGATATAAAAATGACAGAGTACACAGACATTGCACTATGTATGTGTCTTGTTGTGAGATGTGGTGATGTGTGGAGTGTGCTTGTCTGGGTGTTCTGTGATGCTGCACAGTGTGGCATGAGTGTAGTCCAAGGTATCACTGAGTGTGTGGTTGGTAATGAGAGTGGTCCATCTGACATGTAAATGTTGTCATCTGCTGATGATGAAATGTGTACTGTACATTGTGTGCATAGCATGTATCTGAGGGATGTTGTGTACATGGTGATGGAGAGTGGTGCTGCAAGTGGAGGTGTGTATGTGATGAGGGACACACACGTGTGTTTGTACATCTTAGGTTGTAATGGTATATGTACTGTGCTGGAGCTCATGTCACAGACATGCTTCAGCATCTAGATGCACCAGAGGTGGAATATGACGTGCTTGTGTGTTTGTCAGTCATGAGAGATGGACATGTAGTGTGACATGTGTGTTGGAGGGATCATTCATGCATGTTTTAATTTAATGCACAAGTTGTGTTGAAGTTGACATGTGCATATGCGTTGATCATGTGCATGTGTGTGTGCAGAGAGAATACCCATAGTTAATCTGTGGCTGAGTCAGGTATCTGCTGAAGCTTGATGTATGCCAAAGTATGTTAATGTATGCTTTTTGTGATGATCACCGTCAATACACTGATGTGTGCAGTACCAATTTGCATCACAGGAGGAGTAGCCTCCACCCAGACTTGTCTTGTGTGAGTCTTGTGTGGGCATAAGTGCTAAGTAGCACTTTGTAGTCAGTGGTGGACAATGACTGTTCGTCAATGTCCTGTGATGGTGGCCTTAGATGGAGGTGATGTTTGCTTCTGATGTTAACAGTATCGGAAACAATGGGAGAGCAAGGGAAGGAGAGGGTGCGTCCGTATCCCCTGTATCATATGTATTAAACAACTATGGACGAACCCTGTCTATGTGTGGCACCATCACTGGTAGGCAGTGTTAGAACCCACTGGGCTTGTTAAAAGACCCCTCACACACCAACCTAGTTGGTGTCATGCTTCATCATTGGGGTCCCAACCGGGTGGCCGAATGCCCCCCTGGTGTGCTACGACGCCTGATTACAGCGGAGCTGGTGTAGTGCAAAGATGTGATGTGAATTAAAAATATCTCTGAGAATCCTTGCCTCTTTATATTTATTACTGGCGGCTCAGGATATCGTTAAAAAATTATGTGTGATGCAACTAAAAAAGAAATAATTATCTTGTAGTTGGCTATGTGATGGGTCTACATGTTTCAGCCCGCACGAGGAAGTAAGAGGGGCTTTCTTCAGGACCGTGGAAATAAAGTGAGTGGCAAAAACTGTGTTGCCACGTGAAAAGTGCAAAAGTAAAATAGTACCTACACACGCGCTAAGGTGTGTGGACTGCGTGTCTACGTACTTACGGACATGTATATAAAGAAGAACACTATGGTTGAGAGTGAGTGGCTGATCGGGGCTCGGGAGGAGTTCGCTCCTATAAACGACTTTGATCTCAGAGCAAACTCGCTAAGAATCTATTGTGGTCTCTCGTCGTCCCAGATCCGGGACGACGAGAGACCACAATAGGTTCTTAGCGATATTTTTAATTCACATCACATCTTTGCACTACACCAGCTCCGCTGTAATCAGGCATCGTAGCACTACCGGGGGGCATTCGGCCACCCGGTTGGGACCCCAATGATGATGCATGACACCAACTAGGTTGGTGTGTGAGGGGTCTTTTAACAAGCCCAGTGGGTTCTAACACTGCCTACCAGTGATGGTGCCACACATAGACAGGGTTCGTCCATAGTTGTTTAATGCTTCTGATGTTAAGTCATGATACGTGAACATTGACTGGCAGCACATTTCTCAGAGGGGTATTGTCCATGCAAGTGTATATGCACTTATGTGTGTTGATCTGCCACCTGTGCTCCAAATAGTCCAGATAGGCATCCCTGCTCTTCCCAGTAGACAAAACACACGTAGGTAATCAAGTCTTTTGGACTTTGAGTGCCCAAGGTGTGGGTGCACCATGAGAGTGGAGTCATTATGAAGACATCCCTGGTTGTGTTGAGACTAGAGCCTGCACTGTGGGAGTACTCACATGTGACACTTGAAAATTTCCCCCAGTTCCATTTGTGTTAGCATTAACCCTGGGCGTAGTTCGCGAAGTAGCGCTACGCGAAGCTACGCGAAGTGCACTTCGCACTACGCGTAGCACTACGCGAACTGCGTAGTGCGCTGTTCGCGATGATTGCACAGTGCCGGATGCTTGTCCGCACTGTGCAATCATTGAAAACGGCATCTTGCACAGTGCGAGCTGTCTTTTACTGCCGCTCGAGTAGATTTTTACTCGAGCGGCAGCTTTCTCAACGCGGACTGGTAGTTTCTCATTGCGAGCGGTCGCGAGCATACGCGACCACTTGCAATGAGAAACCTGACCTCCCCGCGTTGAGAATCTTGCCGGGAGGTTTATTTTCCACGCTCGCGATCGGCAGCTTGATGTTGCTGATCGCGAATGAGGAAAAAGTCTCGCCGGGATGTCATTTTGCTTGCTCGCGGTCGCCAACTTGACGTTGAGGACCGCGAGCAGGCAAAAAATGACTGCTGCACTACGCTACGCGTGTTTGCACTGTGCTACGTGCAATTCGCGTAGTGCGAAGTAGCGCAAACTTCGCAAACTACACGAGCGTAGCCTAGTGCTTTGCCCAGGGTTAGTTAGCATCATCAGCGTGTTATCAATCTGTCATCTGGTTTGGCAAGTGTGGGCCTTGTATGTGTCAAAGACTGCTCACAATCAGCACAATCTACCCTGACCTGTAGACTGATGGCAACATGTCTTATTTGTAGGTCTCCTTGACAGTTTTCATGATTCAGAGACAGTGTTAAAGTGGCTAATGTGTCCAATGCATATTCCATTCTGCACATGTACTCCATCCTCAATGGATGTACACATTTACCATGTGTTATGTCTAGGTATGTGTATTGTGTTTGTGAGACTCAGATCCCCCCACCACCCATGGCGTTGTCACCAGTGCAGGAAGATTAGCTTGCCCATTTGCTTGTGCATTGGGGCCTACTGACACAGCTGTTGTATCCTCTATCTGGTGAGCCATGTGTCTTCCAAGTCTCATGCAGTACACACTGTCATGGGGGCCTGTGCAATGTCACCTGTCAAGAGAGGTTTTGATGAGGCACAGTGCTGCTGATCAAGGTGGGTGGTGTTTAGAGTCGCCAAATGTGACTTAGCTCCCGGCAAAGCCACTACCTACAATGTGGCCTCCCATCACCGGCCATGCCCTAGGAGTTATGTCTGGGTATGTGAGATGACAGTGGTTCTTGGATTTCGTTGTTTATTAATATACAGGTAATCACTTTGGGAGCCCCCTACTTCCTAATACTTTAGTCGATAATTATTTGCAAGGTATTCATTAGTAATTTTTCTTTACATACTGTTTTTATGCAGATTGGGACTCTATCTATCTAAAACCTTTTATCTAAGGAAGCGAACCATCTACAAGTAGCCTGGTTGCTCATAATACGAATGCGAAGGTTTTTTAGCCTCACATTAAGGTAAATTGTCCTAAGGAGTGCGGCTTTTAGTGATTCAGTGTCTAGAAAATGTAGGTTGATTACCTGATTTTGTTTTATCTTTTGTGTATTCTCTATAGTTGTGTGCGAAGAGGAACACAATCCATATTTCTGAACTTTTTTCGAGTCAGTGAATATACATTTCTATGTTCAAGGTATGCGAGTCTCTTTTCTTGTATGAGTGAATGAGTGAACATAGTATGGTTGGAATGGGCGACTAGTCTAATGGTAATTTTTAGGCTGTTGGTAACTAAGTGTGTTTGTTTCTTTATGATTGAGAATAACTGCATTGGTATCAATAAAATGTTCACGAATGGGATAATAATTTGAGTCTGAAATATGGGTGTCCTATATAATTGAATCATCAAGTGAAAGATACAGGATGGACATTTTTGAGAGTCCTGGGGAGAATTGGAATTTGAATGGAAGTATGTTTCACATTTAGTAATTTCGAGTGCTTGGGAGTAAACCATAGAGGATGTAAATTGTGAACTTTTTAATCAAAAATGTTTTAAATTTTTTTTAAATGGTTTGTTTTATATGTTTTATATGTATATATATATTTTTGTATTTTTGTATTTTGATTAGAAATATCAAGGAAGGTGGGAAGATATTGGCTTTCCTGAAGAAGGTGGGGGTGATTTTTCGTTGGACCCACCGAAACGCGTCGATGCTTTTTAATTGAATTCATCACGGATTAATGACAAAGTGCAACACTCTATGACGATTATGAAATAAGAATTTGTTGTTCCAATTGTGTGCATTTATGCTTAAATTATTGTCTGATTATTGTGATGTCTTCTTGATTGGAAAATATTTTTTCTTGCTGCTTTCCCACTTGCTGTAGTTATTGTTTTTTAATTTGTTTTTTCAAATTCGTTTCGGATTTGGATTAGGTCGTTCTTTTATATGTCCTAAGTGAAGTTGATAATGTGTTTATGAAATGGTTTTTAACACTGTGATTTGCTAATATATGTACATATATAATTTTAATAAATTGAAGAGAGTAATTACATTTGTTTTGTCTGACTTGATTTTAAAGTTCATATTTTTCTGCACCTCTATTTTGGTGTTTACTCTGGGTGATTGATATAAAATTTGTGGTGTATGTAAGAATCTATTTGGTGTGGCGATATATCTATTTCCAAGGGGATTGTTTTTTGACTATTGTCTATAGGCACCCTACCCCTGTGGTGATATAGGGTCCCCCTCTCTTTTTCTAAACCTAAATCTTGCAAGGCATGTGACAGTGCGCAAGAGTGAGTGTGCTCAAAACTATGGGCCCCATCCTCATTTTGCATCACAGCGGCTCAGCAGACAGGATACTGGCACCACAGTGCTGTGGCCTTGAGGGTACTGCGGAAGAGAGTCAGTCTCTTGATGTGTTTTTTGGGGTTCCAGCAAGCTTGTTCCGCATGTGACTCTGGTGCACCCGCTCATCAAACAATGCCTGATTGCCCACATTCACTATCCAAGCCCTATATGGAATACTTCCTGATTGTACTCAACACGCATATGTCTCAGTGGAGTTTAGCACCCCATCATGTGTGTTGGCCCAGGCTAGCAACACTTCCACACTCACACACATGTTGTGTTTGTTCTGCAGTGTGTGTCTGGTCAGCTGTCTTTGTGCATCTTCCCCCATGTATTTCAACTGTCTTTGAAGGGCATTGGGTGGATGTTGTGTTTTGTTTCTTTCTCTACTGTCCCAGGGCCTACTACATCTTGACTCTGCACATTCCTTATGTTTTGCATTTAACCTTGCTGCCACAGTGTGTGACTGGATCTCATCAAAACTGGACTTTCTGTTTGAATCCTTTGTATTTGCTGCTGGTCGTACCAAAATGTGTGTTGATGCATTTTGGATGGGCACATGTTACATTGTCCAATTGAACATTGCTGGCAGTGTTAGCCCCCAAAAGCACTGATTGTCTGCACATGGCTGAGGGTATGTAACACCCACAACAATGTTTGCCTCAACAGTTCTGTTGTTGTTTGGCCCACAACCACAACTTTATCACTACATTGCTGGCATGTTTTGACACCCCAAAACATACTTGATTGAGCATGCTGGGGGCTTGAGCCCCACATTCACTTTTTTGACACTACATCTATGGGGGGGCTTATCCCCCCCAAACCCCTATATGCTTGAGCATGCTGGGGGCTTGAACCCCACATTCATCTTTTTGACACTACATTTATGGGGGGTTATCCCACCAACCCCTATATGCTTGAGCATGCTGGGGGCTTGAACCCCACATTCACCTTTTTAACACTACAGTGATGGGGGTTATCCCCCCAACCCCTATATGCTTGACAATGCTGGGAGCTTAAAGCCCACATTCACCTTTTTTACTACAATGATGGGGGTTGTCTAACATATCACTTTATGTGTAACATTTTCAGGCAGTCTGCACACAAAACAAACTTTTGGCATTACAACACTGGATGAGAGTTAGGCATCCACCCCCCTATGGGTTGGAAAATGGTGGGAGTATTAGGCATCCACTCCCCTATGGGTTGGACAATGGTGGGAGTGTTAGGCATACACCCCCCTATGGGTTGGTCAATGGTGGGAGTGGTAGGCATCCACCCCCTATGGGGTGGACAACACTGGGTGAGTGTTAGGCATCCACCCCCCTATGGGTAGGACAATGGTGGGAGTGTTAGGCATCCACCCCCTATTGGCATTTAGATTGCTGGTAGTGTTAGGCATCCACCCCGATATGGGTTGGACAATGGTGGGAGTGATAGGCATCCACCCCTATTGGCATTTAGATTGCTGGTAGTGTTAGGCATCCAGCCCCCTATGGGTTGGACAATGGTGGGAGTGTTAGGCATCCACCCCCCTATGTGTTGGACAATGGTGGGAGTGTTAGGCAGCCACCCCCTATTGGCATTTAGATTGCTGGTAGTGTTAGGCATCCCCCCGCTATGGGTTGGACAATGGTGGGAGTGATAGGCATCCACCCCCTATTGGCATTTAGATTGCTGGTACTGTTAGGTATCCACCCCCTATTGGCATTTAGATTTCTGGTAGTGTTAGGCATCCACCCCCTATTGGCATTTAGATTGATGGTAGTGTTAGGCATCCACCCCCCTATGGGTTGGACATTGGTGGGCGTGTTAGGCATCCACCCCCCTATGGGTTGGACAATGGTGGGAGTGTTATGCATCCACCCCCTATTGGCATTTAGATTGCTGGTAGTGTTAGGCATCCCCCCTGCTATGGGTTGGACAATGGTCGGAGTGATAGGCATCCACCCCCTATTGGCATTTAGATTGCTGGTAGTGTTAGGCATCCACCCCCTATTGGCATTTAGATTGCTGGTAGTGTTAGGCATCCACCCCCCTATGGGTTGGACAATGGTGGGAGTGTTAGGCATCCACCCCCCTATGGGTTGGACAATGGTGGGAGTGTTAGGCATCCACCCCCTATTTGCATTTAGATTGCTGGTAGTGTTAGGCATCCACCCCCTATTGGCATTTAGATTGCTGGTAGTGTTAGGCATCCACCCCCCTATGGGTTGGACAATGGTGGGAGTGTTAGGCATCCACCCCCCTATGGGGTGGACAATGCTAGGAGTGTTTGCCATCCACCACCCACCTTGCCTCTACATTGCTGCAAGAATTCCCCCACCCCAATTTTTACTGTGGTTTGTCAATAGCTGTGTATTCTGTTGCCTTTCGCGGGGTAGGGAAGTTTTTGTGTGTGGTAGGTGTCTGACTTACCGTCTGTGACGAACGCGTCGGTTACGGTTTTTGTACCGACTGTAGGCATACAGTATAGGGATGACGTGCGCGATCGGATACATGGCTGCTTCGTCTCGTATGCAGTGATCGTGTTGTAGCGCGAATTGGAGCTGAAATACGGCTCTTCCGGGTGCTCTGACGTGCTGGAGGTGGCGACCTGTTCGGCGCTTAGTAAGTACGCATCGTACTTTGCCGGCTAGAAACGTCTTCGGAAATGCCTCCAGACGACTCCATTCAGTGTTTAAGGAGCCTGCTCGTACGGAAAATGGTGCTGGAATGGGAGCGTACAAGTCTTTCGGGAATTGGAGACATTTGCGCATCGTACTTCATCGTTTGGATGGACTGGCTCCCGGAACGAGTCGGTCGGAAGGTAAGGCTACGGACGGCTCTGGGAGGGCCTTCCGAGCCAGATCGGAATTGGGCCCTATGGGTGGGAAATGTATCTTTTATTTGTTCTTTTTTTAAATAATTATATTATGTCATAATTTTGTGCTCTATTGTAAATTTTATGACATAATTATATTTATTAATTAAAAAAAGAAGAAATCTGTTGTTTTATTGTGTTATAGTTGTAAGATTTTTACGATGTTTAGTATTTTGTTTAGTTTAAAGTATTGATTTAGCAATAATGTCTAGGTATTCTAGACCTTGGGTGTTTGGATATAATCTAGTCTTATGTTGCAGGTATTTGTACATAGTTTTAGTTTGTTTACTTAGTTTTGGGCCGATTGCTCTACTCTGAGTTCTTGGTAGCTCTGTTCCTTTTTAATTGATTCAATTAGTTTGTAAAGTGTTAGTTGTCCCCTTCCTATTGTGGCTTGGAAGGCATTATGCCATCCTTCCACCGTGTTGTTTGTTTTGGCTTTTTGAGATACAGTACTAGCGTACACGTTCCACCAGGGGATCTGAACTTTTGGTTGTCTACGGTGCCCTGACCTATGTTACCTTCCCACCCAGGTGTCTTCGAAGTAGTCTAGGAAAGGAGTTCATTTACTTTCATTAGCTTGATAGAAAGGCCTTTCTATAAGCAGGTTATAGTGATTGGCTACTTCAGTTGTTGGGACATAGGCCAGGGCTATTAACTTTTTTATTTGATAGGCAAAGTTGCTATTTGTGGAATAATATATGCTCAGAGTAGATTTTTGTAGGTGCCTCCATATACTCTGATTAAAGTGGTAATAGAAACATTGTATTGCAGTGTGTGGGTATAATTTTATGATGGATTGAATCATTGCCTGCTCAAAGTCAATGATTATTGTTTAGGGACAGTAATTTTCTGTGAAATGTTTTACTATTGTTAGGAGCTCTATATAAGTGGCGTTCTGTTTATTAGGCAGTAATGAATATATGAAGGGGATATTTGTATCCTCATATTCGCCGTGGATGGTATACAGCTGGTAGAATGGCTTCGGGCAAACTTTAAATGTGCCATCCATCATCCACGTTAAGCAGTTCTTACGTTTTTGTAAATTTGTATTTGTTGCAAAGATGATAATTCTTTTTTCATGACTTTCATTGTAATAAAGAAGGAATTTTTCCTCTTTGTGGGTGATGGTATATTCAGGTAGTATTTGTATTTCTTCAAAAGTTTGGGGATAGGTGGAGTTTGAGCTGTAGCTCTTTTAGTTCTTGCTATTAGTCTTTTTAAAGTGGGGATGGACCGTAGTTGTCCTGTGACATGTTCTGGAACTCGATTCAAAACATTCTTAAGTATTTTGGTGCTTGTTTGTTGGGAACTTGTGCTTGCTTCCCTTATCGTCTCTAGGGCATCTCTTACTTCAACTTCAGTTACATTGGGGGGATAGTTGTGTTCTCTAACACTGACTACATTGGTTTCTACTGTAGTGGCTCTCCCATAACAAGCATTGGAATAATATTTGCTACATTTTCAATGGGTTTTATTTTCAATAACTTTTTCTTGTGTTTAAGTGTAGTCCATGTAGCAAAGCAATAGTTTCCCCTTTGCAATGTAATGTATTTTGCTCCTTCTGCCATTTTTTTGTAAATCTGTGAAGATATATATATAAATATTACCTACTGGCAGTCGCCAGTAGGTAGTTATAGTTACGACCTTGTTTCTATTCAAAAAGCGTTTTTTCTTTTGCTAATATCTTTGGCGTCGTTTGAGGAATATTCGCGAAATTTTCAAAACTAATGGTTCACGCAGGTCAGCTTCTGTCTTGAAAGTTTCAGGGTGATTTGTCAAGCGGGGGCTGAGAATAAAGGGGGGTCCCAAAATGCGTTTTCCCCATGTTATTTTCTATAGGAATTTTGGAACAGGCTACAGCCTGAACTGCTGAACGGAATTACACCAAATTTGGCAAAACGGTAACTCTTGGGTCAGAAAGCGACCTTTTTTTTAAATGGTGTAAATCCGTTAAGTAGTTCCTGAGAAATTCAAAAAATAAAAATTTATATATCTGAGCACCAATCAATCAATCAATCAGGGGAATTAAAAGCGCACTACTCACCCGTGAGGGTCTCAAGGCGCTGGGGGGGGGTCAGCAGTTCCGTATCAGTTGAAGTGCCAGGTCTTCAGAGCCTTCCTGAAGGTGTTCAGGGTGGGGGCACGTCTGATGTCGGTGGGGAGCTCGTTCCAGGTCCTGGCCGCGATGTAGGAGAAGGATCTTTCCCCTGTTCTGGCTCTGCAGATGCACTGGGTTTCGGCGAGGAGGAGGTTGGTGGAACAGAGGTTTCGTTTGGGTACGTGGAAGGTGATTCTGTCGTTGAGGTATTGGGGTCCGGTGTTGTGTAGGCATTTGTAGGCGTAGGTGAGTATCTTGAAGGTGACTCTTTTCTTGACAGGGAGCCAGTGGAGCCCGCGTAGGTGTTGGCTGATGTGTTCGTGTCGAGGGACCCCGAGGACGAGTCTGGTGGTGGTGTTCTGTATTGTTTGGGGCTTGCGGAGTAGAGACTTGTTGATGCCGGCGTGGAGGGCGTTTCCGCAGTCCAGCCTGCTGGTGATGAGTGCGTGGGTGACTGTTTTCCTTGCCTCTGGGGGGATCCATTTGAATGTCTTACGGAGGATGTTGAAACAGCTGGAGGTGACGGTGTTGATCTGTCGATTCATGGAGAGGGAGGAGTCGAGTACGATGCCGAGGTTCTTGGCATGGTCTGTGGGGGTCGGGGGGGTGCCGAGGGCGGTGGGCCACCAGGAGTTGACCCATGCCAAAGGGGTGGTTATGAGGACGAGGACTTCCGTCTTCTCTGAGTGGAGTTTTAGGCAGCTGTTGCTCATCCAGGCTGCGCGTCCTGCATTCCTTCCTGGAAGTTGAGTCTGGTGGTGGTGGGGTCCTTGGTAAGGGAGAGGATGAGCTGAGTGTCATCGGCATAGGAGACTATGCTGAGGCCGTGCTGTCGGACGATGGGGGCGAGGGGCGCCATGTAGATGTTGAAAACGGTTGGGCTGAGTGATGATCCCTGAGGGACTCCGCAGTTGATTTCCATGGGTTTGAAGAGGAAGGGTGGCAGTCTGATCCTTTGGCTCCTGCCGGTGAATAACGATCTGATCCAGTCGAGGGCGGTGCCTTGTATGCCTGCGTTGTGTAGTGTGGCTGCGAGTGTGCGATGGGAGACAGTGTTGAAAGCTGCTGATAGGTCGAGTAGAATCAGGGCTGCGGTGTGGTCTTGGTGGAGGAGGGTGCGGATGTCATCGGTGGTGGCGAGTAGGGCGGTCTCGGTGCTGTGGTTGCTTCGGAATCCAGATTGGGAAGGGACGAGGATGGCGTTGTCTTCGATGAACCTTGTCAGTTCTGCATTTACTGTCTTCTTGGTGACTTTAGCTGCAAAAGGGAGGAGCGAGATGGGCCGGTAGTTCTTGAGGTCAGTCAGGTCTGCTGAGGGCTTTTTGAGTAGGGGCCTGACTTCTGCACGTTTCCAGTCGTCGGGGAAGGAGCCGGTCTTGAAGGTGGTGTTGATGGTGCGTTGCAACACGGGTGCGATGGTGGTGGCGACTCTGTGGTATATGTGGGGTGGGCAGGCGTCTGTAGGGGCCCCGGAGTGGATGCCTTTCATGGTCGTCGCGGGCTCCTCTGTCGTGACCGGTGTCCAGGTGGAGATGGTGGTCTGGCTGGCATTGCCGCCGGGCGGGCTGACTGAGAGGTCAGGCGTGTGGCCGTTGAAGTTGTTGTAGAGGTTCTTTATCTTCAGGTGGAAGTAGGATCTGAGTTTGTCGCAGAGGTCCTGGGAGGGGGTGATGTCCGTGGCTTCGCTGCAGGGTTTGGTGAATTCCTGGATGACGCTGAAAAGTTCAGTGGAGTTGCTGGAGTTGGCGAGGATTTTGTTGTGTATGAAGGTCCTTTTGGTGGTTCTGATGTGTTGATGGTACTCTGTCATAGAGTCTTTGAAGGTGGTGTAGTTTTCGGGTGTCTTGCTGTTTCTCCAGTTCTTCTCCAGGCGTCTGCAGGTGCAGGGGGGCTGCGTGGTGTGGCTGAAGTGAATGCTGTTGCCTCCAGCGAAGATGGGGTCGAGAGTGTGTCCTGCCTTGTGGGTCGGTGTGTTGATGAGTTGTTTCAGTCCGATGTTGGCGAGGTTGTCACGGAGGGTGGCGGTGTTGGGGTGGTTGAGGTTGTTGAGGTGGAAGTTCAGGTCTCCGATGAGTATGTAGTCCGTGGTGGTGATGGCGTGGAGTGCGATGAGGTCGGTGATGGTGTCGGCGAAGAGTGCTCGGGGACCGGGGCGTCTGTAGGCGAGGGTGCAGCGGAGTGTGGAGTTAGGGCTGGTCTGGACCTGGAAGTGCAGGTGCTCGGCGGCGGGGAAGTTTTCGCTGGAGGTGGTGAGGCGGAGGGAGTTTTTGTGCGCGATGGCGATGCCTCCTCCCGGGTGGTTGGGGCGGTCCTTCCTCTGGATCTTGTGTCTGACTGGGATGGCGATGGCGACGTCGGGGGCCGAGGAGGCACTGGTCCAGGTTTCCATGAAGAAGGCGGCTTCGGGTGAGAGTGATTCCAGGAGGTTCCAGATTTCCACGGCGTGTCGGTGCAAGGAGCACACGTTGAGGAGGATGCATCTTAGGGCGTCGGGGTTTGGCGGCCGGAGCGGTGGTGAAGGTCTGGCGGCAGTATCGGCAGGAGAACTGGCCATGGGTTGTGTTAGGCATGGCCTTCTGGCACTTGTTTCTTCCAGGGTTGAGTGCGAGGAGGGCGGCTGCATTGTAGCGGTGGATGGTTCGAGATCCAGGGTCCCTGGCGCTGGTCGCAGTCGGGTCGCGGACGGGCGCAGACGGGCGCAGACGGGCGCAGACGGGCTTTCCTTTAAGTAGGGGAGGGTGCGGGACGAGAGGCTGGGAGGCGGGAGCAGGCGCTGTCCGGGGGGGAGGAGCCGCAGGGGCAGCAGCGGCGGGAAAACAGGCAGGTAAGTGAAACAAAATGTAAATAAAGCGGGGCAGTGTAGTTAAAAATAAATAACAAAACGGGGACATCAGGCGAAAGGCTGAAGGCTGGGTAGAGGCAGGCAGGATCAGGCAGCAGGCGCGAACCTCACCAGGAGGAGGTCTAAGTACTGTGGCGCGGCGACGGCACTGTGGAGCTGCTGGGGAGAGAGTTGACCCAGACCAGAGGTCAAGGTCTTACTCATGCTCCCTCACAGCGGCCGCCATTAAGTAGCGGAGGGGGGCGAGATGAGAGGCTGGGAGGCGGGAGCGGGGGCTGTCTGGGGGGAGGGGCCGCAGAGGCAGCAGCGGCGGGAAAACAGGCAAGTAAAAATGAGTTATAAGTGAAACGAAGAGTAAATAAAGCGGGCAGTGAAGGTAAAAATAAATAACAAAACGGGGACAACAGACGAAAGGCTGAAGGCTGGTAGAGGCAGGCAGGATCGGGCAGCAGGCGCAAACCTCACCAAGAGGAGGTCTAAGTACTGCGGCACGGCGACAGCACTGCGTAGCTGCTGGGGAAAGAGTTGACCCAGACCAGAGGTCAAGGTCTTACTCGCGCTCCCCCGCAGTGGCAACCATTAAGTAGTGGAGGGGGGCAGGATGAGAGGCTGGGAGGCGGGAGCGGGGGCTGTCCGTGGGGGAGGGGCCGCAGGGGCAGCAGCGGCGGGAAAACAGGCAAGTAAAAATGAGTTATAAGTGAAACGAAGAGTAAATAAAGGGGGGCAGTGAAGTTAAAAATAAATAACAAAATGCGGACAACAGGCGAAAGGCTGAAGGCTGGGTAGAGGCAGGGAGGATCGGGCAGCAGGCGCAAACCTCACCAGGAGGAGGTCTAAGTACTGCGGCACGGCGACTGCACTGCAGAGCTGCTGGGGAGAGAGTTGACCCAGACCAGAGGTCAAGGTCTTACTCACGCTCCCCCGCAGCAGCTGCCATTAAGTAGCGGAGGGGGGCGGGATGAGAGGCTGGGAGGTGGGAGCGGGGGCTGTCCGGGGGAGGGGCCGCAGGGGCAGCAGTGGCGGGAAAACAGGCAAGTAAAAATGAGTTATAATTGAAATGAAGAGTAAATAAAGCAGGGCAGTGAAGTTAAAAATAAATAACAAAACGGGGACAACAGGCAAAAGGCTGAAGGCTGGGTAGAGGCAGGCAGGATCGGTGAGCAGGCACGAACCACACATGAGGAGGTCTAAGTACTGCGGCGCGACGATGGCACTGCGGAGCTGCTGGGGAGAGAGTTGACCCAGACCAGAGGTCAAGGTCTTACTCGCGCTCCCCCGCTGCAGCCACCATTAAGTAGTGGAGGGGGGCTGGACGAGAGGCTGGGAGGCAGGAGCGGGGGCTGTTTGGGGGGCAGGGGCAGCAGCAGCGGGAAAACAGGCAAGTAAAAATGAGTTATAAGTGAAACGAAGAGTAAATAAAGCAGGGCAGTGAAGTTAAAAATAAATAACAAAACGGGGACAACAGACAAAAGGCTGAAGGCTGGGTAGAGGCAGGCAGGATCGGGCAGCAGGTGCGATCCTCACCAGGAGGAGGTCTAAGTACTGGGGCTTGGCGACAGCACTGCGAAGCTGCTGGGGAGAGAGTTGACCCAGACCAGAGGTCAAGGTCTCACCGAGGAGGATTCGCAACTCCTCCCGAGCACCAGCTTCATTCTGATTGGCTGCCAACACTCCAAACCAGGAAGTGTTGGCAGCCATCTTGTGACTCAGTAACTGAGTCACAACATAAACAGTAAAAAAAAGATGAAAAACAAGAAAAGGGGGCAGGGTAGAAACATCATGACACCCTACGCCTGCTCAGGGGGTCCCACAAGGACCCCCAGGGCCCAAAAAAGCATTAAAAAAAAAAAAAATCTGCCGAATTTGCGCTGCATGTCAGCAGCTCCCCTTGCCCAAAAGCAAGGTCGGCTCCCGCAGGAGGCGGGGAGCCAGCAGGGACCACGGGGGCATTGGGGCTACACCTGCGGTGCCCATCAAAGAGGCCAGGCCCCGGGGGATGGGGTCCCCAGGGCCAGAAGTGGCCCAGGGAAGATTAAAAAGATAAAAAAGATTAAATATGTGGCCATGCCCCGGGGGATGGGGTCCCCAGGGCGGAAATCGGCCATGGGAGGAGGGCCCCCCACCGTTTTTTTTTTTTTTAAACAAAAAATGCTCAGGCCCTGGCGGATGGGGTCCCCAGGGCCCAGAAATAATAATGTAAAAAAAGCTGGCATATCGGCGGATGCCCTGCCCCCTCCCTGAACCACTCTGCAAGCGTTCTAAGTTGGGGGATTAAGTCCCCTTCATTCCTGAGGGTCCCTAGGGGCCAACTAGCCCACCAGGTACCTCCAGTAAGCCCCACAGAGTGGGATTGCTGAGAGGTGATCTGAGGCCACGCCCCTTTTTACACCACTCTGCAAACATGCCTCTTGGCGCACTGCTGGTGGGGTGATGAGGTCCTCTTGTGTCCTGAGGACCTCAGGACACAAGTGGACTTCATCCCCCGAGCAGCAGTGCGCCAGGAGGTGCGTTTGCAGAGAGGTGTAAAAAGGGGGCGTGGCCTCGGACCACTCTCAGCAATCCAGCTGTGTGGGGCTTACTGGAGGTACGTGGTGGGCTAGTAGGCCACCAGGGACCCTCAGGAGGCAAGGGCACTTCATCCCCTGACCAAGAGCGCACCAGGAGGCACGTTTGCAAAGTGGTGGACAAAGGGGGCGGGGCCTGGGCCCACTTATCAGCAATCCCACTATCTGTGGTATACTGAAGGTATCAGGTAGGCTAGTTGGCCCCTAAGGACCCCCAGCAGCAAAGGGGACTTTAATCCCCATCCAAGAGCGCGCCAGGGAGTGCGTTTGCAGAGTGGTGGAGAAATGCGGCGTGACAATTTAGCAATCCCGCTGTGTGGGACCTACTGGAGGTAATATGAGGTGTAGTTGGCCCCCAAGGTTGTCCTTGGGGGCCAACTACCTCTCTTATTACCTCCACTAAGTCCCACAAAGTGGGATTGCTAAGAGGTCTTCGGAGGCCACGCCCCCCCTTTCTCCACCACTCTGCAAACGCACCTCCTGGCACAGTACTGGTTGGGGGATGAAGTCCACTTTACTCCTGAGGGACTTTGGGGGCCAAGAAGCCCTCCTGGTACCTCCTGTAAGTCCTACGCAATGGAATTCCTGAGCACTGGTCGGAGGCCCAGCCCCCTTTCTGCACCAATCTGCAAACGCGACTACCAGTTAAAGAAGCATTTGTAATGTAATAGGTTTCGCATTTGTGAGAGTTAGAGCTATTGGGGTTGTAAATGTAAAAGATTTTTACTAATGTTTTTTGGTGTGGAGTGGATGTACGTTGTATGTAGTGGAATTATGTGGTATATTGTGCAGTGAAATTATGTGAATAGAAAGTATGTGGTATTTAGTGTATAGGAATTATGTGGAGTGGGATTATGTGTTTTGGAGAGTAATTATGTGGTATTGTAGTCTGTGTTGTGGAGTGGTAACCTCAGGTTTAGTCTACCTTGTTTCCATAGAAGTTAAACTATAAACTCAATGAGACACAAAAAACAGAAGGAACCACTGAGGAGCACTTTTGGACCTAGTCAGAGGTATGAGCAGGGTCGCTGGAATTATGTGACTGTTCGGCTGCACCAATTTTCACATAATTAAACATTTTCCGCATTTGCCAAATATTCCATCATCTGCTGCCTAATCTGCAGATTTGAACAAAAAAAGCCTTATTTCTAGCTCAAACGGCTCAAATGTTCCCAAAAATGCAGCATCACGTGTTACAGCGTGGTGGAAGGCCCTTTGCAAAGCTGGAATGGTCACGTGTTACTTATTGCTAAATGTGGGTGTTAAATTGGTACTAATGGTGCACAAACCTCTCTTACTTCTTTTTGCATTTCTCTTGATTCTTTCTGCACCTTTCTTCCTCTTTCTGCACCTCACTGTCTTCTTTCTGTACCTCACTGTCTTCTTTCTGCACCTCTCTTGCCTCGTTCTGCACCTCTGTTGATTTTTTCTGCAGATCTCTTGCCTCTTTCTGCACCTCTTTTGCCTCTTTCTGCACCTCTCTTGCTTTTTTCTGCAGATCTCTTGCCTCTTTCTGCACCTCTCTTGCCTCTTTCTGCACCTCTCTTGCCTCTTTCTGCACATCACTTGCCTCTTTCAGCACTTCTCTTGCTTCTTTCTACACCTCGCTTGCCTCTTTCTGCTCCTCTCTTGCCTCTTTGTGCATTTCTCTTGCCTGCTTTTGCACTTCCCTTGCCTCTTATGTACCTCTCGTGCCTCTTTCTGCACCTCACTTGCCTCTTTCTGCACCTCACTCTCTTCGTACTGCACCTCTCTTGCCTCTTTCTGCACTTCTCTTGCCTCTTTCTGCACTTCTCGAGCCTCTTTCTGTACCTCTCTTGCCTCTTTCTGCACCTCAAGTGCCTCTTTCTGTACTTCTCTTGCCTCTTTCTAAAGGTATCTTGCCTCTTTCTGCACTTCTCGAGCCTCTTTCTGTACCTCTCTTGTCTCTTTCTGCACCTCACTTGTCACTTTCTGCACTTCTCTGGCCTCTTTCAGTACCACTCTTGCCTCTTTCTGCACCTCTGTTGGTTCATTCTGCACTGCTCTTGCTTCTTTCTGCACCTCATTTGCAAATTTATACATCCCTCTTGCCTCTTTAGGCACCCCTCTTCCGTCTTTCTGCACTTCTCTTGCCTCTGTCTGCACACCTGTTCCCTCTTTATCCACCACTTTTGCCTGTTTCTGCAACCCTCTTGCCTCTTTCTGCAGTTCTTTTGCCTCCTTCTGCACCTCTGTTGCTTTCTTTTTCTGCACTTGTCTTGCCTCTTTCTGCACCCCTCTAGCCTCTTTCTGCACCTCTTTTGCAAATTTCTGTATCCCTCTTGCCTCTTTCTGCACACCTGTTCCCTTTTTCTGCACATTCCCTGCCTGTTTCTGCACCTCTCTTGCCTTTCTGCTCCTCTGTTGCTTCTTTCTGCACTTCTCTTGCCTCTTTCTCTACCTCTCTTGCCTCTTTTAGAACCTCTGTTGCTTCTTTCTGCACTACTCTTGCTTCTTTCTGCACCCCTCTTGCCTCTTTCTGTACCCCTCTTACCTCTTTGTGCACCTCTCCTTCCTCTTTCTGCACATCTCTTGCCTTTTTCTGCTGTCCTCTTGCCTCTTTCTGCACCTCTTTGGCTTCTTTCTGCACTTCTTTTGCCTCTTTCAGTACCACTCTTGCCTCTTTCTGCACCTCTGTTGGTTCATTCTGCACTGCTCTTGCTTCTTTCTGCATCTCTGTTGCAAATGTATGTATCCCTCTTGCCTCTTTCAGCACCCCTCTTCCGTCTTTCTGCACCTCTCTTGCCTCTGTCTGCACACCTGTTCCCTCTTTCTGCACCCCTTGTGCCTGTTTCTGCAACTCTCTTGCCTCTTTCTGCACCCCTTTTGCCTGTTTCTGCAACTCTCTTGCCTCTTTCTGCAGTTCTTTTGCCTCCTTCTGCACCTCTGTTGCTTCTTTTTGCACTTGTCTTGCCTCTTTCTGCACCCCTCTAGCCTCTTTCTGCACCCCTGTTGCTTCTTTCTGCACCTCTGTTGCTTCTATCTGTGCTTCTCTTGCCTCTTTCTGCACCCCTCTGGCCTCTTTCAGCACCTTTGTTGCTTCTTTCTGCACTCCTGTTGCTTCTTTCTGCACCCTCTTGCCTCTTTCTGTACCCCTCTGGCGTCTTTGTGCACCTCTCCTTCCTCATTCTGCACCTCGCTTGCCTTATTCTGCAGTTCTATTGCCTCTTTCTGTACCTCTTTTGCTTCTTTCTGCAGATCTCGTGCCTCTTTCTGCACCTCTCTTGCCTCTTTCTGCACCTCTCTTGCCTCTTTCTGCACCTCACTTGCATCTTTCTGCACTTCTCTTGCTTCTTTCTACACCTCTCTTGCCTCTTTCTGCTCCTCTCTTGCCTCTTTATGCATTTCTCTTGCCTGTTTCTGCACTTCCCTTGCCTCTTTCTGTACCTCTCTTGCCTCAATCAGCACCTCACTTGCTTCTTTCTGCACCTCACTCTCTTCATTCTGCACCTCTCTTGCCTCTTTCTGCACTTCTTTTGCCTCTTTCTGCTCCTCTCTTGCCTCTTTCTCTACCTCTCTTGCCTCTTTCAGCACCTCTGTTGCTTCTTTCTTCACTTCTCTTGCTTCTTTCTGTACCCCTCTTGCCTCTTTCTGTACCCCTCTTGCCTCTTTTTGCACCTCTCCTTCCTCTTTCTGCACCTCTCTTGCCTTTTTCTGTTCTCTTGCCTCTTTCAGTACCACTCTTGCCTCTTTCTGCACCTCTGTTGGTTCATTCTGCACTGCTCTTGCTTCTTTCTGCACCTCTGTTGCAAATTTGTGCATCCCTCTTGCCTCTTTGAGCACCACTCTTCCGTCTTTCTGCACCTCTCTTGCCCCTGTCTGCATACCTGTTTCTGCACCTCTTTTGCCTGTTTCTGCAACTCTCTTGACTCTATCTGCAGTTATTTTGCCTCCTTCTGCACCTCTGTTGCTTCTTTCTGCACTTGTCTTGCCTCTTTCTGCACCCCTCTTGCCTCTTTCTGCACTCCTGTTGCTTCTTTCTGCACTTCTCTTCCTTCTTTCTGTACCTCTCTTGCTTCGTTCTGCACCCATCTTGCCTCTTTCTGCACTTCTTTTGCCTCTTTCTGCTCCTCTCGAGCCTCTTTCTCTACCTCTCTTGCCTCTTTCAGCACCTCTGTTGCTTCTTTCTTCACTTCTCTTGCTTCTTTCTGTACCCCTCTTGCCTCTTTCTGTACCCCTCTTGCCTCTTTTTGCACCTCTCCTTCCTCTTTCTGCTCCTCTCTTGCCTTTTTCTGTTCTCTTGCCTCTTTCAGTACTACTCTTGCCTCTTTCTGCACCTCTGTTGGTTCATTCTGCACTGCTCTTGCTTCTTTCTGCACCTCTGTTGCAAATGTGTGCATCCCTCTTGCCTCTTTGTGCACCCCTCCTCCCTCTTTTTGCACCTCTCTTGCCTCTTTCTGTACCTCTGTTGCTACTTTGTGCATATCTGTTGCTTCTTTCTGCACTTCTTTTGCCTCTTTCTGCACCTCTCTAGCTTCTTTCTGCACCCCTGTTGTCTCTTTCTGCACTCGTCTTCCCTCTTTCTGCACCTCTCTTGCTTCTTTCTGCACCTCTGTTGCTTCTTTCAGCAATTCTCTTGCCTCTTTCTGCATTTCTCTTGCTTGTTTCTGCACATCTTTTGCGTCTTTCTGCACCCTTCTTGCCTTTTTTTGCACCCCTCCTCCCTCTTTCTGCACCTCTCTTGCCTCTTTCTGTACCTCTGTTGCTTCTTTTTGCACATCTGTTGCTTATTTCTGCACTTCTTTTGCCTCTTTCTGCACCTCTCTTGCCTCTTTTTGCACCCCTCTTTTCTCTTTCTGCATCCCTCTTGCCTCTTTCTGCAGTTCTCTTGCCATTTTCTGCACCTCTCTTGCCTCTTTCTGCACCTCACTTGCCTCTTTCTGCACTTCTCTTGCTTCTTTCTACACCTCTGTTGCTTCTTTCAGCAATTCTCTTGCTTCTTTCTGCACTTCTCTTCCTTCTTTCTGTACCTCTCTTGCTTCGTTCTGCACCCATCTTGCCTCTTTGTGCACCCCTCCTCCCTCTTTTTGCACCTCTCTTGCCTCTTTCTGTACCTCTGTTGCTACTTTCTGCATATCTGTTGCTTCTTTCTGCACTTCTTTTGCCTCTTTCTGCACCACTCTTGCTTCTTTCTGCACCCCTGTTGTCTCTTTCTGCACTCATCTTCCCTCTTTCTACACCTCTCTTGCCTCTTTCTGCACTTCTCTTGCTTCTTTCTGCACCTCTCTTGCTTCTTTCTACACCTCTGTTGCTTCTTTCAGCAATTCTCTTGCCTCTTTCTGCATTTCTCTTGCTTGTTTCTGCACATCTCTTGCGTCTTTTTGCACCCCTCTTGCCTCTTTTTGCACCCCTCCTCCCTCTTTCTGCACCTCTCTTGCCTCTTTCTGTACCTCTGTTGCTTCTTTTTGCACTTCTGTCGCTTATTTCTGCACTTCTTTTGCCTCTTTCTGCACCTCTCTTGCCTCTTTTTGCACCCCTCTTTTCTCTTTCTGCATCCCTCTTGCCTCTTTCTGCAGTTCTCTTGCCATTTTCTGCACCTCTCTTGCCTCTTTCTGCACCTCACTTGCCTCTTTCTGCACTTCTCTTGCTTCTTTCTACACCTCTGTTGCTTCTTTCAGCAATTCTCTTGCCTCTTTCTGCCCTTCTCTTGCTTGCTTCTGCAACTCTCTTATGTCTTTCTGCACCCCTCTTGCCTCTTTCTGCACCCCTCTTTTCTCTTTCTGCACCTCTCTTGCCTCTTTCTGCATCCCTGTTCCCTCTTTCTGCACCTTTCTTGCTTGTTTCTGCACCTCTCTTGCCTCTTTCTGTACCTCTGTTGCTTCTTTCTGCACTTCTCTTGCTCTTTCTGCACACTTTGCGCCTCTTTCAGCACCTCTGTTGCTTCTTTCTGCATTTCTCTTTCTTATTTCTGCACCTCTCCTGCCTCTTTCTGTACCTCTCTTGCCTCTTTGTGCACCCTCCTACCTTTTTCTGCACCCCTCTTGCCTCTTTTTGCACCTCTGTTGGTTCTTTCTGCACTGCTCTTGCTACACCTCACTTGCCTCTTTCTGCACTTCTCTTCCTTCTTTCTACACCTCTGTTGCGTCTTTCAGTAATTCTATTGCCTCTTTCTGCACTTCTCTTCCTTCTTTCTGTACCCCTCCTGCCTCTTTCTGTACCTCTCTAGCCTCTTTGTGTACCTCTCCTACCTCTTTCTGCACCCGTCTTGCCTCTTTTTGCACCTCTTTTGGTTCTTTCTGCACTGCTCATATCTCTGACTAGGTCCACAATTGCTCCTCAGTGATTCCATCTTTTTTTGTCTCACTGAGTTCATAGTTGAGCTTCTATGGAAATGAGGAAGACTAAACCTGAGGTTACCACTCCACAACACAGACTACCATACCACATAATTACTCTCCATAACACATAATCCCACTCTACATAATTCCTATACACTAAATACCACATACTTTCTATCCACATAATTTCACTGCACAACATACCACATAATTCCACTACACACAACGTACATCCACTCCACTCCAAAAACATTAGTAAAAACTTTTGCATTTACAATGCCAATAGCTCTAGTTCTCGCAAATGCGAAACCTATTACACTGCAAACACTTCTTTAACTAGTAGTCATGTTTGCAGAGTGGTGGAGAAAGCATGCTGGGCCTCCGACCAGCGCTCAGGAATTCCGATGCGTAGGTCTTACAGGAGGTACCAGTAGGTCTTCTTGGCCCCCAAAGTCCCTCAGGAGTAAATTGGACTTCATCCCCCATCCCGTAGTCTGCCAGGAGGCACGTTTGCAGAATGGTGGAGAAAGGGGGGCATGGCCTCCGAAGACGTCTTAGCAATCCCACTGTGCGGGACTTACTGGAGGTAACAAGAGGGGTAGTTGGCCCCAAGGACATCCTTGGGGGCCAACTACCCCTCCTATTACCTCTAGCAAGTCCCACACAGCAGCATTGCTAAGTTCAAAGAGCAGGCGACGCCCTCTTTGCCCACCACTCTACAAACGCGCTCCCTGGCACGCTCTTGGATGGGGATTGAAGTCCCCTTCGCTGCTGGGGGTCCTTTAGGGGCCAACTAGCCTACCTCTTACCTCCAGTATGCCCCACGCAGTGGGATTGCTGAGAGGCAGACAAAGACCACGCCCCCTTTCTCCACCACTCTGCAAACACGCCCCCTGGTGCGTTGTTAGTAGGGGAATTAATTCCCCTTTAATATTGAGGGTGCCCGCGGGCCAACTAGCCCACCAGGTACCTCCAATATGCGCCACAGAGCTGGATTGCAGAGAGGTGGTCCGAGGCCACGCCCCCTTTTTACACCACTCTGCAAACGCGCCTCTTGGCGCACTGCTGCTCGGGGGATGAAGTCCACTTGTGTCCTGAGGTCCTCAGGACACAAGAGGACCTCATCGCCCCACCACCAGTGTGCCAAGAGGCGCGTTTGCAGAGTGGTATAAAAAGGGGCGTGGCCTCAGACCAACTCTCTGCAACACAGCTCTGTGGCGCATACTGGAGGTACCTGGTGGGCTAGTTGGCCCCCAGGGACCCTCAGGATTCAAGGGGACTTAATCCCCCAATTTACAATGTGCCAGGGGGCGCGTTTGCACACTTAGTTCTGTCAGGCCCCGCCCCTCCCTGCACCACTGTGCAAACACGCCCTGGCGCATTGTAGTTGGGGATTAAGTCCCCTTGAATTCTGAGGGTCCCTGGGGCCAACTAGCCCACCAGGCACCTCCAGTAAGTGCTACAGAGCTGCGTTGCAGAGAGGTGGTCGGAGGCCACGCCCCTTTGTACACCACTCTACAAACGCGGCTTCTGGCACTTACTGGAGGTACCTGGTGGGCTAGTTGGTCCCCAGGGACCCTCAGTATTCAAGGGGAATTAATTTCCCATCTAACAACGCGCCAGAGGGCGCGTTTGCAGAGTGGTGGAGATAGGGGGCGTGGCCTCCGGTGAGATGCCGGCTTTTTTTCTTGCTTTTTTTTTAACAAGAGGGGCTGTGTGGCCCCCTTTTTAAAACTTTTTTGTGGCCCTGGGGACCCCATCCCCCAGGGCCTGACCCCTATTTTTTTTTTTTTTTTTAAAAAAACAGGAAGGGGGCCGCGTGGCCCCCCTCTCGAGGCCAATTTTGGCCCCGGGGACCCCATCCCCCGGGGCATGGCCAGACTTTTTAAAAAAAAAATTATATGGAGGAGGGCCGTGTGGCCCCCCTCCCGGGCCACTTCTGGCCCCGGGGACCCCATCCCCCGGGGCCTGACCTCTGTGAATGGGACCGTGGGAAGAGCCCCAATGCCCCCACGGTCCCGCCAGCTCCCCGCCTCCTGTGGGAGCCGGCATTGCTTTTCCACACAGGGAGCTGTAGACATGCAGCTCCCCTTGTGGAAAAGCATCTGCTTTGGATTTTGGAAGCGAGAGCAGGAAACCTGCTCTCGCTTCCAAAATCCAAAGCAGAGTTTGCTATGACAGGGCGGGAGCCGTGCTCCCGCCCTGCCATAGCAAATAGCAGTGTCCCGGGGTGGGCACCCCGGGACACTGCAGGAGCTGGCCCTGGGGGGTGGCACCCCCCAGGGCCATCAAGGGCTCCAGGAGGGGGCCACGTGGCCCCCCTCCCTCAATTAACATAGCCCCGGGGAGGTGGTGGTCCCCGGGGCACCGCTACAGACCCCCACATTCAATTAAGTCTGTGCCCCGGGGAGGTGGTGGTCCCCGGGGCGTGTGGGGGGGCTCTTTAGAGGGCGCACCGGAAGCCAATGAATTTACAGAACACGCAGGGGAAGATGTGGCTGCAATTATTGTGTTTCCTGACACGGCCTCTGAGGAAGAAGCAAAGACGCTTCGAAACGCGTAAGGCCAAGAGACTTAAAGCGGGATGGGAAGCCGCATGTTTGTTTTCAATAAAGTGGTGATACTTACCTGCAGCGGAGTGCGGCTTCATCTCTGGGCATCTTGTAGAAATACAATATCACGGCGGTTCCAGGCCGTGGAAGCGACGCACCGCCCGTAAATCAGTGAAGGGTCCGCAGGAGTGGGAAAGCTCATTTCTATGTGGGCGCAGCAGGAAACTTATTAAAACATGCGAAATTCCATCCAGCCCCCTGGAGGGTTATTGGAAAGATGTCTCAAATCATGCCAGGAATCCAAACCCACTGGAGGGTAAAGTATGTGCAACAGACTACATGTCCCAGCGTGCTTCATTAATGTGTATCTATTTAGAGGGCGCACCGGAAGCCAATGAATTTACAGAACACGCAGGGGAAGATGTGGCTGCAATTATTGTGTTTCCTGACACGGCCTCTGAGGAAGAAGCAAAGACGCTTCAAACGCGTAAGGCCAAGAGACTTAAAGCGGGATGGGAAGCCGCATGTTTGTTTTCAATAAAGTGGTGATACTTACCTGCAGCGGAGTGCGGCTTCATCTCTGGGCATCTTGTAGAAATATATATATTGTTTGATTGATTTTTTCGATTTTTTCGATTTTTGGTTCATGATTATTGTATATATTGTATATAAGGTGCAATATTATAGCCACACATGTAACTATTTGTCAGTAGCCCGCATGGGTGGAATTGTGCGATAATGTAATTGTTTAATTACTGCATGTTCTGACATTGTTTAATTATCCAGTATCCAGTATGGTATACTAGATAGTAAGGATGGCTGATGGAAACTTGTTGCTTCCAAAGTGGCATTTGTTGCTGTAGTCTTGCAATGAAGTGTGGTTTCCAGATGATTGTTTTTCACATAAATTTCCATATCCAAGAAAGTTACTTTATCTTTATTGATTTCATATGTGAATTTTAAACTGGGTATGCTGTTGTTCAAGATTTCAAAATAGTTTTGGAAATCAACCTCATCCCCGTTCCAGATGAAATATGTAACAACAGATGATTGAGCTTGTGGTGGTAAAACTGAAATTGATTTTATTTTATTTCATTTTATTTTGTGTAATTTGTAACGGAAAATATTTTTTCACTATTTTTCACTATGGTCACCTTAATATGTCTAAACATTATCACCATTACACTAGGGGACTACATCTCCCAGAAGTCTGAGGAGTAATCCCCTTGACAAACAGGAAATGACGTAACAGGCTTTCCTGGAAATGTTTTAAAAACAAGCCAGATCGTGTTACAAAGTAACTGTGAACAAGGTATCGTGGGAATACCGAAACGCGTTGGTTTTGGTCTGTGTTTGCTGACTTAAATGATTCAAGAATAAATTAATCACTGGTTTACAACTGCTGGAGTGCGACCCTTATCTCTCGGTAACGGAGGATTTGCTGCATATATATATATATATATATATATATATATATATATATATATATATATATATATACACACACACACAGCAAGGTGTATTGATGAATAAGTGGGTGTATGAGTGCTTGCATGGATGATTTACTGGGTGTGTCACTGACTGTATAAGTGGGTGATTATACGTGTCTGAATGAATGTATGGATGAGTGACTAATTTGTGTGAATGTCTCTATTAGTCTGTCAGTTGGTGTGTAAGTGGCTGCATGGGTTGGTGAGTAGGTACATGAGTGACTTTATGGGTTATTGATTGGTTGTCTGAGTACCTGTATGGAGGTATGAGTGTCTGTGTGGGTGGGTGAGGGGGGTGTGACTCCCTGCACGGATGAGTGAGTGGGTGAATCACTGGATATATGGGTTTATGAGTGCATCTGAGAGTGGCTGTATGAGTGAGTGAGTATGCGTATGGCTGTGTCGGTGAGTGAATGGATGTGCCAGTGGTATATGGGTGAGTAACTGCATATGTGAAAGGCAGTATAGGTGAGTGTTGGAGTATATGAGTAACTGTATGTGTGAGTGAGTGATTGTGAGAGTGGCTGTATGAGTGAGTGTGTGATTGTGTCACTGCCAGTATGAGTGAATGAGTATGTGTTAGTATTTGTATGAATAAGTGAGTGTGTGAGTATAACTGTATAGGTGAATAAGTGGTTGTGTGATTGACTATGGGTGAGTGAGTTTATGTGTGAGTAGCTCTATGGGTGACTGTGTGTGAGTGGCTGTATAGGTGTATGAGTGGATATAGCAGTGCCTGTATTAGTGAGTTGGTATATGAGTAGCTGTATGCATGTGTGAGTGGATGTATGTGTAGACCTATGAATCAGTGAGTGGGTGTGTAAGTACTAGTATGGGTGTGTCAATGGTTTTGAGAATGGTATTGTAGACATTGGAGTGGGTGTATGAAAGGTTATATTGGAGTGTGAGTGGGTGCGTCAGAGATTCTGTGGATGATGTCATCAGTGATGTCATTTGAGATGTCATCAGTGATGTCACTGACCTTGTCATGAGGGATGTAATATGTGAGGTCATAAGCAGTGCACTGCGGGGGGTGAGTTATAGTTAGCACATGCTAACTATAACTGCTGAATTTCTTTGGTTCTCTCCGAGTGTAACTTGAGCCTAACTGTAATGTCCCTATAACCTTTGGTTAAGAAGAAAACCCCTACTGAATCAGAACCAATAACATTTATCACCACGTACAGTAAGCAGGCCCATAGTGTTAGAAATGTGCTACACAAACATTGGCATGTACTTCAAACTGATCAGATAATAGGCAAATACGTGACAGACCATCCAGGGATTACCTTCAGAAGGAGTAGGTCCTTAAAGGACATGCTTTGTAGAAATATCATTTCCAAAACTGAAGGTGAATAATCACCTTTCAGATCTGGTGGTTTTAGATCTGTGACAACTGTAAGGCCTGTAAATCTAGCAAACAGGTATTGTCCTTTGCTATACCAGACACTGATCGTGGCTTCAAAATTTCTAAAGGTTTAACCTGTAGCTCAGACTATTGTGTGTATGCCTTGAAGTGCCAGTGCAACCTCTATTATATTAGTAGTACAAGACACAAAGTGAGGAAATGTGTGTTAGAACACATGCAGGCTATAGAACGGTATGGCAAACAGTACTCAGCTGCGAGACACTTCAAGGAGTACCATGCTAGTGACAGTAGTCTTGTACAATACTTTTCATTTGATTGCATCCCTACCAGTCAGGCAGCCAATAATACTTTATTTGGTGATTCAAAATCATATAAAGTCGACAGCCTTTAAAACCAAGTATGTTAAAAAACATATATATATAAAAATACAGTCCATCAATAAAAAATATAAAATCACAGTACGATCACTAAAAACAGTAAATATAACAGCTCATTTAATAAAAGCCCCCAAGTCATTAAATAGCTTTTTCCTAAGTCTAAGGGCACCAGAGAAGAAGCTTGCAACCCCAAAGCAAACCAAGGGGGAGGCGGGAACATTCGTAGATAAAACAAAGCTGGTTTCACTTGTGCAAATTGATTGTTTCTTATTAAAGGAATAAGAAAACTGTGCCGTATTATCTGATAAAATCACAAACAAAAGTAAAGTGCTTAGTGTCTTGCTCAGAAACATTATCATGAGGGCATGGTTTCAATTCTCCCAGTTTGTGAACCCTTTTGGAACAGCAAAAAAACAATGTATTAAATTAAGCCTGAACATTGTTAATAAAATCAATGATATGCATTATTAACAATCGTCAAGTATGGTGCATCCCTAACAATATTCATGGAGGTGATAGGGTTCTGGCTAACCCTGGGCGTAGTTTGCGTAGTAGCACTATGCGTAGCTACGCGAAGTACACTTTGAACTACGCTCAGCTACGCAAATTACGCTAATTGCTTAGCTGTGTGCTTGTCTGCACTGTGCAATAATTGCAAACGGCATCTTGCACAGTGCAAGTTATGATAAAATAAGTATCTCTGTCTTTATATGCTAAAATGGATATAGTCATTTCACAAAAGTGAAAACGATAAATTAACAAGCAGTGAGAGAGGTGATGATTTTGGGATCCTCCCTAACCTAGGGAGAGAACCAAGCAGAGGCCTTGAAAACAAAAAGCACATCTTGTTGAACGATTCGGTGGTGGTCCCATCCTCTTAGGACCACTCCAAGCACAGTTATTGGCAAAAATACAATCCCAACCAAAGGCCTCTGCAAAGCATTATGGGACGAGATTAGAAGTGGGCAGTGAATATTATAGTATCCAATATCAAAATAATTCTACAAAGAGCTGCAGTTCAACTAGTCGTTACTAGATGTCCTCACAGTCAAATGCAAAAGCATTGAAATTATTATTACATCAAGCTGCAATTCCACTAGTCGTTACTAGATGTCCCTCACGAGTCAAATGCAAAAGCTTCATGAAAGGGTTTCAATACTTTTGCATTTGACTCGTGAGGGACATCTAGTAACGACTAGTGGAACTGCAGCTTGATGTAATAATAATTTCAATGCTTTTGCATTTGACTCGTGAGGGACATCTAGTAACGACTAGTTGAACTGCAGCTCTTTGTAGAATTATTTTGATATTGGACACTATAATAATCACTGCCCACTGCTAATCTTGTCCCATAATGCTTTGCAGGGCCTTTGGTTGAAATTGTATTTTTGCCCATAACTGTGCTTGGGGTGGTCCTAGGAGGAAGGGAACACCACTGAATCGTTCAGCATGATATGCTCTTTGTGTTCAAGGCATCTGCTTGGTCCTCCCCCTAGGTTAGGGGACCCCAAAATCATCACCTCTCTCATTGCCTAATGTTTTTATTGTCAAAGTTCACTTTTGTGAACTGGTTATATGCTTTATAGCATTTAAAATTGCTTTATCAAAGCATTTGTAGGTGTTGATGATTTTGCTGCTACGCTACGTGTGTTAGCACAGTTTTTGCACTGTGCTACGTGCAGTTTGCGTAGTGCGTAGTAGCACAAACTACGCATGCTCTGTGAGCGTAGCATAGTACTACGCCCGGGGTTAGTTCTGGCATTACATAGGTTGGAGTCAAGGTACATAATTGGGTTTGGTACTCAACAACCTGTAGGCCTTAACCTTGAAGAGGAGATGTCTCTTTATCTTGGCTAGCAATGACACTATAGAAGATGACTTGATATTAAGTGCACTCAGCTTCACCACCCCGCCCGTGCTTCATTCGCCTAGGCCCCCTTACTCATTAATTTAATTTTTTATTTTCCTTTCCTCCCACTTAATTAGAAGTACTCTACCCTGCCCACCACAATCGAACTTTCACGGGCTCTCCATCAGCTGTTGCCCTCGTGGCATTGAAAATAATCCAACTCCGCTTGACAATTATCTTGCGCAGAGCGAACCTCCGGTATCCCGGTGCCTTCTGCACAAGTAAGTCTAGTGCTACCGGTTAATTGGCCCTTTCTGCCTTTCCACCCTCCTGAGCGACTGTATTCTCTTATGCTACATGCCTGCCGTCATTTAGCACCTGGGCTCCCCACTCCGTTCCTGGTGGTTATGTACTCCCTGGGGTGTCAGTTAAATAGTCACACGCACCCTGGAACAGCCGCATGCAAATCTATACTCATGCTCTTTGACTTGGCACTCTATTGAGGAAGATTCCTTTACCACCATCCAGCGCGGTTCCTTACATGATTGCCCGCTATCTGCAACACGTACCCTGGCACGCGATAATCGAAATAGCCGCATGCGAATCTATACTCATGCTCTTAGACTTGGCACTCTATTGAGGAAGATTCCTTCACCCCCTTCCAGCGCGTTTCCTTACATGATTGCCCGCTATCTGTACGCGATCACCTTCACCTTAATGGAGGAAGCGCCACCCCCCTCCCCCTCCACTTAGTAGCACACCCCATTCAGTAACAGACAGTATCTGGCTCACAGACTGGATTGATATAGGCATTGATTCCAGCGCACCATGCGTCTAATTTCCATGTGCACTCTTGGATTAATCCCAGCTCCCCACTAAGTAGTAAACACTTTTTATGATTTCATTCATCAGTAGCAGACTGTACTGGCTCTCAGACCTTATTGGTATAGGCATTAAACCCTAGATTTGTTTACAGTTAATTGTCGGTTTTGATTGTTCTTCTCGGGACCCTTGGTTGACTTTTGGTTTTTCCCTTTATAGATTCTTCTTGCTCACACTTACCTTGTCCTGATGATGATCTCACAATTATGAGATCGAAACGCCGTCGACCCTTACAACCAAAACTCCATTACTGCAATTAATTAACTTGGAGTTTTGTATAATGTTGTTGTCAATGCGATGTAAATTTTAATGTCACAACACCCCACACTTCACGCACTTTCACTGTATATGTGAGCACCTGAACTATTACCAAAAATTACACTATGATAATCCGTTTATGCTGTTAATAAATGTGATATCATACCATACCTTGTGTCCCAGCATATATTGCATAACTGGTCCCACCTGGACTACATTATTTTGTTCTACTTGACCAAACGCTGTTTAAAAATACTTCAGTAGCCCAGGCTACATGAGGACCTAAGTGGCCTCCCCCTGACCATTGTTTTCTTATATTGATATTAAGTGCTGCATTCACATTTTGAACATCTTGAAATATCCTCCTGTTTTTCTTATCTTTCTAATTAATTTTTTTTCACTTTTTTACACAGGGGGACTGCGGAGCGAATAGGTGACCACTTAATATCAGCAAGAGTTCTCATGTTTATAAATCTCCTACTTTCCACTCCTTGTTTGCATAATTCTGCATGTGACCTTGTTAAATGCGAAGGTAATCGCATGATACTTTTAGGCACATGTGAGAGGGATGACTCATTTGGAAGTAGAATTGTGCAACTATGACTTGGTCGCTTTAGGCCCCATAAAGCATATAGAGCATTACATTTAAGAATTGAAAAGGGTGGTTTGGTTTACAAGATTTTACTCTTGTTTTGCCTAGATTGCCATGGCATTTATGGAATAGGATCTGATACAGAGGGTTGTTCACTGCGAATTATGCTGGCACCCGATTTTGGGATTACCCGCAACAATGCATACATATGCTAGCCCATTTGGGCTAGATTTGTGCATTCATGTACTTTAGTAATTTAGCAAAATTTGATTTACATTGGGGTGTGTTTTTCCTGGTTGTTTATTTGAATTTGTAAGATTGTTTGCACCCATTAGGCACACCGATTTCAACCATGTTATGCACACAATTTCGACAAGTGCCGCCATTATGAGTTTTCCTCTGTGCTCCACTACAATGAGTCACTGTGTGACACACACAACATTTGGGAGGACTAGGCCCGCTGGGGTGGGGCTCTGCATTGTGCCTCACTGAATAATGTCAATTTTTGATTGACGTGCACTCAATTTATCGCCTTGATAGTTCTACTAAAACAAAATACATGCCTCCCTGGTATGTATGTTGTCTGTCATACATAAACAAAATTGTCAATTACTGCCAAGAACATTGATTTCTTGGACCCAGAGAGCACCACAAAAGAATATATCAGTCAATAATCAAGCTTATTCATACATTTATCATAATTTTCTGTTTTTACTGTTGAAAATATTCATGTACTCTTCTCTAATACAAAGACCACACCTAAATCCTAGAACAGTAGTATTAATGATGTGTAATCATATTAAATTAAATTCAAATCATAACAACAATTGTATTTCTCTTTAATTCTGTTTGTTAAAAAACAAACTGCCCAATGTATTTTGGGATGCACGCCCTTCTTCAGGGGCTGTTGTATATAACTACAATGAAACAAAAAAACATGTTGGTCCTTTGGCTACGTAACAATCATAGTGCCAATGTTTGTCTATAATAAAAACATCATTTCTAGTTGTGACTTTGATTTAGTTTGAATTCTGTGAAAATGTGTAGTGGAGTTGAAAGAAAGAACCAATAAAAGAAAGAACCAATACAGACATAGCATTGTGACTTTAAATAAAACCGCCTAGGATTTAATCAAACGTGTGACCAATGTAGAAATTCACGGAGGAAAGATTCCAGATTCCAAAAGGACCGCAATCCCTAAGATCCACTGGTTTAGTAAACCTTGGACTGCAGTTGAATGGTGCAGTAAGGAATTAAAAACGTCCGGACTCTCAGGGATACAAGAGGAACGGATTTGAGGAGGGCAGCAGTCCCTCACGTCCACTGGCAAGGTAATCAGTGGTCATACAAATTTGAGTGGAAGGGCTCAATCAATCAAGAGTCCCTTGGAAGCCAATTGCTCCTCGTTGCGCGCATGGTCAAGCAGGATGCAGATTCATCCTGCTTGACTGTGTGCGCAACGAGGAGCAATTACCGATTACCTTGCCAGTGGGCATGAGGGACTGCTGCCCTTTTGGAATCTGGAATCTTTCCTCCATAAATTTTTACATTAACTAGATGGAATTCCCATTCCTAGTATAGCCAACCCCTGTCATCTCTAGTCCTGATGAGACCCTAAGATCCTGAAAGAGTTGAAACGCCGTCGCCGCGATCATTGAGACAGACAAAGTTTCTCACTGTCGTAGATACAATTATTGCATTTTTGTATCCATGAGTGTTTATAATTGAAACTGCTGTCTCATTTTTGTATCAACCAATCACCTTCTCTTGTTGATTTCCATTTCACTTCTCCTACTTTTCCTTGGTTCTGGTTCGATTACACAATCGGGGTTCTTTGTTACTATTCTCTCACTACACCTTTTTTTGAATTTTTGTACTAAATTTTGATTTGCTCTTTAATAAAACTCGGTTCAGCTAAACCGTGTTGCATACTGGCTACGTTGTCATTGCTCATTCTAAATGTTTTTAATCTCGTATTGAGTTTTTGTTTGATTCAGTCCGCACAGAAATATCTATGACATTTATAATTTTCTGTGTTTGATGTCATGAAAAAAGAAATTAGTATATTAATTCAGTTAAGATTCCCCTTTTGACCTTGGAGTTCTTTACGAAAGTAATCAGTATGTACTAAATATTTTGTGAATGAAATGCGCACATTTGCAAGCGCATTCCAACATTTTATGTACATATCATTCTGCAGTACTAATCAGCAGGACCTCTTGAAGCAATGCCTTCGTAGAACTGCACTATATCCATACTTGTATAAAGAAACAACTGGAGTGTGTGATATTTTGAAACTTCAGCTGCTAATTGTAAATTGTCCATGTCTTCACAGCCAAGTACTAAAATGAGGTTTGAGGTTAAATCTCAGCCACCATTGGCTGGAAATACAGCTTTCTTTCACTGTGTCTTGGTTTACATGTCCTCCATCACGTACCTGTAAATAAAGTTTTATACCTTTTATAACAGACTGGGCATTGACCTTTGTCGGTAATCACTGCACAAATGTACAGGCCTCAAAACCACCTTGTTGAGGAAACCTCAACTGCTCATCCTTACAAGCATTGGACAGCCTTGGGAATACCAAAGGTGTCTCACTTGTCCAGTGGGCAGTGCTATCTTCTGGATTAGAAAGTGACCAAGCTAACAGCTAGTGCTGCTCAGTATCTTGTCTGCCAGTGGACCTAGAGGAGAGGCATGCACAGGTGCAATGCTGATCACCTGCCATTGGGAGTGGGTCATGACAGTTCAGGAAGACCCAAGAGAGAATGAGACTGTCAATAACCTGAGAGGTCACTGAACTCCAGCTGAGCTCAGGGGCATAACCACAGGCCCCTGCAGCCCCCGCGGTGCGGGGGGGCCCCCGAGCTGCAGGGGGCTCCCTCAGCACAGTACTCAGGCTTGATAGCACTGGATTAAATCCGGAGCGGGGGCCCCTCTGTGTACCTTGCAGGGGGGCCCTTCAACTTTTGTTACGCCACTGGCTGAGCTGGATTTACACTTCCTTGGGTCATGCCACAATTGTTCCTCTTACTATTTAGAAAGGATGAGAGGCAGAAAAAGGAGGGTTCTTAAAAATCAGACAAACAAAACATAAGCAGAACTCTAAGCAGTTACGTCCACCCATCCCATACACACCCTAGGTGGAATTCAAAGACACAGACTTACTCAGTGGTGAGGTCAAGTACAGACTCCATAATGTTGAGACCCGCAGAAAGGAAGTTCATGATGCAACGTCTCATTCGGATTGATTCCAACCACTCTGATATATTCCCGAAGTAAGGAATGCCGCCAGAACCACTGCAGCTTGGGAGGCAGAGAGTTTCCTTTAAAAAATGGAAAAAGAAAAGTTAGCACTGCAGTTCCTTTCAACAAAGTACAGTATTTTGGGTCTCAAACCGGAACATATCCAGGTGCAATGTTCATATCAAAGTAAGGTTCAGCGGTTAGACGTGCTGAACATGCTCCACATGAGATCGCACACACAGGGCACAACTGCAACTTACCAGCACCCCTCACAACACCCCATGTGACCACATGGGCAGAAGGCCAAATTGATTTCTCCTCGCAGCAGACCACGCAAAGCATGGCCTCCTTCAACTTAAGCAGCTTCTCCTGCAGGGCCTTGGTTTGGTGACAGTGGAAGCCCTCACAAAAGTCACAGTTCAGACCAAGCTCTGAAGACTTGAGGGGGGAGTTTGTAGCACTCTGGTTACTGCTGGGTACCAGATCCACAATGCCAGCATTGTACAGTGCCTGCCGGGCATGAAGGTACACCTCCTTTCAAGTCTGCCTAATGTCAACACTCAAAGCCATATTTTTTGACAAATTTTATGTTTTCCTTCAGGAACAAAGATGCCACGTGGCCTTTCAGGTCTTTGCTGTCCTGCATCATGATGGCATTATTTATGGTGTCGCATCTGTAAAAGGCATGGGTCTCCATTAATGCTCTGTAGAGTCCACTCGTGGCTGCGTGCTGATCATCTTAAAGAGGAGCACAATACTCATGCCAGTCTCCTTCGTCGGAGTCAGGTAGACGTTCTTGGCAGACTGGTCGGCATCTGAATTATTGGGTATGTCATTCTGTCAATAGTACTAAAATCTTCTTTACAGATGGATACACCTTCAGGTCCAATGCTGTTCGACGGTGGGTTATTGGGAGGGGTAAGTTAGCACCTAAAACCATCAATAAGGCCAGCAACATAGTACTGGGTCCTAAATAGCGTCTCTATAAATGAGTCCCTTGTTCAACCTTTGGTAGCCGAAACTGAGCAATAAGGCTTAACTTAAAGACAGGCATTTAAAGCATTTAAAAATACCATTACAGTAAATACATAAGACACAACACACAATAAGAATCCCACACCAATTTATAAAAATAGGACATATTTGTATCTTTAAAATGACAACAAAACCATCAAAATCCAATGCAGGGAGCCGGATATATAACTTTTTAAAGAATAAACACTTTCTAGTGCTTAGAAACCAATAGTGCCACTTTTGTACATCTAGTCGCGCCTTTTGTTTTTTTTAGGTCATTTCTAGGGTTTATTTTATTTTGTTTGTCATTTTTTTTTTTAAACTGTAGACTTTTTTTCAAAAATATTCTTTATATACGTTTTAAAAGGTAAAAATGAGATATCTACTTAATGTAACATATATAATGTTTTTGTAAATGTAATTGAACAAGTTTTTCTTTTTTTTTACACAATTTTTTGGCACCACGGTACTTCTGCGGGTCCGAAAACATAGATGGAACCACAAGTACTCTATGGTTATTGATTCTGGTGACGTGATTGCAATGTATCCGCGAATTGCGATTCAGGGATTCGCCAACATTTTTAAAAATTATTTTAAATATCATCATCCCTTAACTTTCATTAATGACAGCAGCTCCAAAATATTTATAAGTATATATAGATATATATATATATATGGGACCCTATATCTGTTTTTCAAGAAAGATACTCGGTTTACGAGTTTTGTGACTTTGCAAATCCACGGACTGGAATCTCGAATTCACTGAATACACACTCAAACCTTGCCTTTTGTTTGGGCACTTTAGGATCCCACCCATGTACATGTAAAACTACACCCAAAAATAGTTATTTCTCTAGAGAACTCTGTAGAAAGGAGATTCAGAGGCAGTGGTGCTGTGTTTTTTGTTCACTTTTGTGAATAATTTGTTAGAATGGTTGAAGCTTCATATTCTGTCCAGGGTAAACATTCATAACCTATTGAGGATGAGTAGGAAGGTATACCACCTGCAAGAGAACAAAGTGATGTCTGGGAGCATTTTACAATACCTTCAGGGGAAAAGAAGGTTACTGCTAAATATTTGCGGTGCAGTATTTGCGGCAAGCAGTTATCCAGGGGCACTGAAAAGAAGTATTCACATGGGACAAGTTCCATGTGGAAGCACCTCAAAACAATTCATGAAAAGGTCTACAACCAGATGATGCGGGAAAAAGCAGGTGCAGCAAGACAGTCCACCTCTACTGCAGCCTTGGGAGAATGACCATCAGCTGCAGTCATTATAATACCAACTGCGTGCGAAGAATAAAGTGAGATGGTTACTCACTGTGCGAAATGCCACATGCTTGTCAAAGTAAAAATGCCTTCTGTGGGTGCATTCTCGGATACAGTGGAGAAGTATTGCTATTAGTTTTCTTTTTTTGTTTCAAGTTACCACATAATGTTGTTTGAAGACTGAAGCAAGCAGCTTCTTTGCATTTCCCTATCCTTGCCCTTTCACTACCCTGTTTACTTTTTCTTGAAATAAAACAAGAACAAAATTAAAAACAGTTAAAAATACCTGCTGAATTTTTTTTTTCTTTTTAGAATCACTATCTGGTCAAACAAAGAGCTAACTCTGTGTTTTTAATGTGTCAATGACTGTATCAGTGTGAGACTGGGTGTGTCAGTGGCTGTATTGGTGTGGGCATGAATGTATCAGTCGGTGTATTGGAGTGTGGCTGGATGTGTCAGTAGCTGTATCAGTGTGTGCCTTGGTGTGTAAGTGGCTTTGTTGATGTGTGAGTGGGTGTGCTATTGGGTGTATGAGTATGTGCCTGGGTGTGTCAGTCGCTGTATCGGTGTGTGCCTGAGTGCGTCAGTGGCTATATCGGTGTGTACCTGGGTGTGTCAGTGTCTGTAACAATGTGTGCTTGGGTGTGTTAGTGTCTGTATTATTGTGCCTGGGTATGTCAGTGGCTGTATCTGTGTCTGTTTGGGTGTTTAAGAGGCTGTATCAGTATTTGGCTGAATTTTGAAGTGGCTTTAACGATATGTGAGAGGGTGTGTTATTGTCCGCATGAGTATGCGCCTGGGTGTGTCAGTCTCTGTATCGGAGTGTGGCTGGCTGTGTCAGTAGTTGTATCAGTGTGTGCCTAGGTGGGTCAGTGTCTAACAATGTGTACCTGGGTGTGTCAGACAGTATATCGGGGCGTGCCTGGGTGTGTCAGTGGCTATATCGGTGTGTGCCAGCGTGTATCAGTGGCTACATTGGCGTGTGTCTGGATGTGTCAGTGTCTGTAACAATGTGTGCCTGGGTGTGCTATTGTCTTTATTAGTGTGTGGCTGGGTGTATCAGTGGCTGTAGCACTATGTGTAGGGGTGTTTGAGAGGCTGTATCAGTGTTTAGCTGAATGTCTAACTGGTTGTATCAATATGTGAGTGGCTGTATGGGTCTGTGAGTGGGTGTGTGAGTGGTTTTGTGGGTGTGTGGCTGGATGTGTGACTGGGTATGTGTATGGGTGAGAGACTGGTTGTATGGGTGAGAGACTGGTTGTATAATGGGCATATGGGTCTGTAAGTGCGCCTGTAACTCACTGAAACCTAAAAGTACATATCTTACCTGCTAAGCACATAGCACCCTGCCCTAGGGGTTACCTACGGCCTACCTTAGGGGTGACTTATATGTAGAAAAATGAGAGTTTAAGCTTTGGCAAAGGGGTGTTAAATGCCAAGTCGAACTAGCACAGAGTGACAAAGGGGACCAAAGGTGTGAATGCACCCGAACTCACGGAGCCCTGGCTGGGATTGTGAAGCAAATGAGCCCTCATCTGGACTTCTGGGGTAGCCTGGCTATCTGATAGTGCCATTGGAAAGCATTGCGTGCGACCAGATGGCCAAGGGGCTCGACGCGATCAGATGGCCGGGCGCAAAGAATGGCCATCTGGTCGTGCTGTGCCTCAACGAAAGGGCTTCTGCATGTTCCTGGAGCGACTGGGGACTCTGCGGCCCAAGTGCTCAGAGTCCCATCTGGCCCTCAGGCATGGGGCTGAGAAAGAACCCCTGACGGAGCTCCGACCTGGGGCCCGCAGGCACCTTAAAATGCAGGCGAAGTGGGGGAGGTCTTCTCCGGCCCGATGAACCCCCCCATCCTGGGCTGTTGGCAGAGGAGCAGGCCGGAGGAGAGAGCCCAGGGCAGGAGCATCTACCCTAGTGGCCTGGCAGGACCCCGTGGCCCGGTTGAGCTCCTGTACGCAGCTGAGCAGGGGAGGCCTCCTCAGGTCTGCTGGACCCCGTCCCGGGTGCTTTGCCATGTGGTGGGCCCGAGGACAGAGCCCAGGACGGGGTGCCCTACCCCAGGGCACCCGTCAGAGCTTGTGAACCCAGCTAAGCAGGGGAAGACTCCCCGGGACCGATGAACCCCCCCCGTCCCAGGCCCTTAGCAGTGTGGCAGGCCAGAGGACAGAGCCCAGGGCAGGGGTGTCCGTCCCCGGCTCTTGCGGGACCCTATAGCCCGGTCTGAGCTCCTGGGCCCAGTCCCACTGGGGAGGACTCCCCGGGCCAGCGGGAGCCCATCCTTGGGGTTTGGCCATGTGGTGGGCCGAAAGACAGAGCCCAGGATGGGGGGCCCTCAGAACTTCTGAACCCAGCCAAGCAGGGGAAGCCTCCTTGGGCCCGATTGACCCATGTCCCAGGACCTTGGCAGGGCAGCAGGCCGGAGGCCGGAGCCCAGGGCAGGACGGCCCAACCCGGGACCCCGTAGGGACCCCGGGGCCTGGCCTGAGCGTCTGGAACTGGCCAAGCAAGGGATGCCTTTCTTAGCAGTGCGGCAATTCGGAGGAAAGAGCCCAGGGCAGGGGTGTCCGCCCCAGGACCTAGCAGAGTGGAGCTCCTGGACAGGCCGCACCGGGGAGACCTTCCTGAGACCAAAGGAGCCTGTCCTAGGGGTTTGGCCATGCGATGCGCCAGAAGAATGAGTCCAGGATGGGTGGCCCTCACCACGGGACCTGCTGGGGCCCCAGTCAGAGCTTCTGAACCCAGCCAAGCAGAGGAAGCCTCACTGGGCCCCGTGGACCCCCGTCCCGGGCCCATAACAGGGTGGCAGGCTGGAGGATGGAGTACAAGGCAGGGTCGTCTGCCCCAAGTCCTGGCAGGGTAGAGCTCCTGGACAGGCCACACCGGGGAGGCCTCCCTGAGACCGCAGGAGCCTGTCCTATGGGTTAGGCCATGCGATGGGCCGGAAGACTGAGTCCAGGATGGGGGACCCTCACCACGGGACCTGCTGGGGCCCTGGTCAGAGCTTCTGAACCCAGCCAAGCAGGGGAAGCATCCCCGGGCCCGATGGACCCCCGCCCCAGGCCCTTGACGGGGTGGCAGGCCGGAGGATGGAGTCTAGGGGGGGTGTTGCCCACGGAGGGCCCACCCTGGGGTCTGGCAGGGGCCCCAGGGCCTGGTTGGAGCTCCTGGACCCGGCCGATCAGGGGAGGCCTTTCCAGGCCCACAGGAGCCTGTACCAGGGGCTTGACAATGCGGTGGGCAGGAAGACAGAGCCCAGGATGGGGGGCCCCCACCCCGGTGCCTGCTGGGGCCTCGGTCAGAGCATCTCAACCAGGCCAACCAAGGGAAGCCTTCCCTGCCCAATGGACCCCCATCCTCTGCCCTAGGCAGTCAGGCAGGCTGGAGGACAGAGCCCGGGGTAGGGGCACCTGCCCAAGACCCAGTCAGAGCTCTTGAGCCTGGGCCCACCAGGGAGGACTCCACGGGGCCCAAGGGACCCTGCCCCAGGTGCATTGTCACACAGCAGGCTCAGGGACGGGGCTCAGGATGAAGAGCTCCCACCCAGGACTCCGATGGGGCCTTGGTCACAGCTTCTGAACCCATACAAGCAGGAGGCCTTAGAACCCTGTCTCAGGCCCCTGGCTGTGCGGCAGGCTGGAGGACAGAGCCCTGGGCAGGGGTGTCCGCCCAGGCCCTCTCTAGGCCACTGGGCCAGGTCAGACCTCCTGGGCCCAGCCGCAGTGGGAAGACCTCTCTAGGCCAGCTGGAGCCTGTCCCTGGGACTCGGCCAAGTGGTGGGCCAGAAGACGGATCCCAAGATTGGGGCCCTCAGAGTTGCTGAACCCAGCCAAGCAGGGGAAGTCTCCCCATGCCCGATGGACCCATGTCCCAGGCCATGGGCCGGGTGGCAGGCCGGAGGCCGGGGCCAATGGCAGGAGGGCCCATCCTGGGACCCAGCAGTGGGGCCGGGCCTGGTTGGAGCTCCTGGACTCAGCCGAGCAAGGGATGCCTTTCTGGGCCCATAGGGACCAGTCCTAGGGCTTGACCATGTGGTGGGCTAGAAGACCGAAGCAGGGTCCCGTTTACCATATAAAAATCCCCCATGCAGAATCCTGCTCTGCTCAGGCAGCATGAAACCCACATATAGGCCCCACCATTCAGAACTTAAGAAGTGTGTTAACTTGACCATTTTATCGCAAACATTTAGTAGGTTCCATAACAGTTTACACCTCTTTAGATACATACACACATAGGCCCAAGCTCACTACCCCTTTTGTCATTTTCAATAAATAAAATCTACCAGGCCCCATTTATCTTAAAAACGTATTTCTGTCATGTACAGCAGTGCGAGGCAGCCCGGCCAACCACGGAAATTTTCAACAGCTACAAGAATAGCTCAGATAAACACGTAGGCAAGGTTCGGCTGGTACATCTTGGTCTTTCACAAGCAATGTTTGCAATATTTTTAGTTAAGAAACTTTCCAAGCTTGCTCAAGCGAAACCAAACGACGGCTGTCTGGCTGCCTGGCTGCCTGGCATAGAAATAATGTATAAAATATAAATTTCCGAGCATCTTACGATGGAAGTTATCTTTTTTTAATGTTTGCGGTCAAGAGCACTGACCACCTGCTAAAAGCACCTGTTTCACCATGATACCACTTCTCTGTTCTCTCAAAACTTTCCGAAGTTACTGTAAGCGTGCGGTCAAGGACCCACGTCAGGGCCCACGTCAACTGTGGGTGGGAGTTCTGCATTAAGTCACACGCCCTGAACTCTTCTTCCAGCGCTTTGCATGGTGAGGGTTCCCGGTCGACCGCTCTCCTGATTTTGGGCCTAGAACTTTCATTCACAAGGTGGTAATGCTCTTTTCTGATTGCTAGCCTTTTGACTTTGTCAGCCTCTCTAATTTAGCTCATCCACACCCAATTCCTTGCATTTATCCTAGCTCAACTTGTGTAGCCTTGGATGGTTTTTGCTCTCTCATTTAAGATTGGCCTTCTAGGCACTTGCCTATTCATGATCTCTAATTTCAGGGTTGCCCTTCAGGCAGCTGCGCATTAAATGATATATGCATAGATATTTTTGCTTCACTTGAACAGCTGATTTATTATATTGTCGATGCTCTTATTTCATCCTGCTCATGTGTTGATGAGCAACATTTAACTGAACAGTTCTCTGTGTTTCTGAATTGCTTAATAAAGTGCCACTGTATTTCACACCGTTGTTCCTTATTTCTCAGAGTGAACGAGCAGAGCGCAGGTCTTGCTCTCGTGAGCTGGTAAGCCAAAGTGTGTGACCACCGCAGTGTCTCCCATTTACCCTCGAACAGCTGACGACCACGATGGTCTCGTGCGGACTGTTCCTCTGCAGCGCGGACCTGGGACACACCTGCGGCTGCCCATGGCCTCTCCCCGCCTCTCCCCACCACCAGCCGGGTAAGTCAGGGACACTTTTTTCCCCTGCCTTTCCTCCGGTCTCTGGTGTGTGTGGTCCGGTGGATTGAGACCTCCGGGGTATCGCCGTGCCCTTCCCTGGTCCCCTGTAGTTTCTGTCGTGCCACGACCACTGTCCTCTTCCCTCTGTGTGGATGGTCACACCTCGAGGGGGTTTTCCAGCTCTTTCCGTTCTGCTCTCATCGGCTCCGTCTTGGTTTCCTTCTGCTTGTTTTCTATTGGCAGTTCTCAGCATTTTTTCGTAGTGCTTTCTGCTTCCATATGTATTATGATGCTTTTCGCTTCAGGTTGACGTTCCTTATTTGAAGAAATAATATTATATATATAGGTTAGAGTCCTTGACACATGGGTATCTAAAATCCTAAATAGGTTGGAAGTCCTTGATACTGCTTATCGGTATCTAAAGTCCGCCACAGGTTTGAGTCCTTGATACTGCACGTGGGTATTTAAAATATGCACGTGGGTATTTAAATTCTGACACAGGTTGGGAGTCCTTGATACTGTCCATGTTTGTCTAAATTCTGACACAGGTCTTTTGCGTCCTTGGCACTGTGCACAAGTGTCTAAATTCTGACTGCTGACTATAGGTTGCAGTCCTGCTGCGTTGTACTATATAGGGTGTGGTCTACATCTTCTAACGAGTTTTCAGTCCTACGCATGTGCCCTGCCTTCTCTGCACCATACTGTATCACAGTGTATAAATTTTACAGTGTTTTAAGTATTATTGTACTGCGGTCTGTCGGGTGTGCTCTACACCATTCTATTGACTTATTGTGTTTCATACTTGGTCCATAGCGCCCCTGATGGAGCAGGGTAAATGTAAAAATTGTAACCTCCTAATATTTTCGTAAAATATTAATAAACATGTTCGTTTAAGTAAATAACCAACAATGTATGTTAAGGGTTAATGGTAACACGCAATTCAGTGTGCAAATTAATTGACTTATAATTGTTTACGTATCTAACATAACATAATATTTGCGCACTAATTAAATAATAAATGCATGATTTGTGCTTTTAAATAAAACGTGTGGTTGCAAAATAAAGCGATGGTAAGTAAGGGACAGCTTTATATGTTGCTTCTGCTAGGTAATACCTAATTGGGGTACGTAGAAAGACGGGAGGGAAACGAAAGGGCTTATATTTCTTTGTTTAATAACATTTTGTTTATCTATCGAAAATAGTGCGCTTAGGCCTGCCGAGCAGCAATATAAAATGGCCGCGAGTTATTAGAGTGCGCATGAGCGGAAGAGACCATGTGATAGAGGAGAGAGGCTGTGGAAAAGGGATGATCACGTGCTGATGCCGAGAGGCTAAGATGAAAGTATGGTCAAGGCTGTTGTGACCCTTCTGAGCAGATGTGTGCCAAGATGATCAGCAAGAAGCGTGAGAAGCCTGGTTGAATCAATAGACGGAACTGTATTACACAAAATGTAACAGAAAAAGATACAATTTGGACTGATCGAAACGGATGAGCAAGTGCATGAACTGTGGGAAACGATGCTTGCATGGACATTCCACACAGAACTGGTTAAGACCAGGAAGTTTGATTAAAATGTATATGGACCTGAGTTTTTGACCAATGAGAATGAATCGCGTCATGTAAGAAGAAACATTTTATGCTGTAAGCTATAATTAGGGTATAAGAAGACCTACTCTTGGTGGGAGGGGTTAGAATGCTGCGGGATGCTGCGGGAGATGCTGGAGAAGTTAGATGCTGTAGATGGGAGAAGTTGCGGTTGCTGATGCTGACGAGCTGATGCTGCTGCTGTTATTTTCCTTTTCCAGTTGAGTATAAAGATGCTGCTTTAGGAGAACTTTTATTTGATAGATTTTTATTAGAATTATTAGGCTTTCCCCAGAGAGATAGATAGATTGATCTATAGAGTTCTTATTATGATAACCTCATTTTTCCGTCTAATAAAAGTGCCTTGCAATTTCAAACTATTCTTATATTGATGATAAATGCAATGATCAGAATAATAAGCTTAATCTCAATTTCCTGCATTCAAAACTTTATATAAACTTTATTATTCTTTAAACAAATGACTCAGTGATTTTCTTTAGCTTAATGATTAATAATGAAATGGTAAAAGAGTTCATTGTGATTGAGCTGGTCTTAATCACCATCAACTGATTCCTACTAGTTGGTCCATCGACCAATGAGCGGAATACCTTAAAAGCAAATGAGAAATATTATGTCATTATAAAAGAGGTATCCCGTCTCCTTCCAGCGAATCGTTTTTTCTCCTAGGTTCATGACGGAGGAAATCCAGGGAACAAATGAGTAAGTGAATGTATATGCGGTGTTATGGGCCCCACCGTCATATGGATATAGTGTGTGTGTTAGAGAAATAATTGCACCTGGATGACCAAAGCATAATAGGAGAATTATTTTTATTGTTAGCGCTGGATCAGATTTCTTGGTAGCAGAGTTATGGTTACTATAGATTAGTTTGGTGATTATTGATTTTTGATTATAGATTATTGATAAGTTTATGTCTAACACTTTTTGTTGAGTCGCGTTATGTTATATGTAAGTTTTCACGCTTCCGGGAAGTAGGAAGTGGAACACGTGTGGCAAGAGAAGTCACATGGAATTTTACACTGTCTGAGTTCATTTTGGTAATAACACAGGTTGTGTTATATTAGGGACATTTTGCGTATAAAAGGTGTGTAAGTGAAATAGTGATCGGTTTTCTTGTGAAACTCTGGCCTTAATTCTCAGGAGCAGTATAGTCTCCACATGTGTTTTATCCCCAGAGAAACGGGTTTACCGATTGCTTGAAAGAAGGGTAAGGTAGAGGGAAGTGCTACTTTATCGGCGAAACTGAAAATTCTGTGGTAGGGTAGAGGTAAGCGCTGCCTACTGGAAAATACAGAATTCTTGTGTGAATGGTCAAAGCTATATTTTCGGTTTAGCGAATCAGACAATGGAAATGTTTTAAATGTTGTAAATTAACAAAGAATTGTTGAAAAAGAAATTGCCGATACATTTTGTAAAGGAGGGGTCAAGAGTAAAAGTGACGTAGACAAGAGCCGCGCTGGGATTGGACAGTGCGATAGTCACATGAGAACAGGAGCAGGACTGACGTAGACAAAAGCCGCGCTGGGATTGGACAGTGCGCCGTAGACAGAAATCGCTGTGATTGGAGAGTTGGTGTGAGTCGCGCTAGTATTGGTTGAAATAACGCATAGGGAACAGTGTTGAATTGCGGATCGTTTAAGGAGAAAAAGGTTGTGTGAATCATGTCGTACTATGAGTATGGAAAAGAGAAAACGTCTTGGATGTCGAAAGTTAAGAACTTTTTAAGAAGGACAAAAAGGTAGTGACTAGAGAGGGACAAATAATTCCTCCGCCGAAATCACCAGCTTCACATATGATGCTGAAATATGGATATCATACATGCATATGGTTAGAAAATTGGACAAAATACACAAAGAATGATGGAGCATTGGCTTTTCCTGAGAATGGTTCATTTAATGTAGCTGTACTACGGAACTTGAGAGAAAAAATGGTAATGTTAGAACCTAGACCTAGACCGACACAGTTTGAAGCTTTAACGGAATGGGAAGATGAGATGTATGAGCGAGAGAGATCCAGAGGATTAAAGAATCATGAGTTTTTGCCTGGAAGGTTGTGGGGAATAAATCATGAGGACAGAGTAAAGCGTTGGAGATATGCTAACATGACAGGAGGTTTGTTTCCAGTTTTTGCGGTTGAGGAAGAAGCAAAGAGAAAGTGTACCGAGAAAAAGAAACATGTAGTGGTAGAAAAGTATGTGTATGGTGGTAGTGAAACAGATGACGAATTGCTGGAAGATATTTTAAACAGAAATCCACCTCCATACCAACAGACTTCTGCGGTGGTGACACCTAATGCACCGCCAATGGAAACTGGGAGGAATAAAAAACCCGAACGAAGAAATGAAATAAATAGGTCACAAGAAACATTTAAAACTTCACAAAATGAAGAGACAGAAAGTGACAATGCAATTGAATTAGCAAAAACGACAAAAGAATTGACTGAGAAAATAAGAGAATTGACAAAGAATATGGAAGCTGTAACTGTACCAGTAACGATAGGTCCAGTAATGCCAATTTTTGAGAATCAGAAAATAAATGAACATTCTTTAGTGATTCCCATGAATTCACATTTGCAAAGAAAAAGAGAAGGGATGGAACTGAATAATGAAGGTGCACACAATTTGGCTAGTACGTGTAGACCAAGTCCACCTACAAATTTGACGATAAATGAGAATGAGATTAGGAGAATGCCTATGGTGACAGAGTCCGCATCAGGAACACCAGAAAGAAGCAGTGCTTGGATAGAATTAAATAGTACGCCTGTAGGTCCGACTCCAGAAGAGTTAAATGAATGGATGAAAGCGCTAAAAGCAAAAGAACCAAAAGAAAAACCATTAGATGTAATTAGGTTAAAAATAGACATGGAAGAGTTGATTTTGGGAACAATTGGAACAGAAAAATAAAAAAATTATCAGGATGATGAGAGTATGTTTTTGTGCAAGAGTCTTACTTGGAGAGCTAGAAATGTACATGACAAATTGGAAGAGATTGCAAGTGAACTAGGAGTAGAATTTGTGAAAGTGAGGACGTTGCAGAAACCGTACAGAGTAGATTTTTGTGAGAAAGACATAGAGAATTTGAACACATCAGGAAGACTGACCCAAATAAAAGAGTTGATTGTTTTATTGAGAAAATGGGGTGATGTGGATAGATGGAGAAATAGATGGACAAAGAGGAATGAGAAAACAACAGATAAAGCATCTTTAGCTTTTGCAGTGACAGATAGGGAACCAGTTGCTAGGGAATACCCGATGAGAGAAACACCAGGTGGTAGTTATGTGCATGTTCCATGGACCAGACAAGATATACTGTCATTTACAAATGACTTCCCAAAATTGAGAGAGAAACCAGTAGAATAGTACAGACAAGTGGAGAGATTTGTTAAGGTATCAAAAGTGCTGTGGATAGATCTGGATGGATTGTTTGATATAGTAGTGCCTGCTGATTTGTGGACAGAATGTAAGATTACCATTGATTGGCCAACTGTAGAATATCCAAGGGATGCAAAAACAGGAGCGCCAGGTCCAGAAGTGATGAGGAAGTATGATCAAGTAGTTACCTTTTTGAAGAATAAAATTCCACCAAAAGAAACAGATTGGGTAAAAATAGACAGAACAACGCAGGAAAGCAAAGAGTCAGTGCACGCCTACTATGAGAGATTGTTGTTGGTTTTCAAACAGTATAGTGGTTATGAGACACTAAGTGAGAAGGACATGAGTCATTTTGTATATAGGTTTGTGTATGGATTAACACCAGAGATAAGTGAAAGGATTAAGCAGCACTTGATAGGATGGCAGAATAGCACAGTGGATGAAGTTTTGAGATATGCTAAGTATTGCAGTGATGAAATTGAGAGTAAACAGCGTAAATTGAAAGAGAAAGCCATGTGGGCACAGGTGAAAGTTGCAGAGAAGCAAGAAGCTCAATTGAGTAATACTGGTAGTGAAACAGGACAGTTTAAATCCCGACCTAATATAGGTAAAGGAAAAGGACAAATGAGCATAGATGAGGCAAAGAAAAAGTGGCCATGCCACAACTGCGGAAAGCTAGGACATTGGAGAAACAAGTGTAAATTTCCTCCAAAACCTAATGTGGAAAATCAATCATTAAATTCACAGGTGCAGAGTGAGGTAGTTACTCAACAAGGTCAGGTGCCACAACCACCACTTCCCAAGAGTGTTAACCAACAGAAATACAGTGCAGAAACAGGATTCTACGGAGGAGAACAGGTAAAACAGTTGTCGCGTGCAGCTGCAATTTCTCAATATTTGTTACGACAGGATGAGGATGAGACGGATGAAAGTTCATGACGGTGCCTAAGAGAGAGGGAAGAGTGCGTGCTTGGCGCAACTCTAGAGGTAGATCAGTCTGGTCCATTTGTGGATGGAGAAGTGAATGGTGCAAATGTAACATTCCTTGTTGACACTGGAGCTACCCGTTCTACTGTTAGGTCAGTGGAAATTCCAAACCTTCCTCTCTCAGGTGAACATATCCAAGTGGTTGGAGTTTCCAATCAGCAAATTAAAACGCCTCTTACTAGATTAGTAAAGGTAAGAATTGGTCCATTTAGTGAAATGCACCGATTTGTGGTGTGTGATTGTAGTCCCGTGAACCTTTTAGGACGCGATTTATTGTGCAAAATGAACTGCACAATTTATTGTACTCCAGACGGAATTGCATTTCAGACTCCAGATGAGGATGTGCTGTATAAAATGACAATGGTGAATTTAGAACCAGAAGTAAATGGTTTGTTTCCTGTATTTGATGCAGAGAAAATCCCAATTGAGTTGAAAAGGACAGTGAAAGAAGAAGTGTGGGACTTTACAGGAGAAGATGTAGGATTAATGAAAGGAGTAGATCCCATTAAAATAACAGTGAAGGAAGGAACGAGTTACCCAAATACGCCCCAGTATAAATTGACTCCAGAAATAATTGAAGGAATAACGCCAGTAATAAATAAAATGATTGAACAAGGGATTCTAAAAGAAATCATGAGCAGTCCATGTAATTCGCCAATAATGGGACTGAAAAAGCCAAACGGAACATATAGAATTGTACAGGATTTGAGGAAGGTAAACAAAATTGTTGTACCTTGTTGCCCAATAGTACCGAACCCTGCTGTGATTCTATACCAGATTCCACGTGAAGCAGAATGGTACACAGTAATTGATTTATGTCATGCATTTTTCTCTATTCCATTGCATCCAGATAGCCAGCCAATATTTGCGTTTAGGTTTGGAGAGCGTATTTTGGCATGGTGCCGAATTCCTCAAGGGTACAGAGAAAGTCCCTCAATCTTTAATCAGATCCTAAAGAATGCCAGAAAAGTCAGTAATGGTTCAGTATATTGATGACCTACTGGTGGCATCAAAAACGAAAGAAGCATGTGTCAATGATACAATTGCTTTGCTGAATCATTTAGCAAAAAGAGGACATAAAGTGTCTGTTAGACCTGGCATCCTTGGCGTGGGTCCCCCTTCCATTTTTTCGTAATGCCTCCACGGTTGCCGATATGTTTTTGCTGGACTAGATGCTCATGGGCACTTTGCCGCTGCTAATCAGTGCCAAAGTGCAAGTGCTCCCTATCATGAATTGATGTATGTATTAGTGACTCCATGATTGGATGATTGGTTTACTTGTCAGTCCCTAGTACCGTGTACTGAGTGTGCCCAGGGCTTGTAAATCCAATGCTGCCGGTGGGCTTGCAGCACGGGTTGTGCCACCCACAGAAGCAGCTTGTAAAGTGTGTCTCAGGCCTGCCATTGCAGAGCCTGTGTGCAGCCTAGGGCTGCCATGTCGACTTGGTGAGTGCACCCACTTACCAGTCCCTAAACCTTCCCTTTACTGCATGTTGGTCACCCCTAAAGTAGGCTCTAGGGCAGGGTGCATTGTAAGTATAAGGTAGGACATGCCCTGGTGTGCGTGGCATGTCCTAATAGTGAATTACAGCCATTTTCGTTTTTCACTATTGCAAGGCTACCTGCTCCCCATAGGCCAGAATGGGCAGACTGACTATTACACCTTATAGTCAGAACTGACCCAGGGAACATGGTAGAAAAACGAATTTAGTATGCCTGAACTCAGGATGATAAAATACATCTTTTAGTGAAGTTGGTTTTAACATTCTGTGTTTGAAAATACCACTTTTAGAAAGTGGGTATTTTCTGGCCTAACTATCCAAGCCTGCCTCTGCTAGGTTGTGTATTCCTTGTCTGGAGATTTAGTGACAGGGGCTGGGGTGGCTACAGGAGACAGGGTGAGTCAGCACAGGGCTGAATAGAAAGATCTGCATCCAGAGTGGAGGGAGGAGTTGCCCCTGGGTCTGAATAGGGCTGTGCCTGCCTTCCACAATGCTGGCTCCACCTCCTGCCGGGCGGCTGAGCACTCTGCCCCACATTCTGAAAGGAAAGAAGGAGTCAGAAAAACAAAGTGCTCCAGGACTGACCAGAACTGGTTTTGGGCTAGGCAGAGGCCTCTCTGCCTTCAGAGAACAAAGGGAAACTGTGTATAAAAAGGGGACCCAGACCCCTAGGAAATTAGATCACTTTTGGGAACAAGAAGAAACCTTTGCTGAGGAGCGGAACCAAGAAGAAACTGAGGAGAGACTATCCCTAAGCCTAAAGTGCTGCTTGGGGGATTGGCCTGCAGTGGTTTGCCTGACTGCCAAAGAAAGGAGAAAGGAACTTTTGCTTTGCTGTGACTTTCATCAACTTGTGAAGGATCTCCAAGGGCTTGGAAGAGAGCTTGCCCCCTGACCGAAGTCCCAGGACCATTGGACTTCACCCCTTTGTGAATTGCTGCTGGAAACTCTGTTTCAGTGGCTACAGAGGTAGGGAGCTGTGACCGACTCTCCCGACCGACTCGGTGTCCTGTAAGCACCGCATCGAAGCACCGTCTCGCCCTGCAACGCACGGCCCTGGTCTCACCGACTCAGTCAACGAGCCGCTGCCTGCACCGCATCGAGGGACAACGCGTCCTGCAACGCTTCGCTACGCCGAATCGAACTGGTCCGACCGACACGGTCACTGCTGCTGAGTTCGAGTCCTGTGACCGCACCGGAGTTGGACACCGCTCGCACGCTTTGCGACGCTCCGCCCGACTCGCACCGCTGTCCGGACTGATCGACGCCAGCTCCTGAATCCGGCTCCGTCGCCGCACCGCAACCTGCCAGCACCGCACCGAAGCACCGTCTCGCCCTGCAACGCACGGCCCTGGTCTCACCGACTCCGTCTCGACGACGTCAACGAGCCGCTGCCTGCACCGCATCGAGGGACAACGCGTCCTGCAACGCTTCCATTTTTGCATCGCGACCACGACGAACAGCCATCCGGCTCGCACGCCCGTGCCTGCCGCTTCAAGTAAAAGGTACTGTGACCGAGTCTGTCTACGCTGTGTTGGCCCGTCTCGACGCGGTCAGCTGGATTTGTTAGACTCTGTTTGTTCTCGACATCGCCGTAGCCGGAGGAGGCTACCGACTCGCACAGAACCTTGAATTAAGCCTTTTTGATCAGAACTAAGCACTCTTGACAGTATTGTGGATTATTTTTGTCGTTTATGGTCTTGTGATAAATCTATATAAAGTATACCTATTTTTATAAATATATAACCGGTGTGGTGTCCATTTGTAGTGTTGTCACTTGATTACTGTATGTGTTCACAAATGCTTTACACACTGCCTCTGAACTAAGCCTGTCTGCTCGTGCCAAGCTACCAAGAGGGTGAGCAGGGGTTATTTCAGGAGTGTACCTACTTTCCCTGACTAGACTCAAGGGTCCCTATTTGGACAAAGGTACCTACCTCTGTTAACTAGAGACCCCCAAATCTAACATTGGTGGTCAGCGGTGAGGATTCTGGACTTGCATTTGTGACTCATGTACAGTGATTGGTGAACACTACTTAGTGATTGCAGACCAAAACGCAACCACATACTTTTATAGCATTTTTTCTGGGATTTCCTATTTTTGCAAATGCCAAGTTTAATCACTATGGAGAAACCAGCATCAGTAGCCTCTGTTGAGTGTGATTGGGAAGAAGAGAGGCTAGAATGCTACACCCTCAAGCAGCTCAGGCAATTCTGCAAAAAGTTTAAAGTGTCCATGACCGGGCTCTCCAGGAAGGAGGACCTCCAAAAGGCGAAGAGGGCCTGGGTCGAATCAAGGAGTGCCCCTGTGGAGGGGGCTGAGAATGCAGAAGGGCAGCTGGAGGGGCTATTGGGTCTAGGGGCTGGAAGACCACCTTCCCCAGTAGGTAGCAGTGTTTCTGCCAGAGGACTGTCTCCCGAGGAGTTGGAGGACAGGAAAGAGAGTAGGATGCACAAAATGGAGCTGACCAAGCTCAAGCTGACTGGGCAGTTAGAATTCGAAATGCAAACTAGGAAATTAGCCCTAGAGGAAAAGAAAATGCAGTTTGAACATGAGAAAGTTTTGAGGGAGTTGGAATTGAAGGCCAAAAGCTTAGAGATTACTCCCTCTGGTGGCAGTGTACCGCCTGTGCCTGTTGAAGCTAGGGTGTATATTCCCAAAGATGTGGTGAAGGAGTTTTTTAAAAATGATGACATTGGGCCGTGGTTCAAAGCCTATGAGGTAGCCATGTCTTCCCACCGGGTCCCTGAGAAGGATTGGGGAGCGGGGTTGTGGGGACGGTTCCTCAGTGAAGGGTGGGATACCTTGTTGGATTTGCCCTCTGAAGTCTATAATTCGTACAGCCACATGAAGGATGCCTTAATGACTAGGTATGGTTTGACCCCTGAGCTTTATAGGCAAAGGTTCAGGAACTGTAGTAAGATTGAAAGCAGTACCTGGGTTGAATATGTGACCTTCTTTTGCAGAGCCTTGGATGGTTGGGTAAAGGGTAGCAAAGCGACTGATTTTCAGGCGCTCTTTGATTTGATTGCCTGGGAGCACTTGTCCGGTAATTGTTTTCCTGAGCTACGCCAGCACCTGATTGATAGTAAGCTGACTAACCCTAGGCAGCTTGCTGAGGAGGCGGACCGCTGGGTGAGTACCCGGGTCCACAAGGGTCACGTGGGAGACTCCGCCAAGGGTGGGCAGGGTCCCCAGCAGAAGAGTGGGGGAGACAAGGGTAAACAGAGGGAGTTCCATAAAGGGCCCCAAAGTAGACCCCAAGGGAACCAAGGGAAAGGTTCCCAGCCTCCCCTGAGAAGAAGCCAGTGGCCCTGACAGGCCCCCTGTTCACCAGGGACCACTGGTGTGTTACAAGTGTGGCGCCCTGGCCACAAGGCAAATGATCCTCGTTGCCCTTTGCATGGAAAACCAGCACCCACTGGTGCCCGGCAGTTGGCTAGTGTAGCCCTGGGGGAGGAGTGGGGTGCCCAAGGTGGGGGATCCCACAGTGTTTTCCCTTGTCTCATTAGGAGACTCTGAGATGGTCCCTAGGACCCAGCTGCCTGATAACACTAAAAAATACAGGCAGTGGGTGACCATCAATGGCCATAGGGTGGAGGCTCTGAGAGACACAGGAGCCAGTGTGACAGCTGTCAAGTGTCACCTGGTGTCTAAAGAGCAGGTTGTCCCTGATGCATTCTATCCGATTGTTGCCGCTGACAACACAGAGAGTCACTGTAAGGTGGCTCAGGTTCCCTTTGAGTGGGGGGGTCTCGGGTACTCTTCAAGTAGATGTGAGGCCAGCCATGCATGTTGACTGTTTGTTAGGGAACGATTTGGAGAGCTCACCTTGGGCTAAGGTGGAGCGGAGTGTGCATTTAGAAATGTTGGGCTTGCCTGATTGGGCATGTGTGACCACCCGGTCAATGGCAGCGAAAGGTGTTCAAGAGGACCTGGAGCCTGAGAGGGAGGCCCAGGTGCCTGCCGGAGAGAGAGGAGGCAGGGGGCGCGGGAAACGGGCCCCCAAAGTTCCCACAGTCCAGGAGGAGGCAGACCCTGAGGGGGATGCCCTGGAGCCTACAGGGGAACAGGTAGCTGAACTGGGGGACCTACCTGAGCTGACCCATTGGCAGCAAGAAGGAGGACCCTCCAGGGAAGAGTTCTGCGAGGAGCAGAACACATGCCCTTCTCTCGTGGGTCTGAGGCAACAGGCCACAGACCAGGCAGCAGGTGATCAGTCTGGATCACATTGGATTTACTGGGAGAATGGTCTCCTGTATTCAGAGCCTAAGGTTGCTGAGCCTGGGTCAGCCAGTGTGCTGGTGGTACATGGTAGAAAAACGAATTTAGTATGCCTGAACTCAGGATGATAAAATACATCTTTTAGTGAAGTTGGTTTTAACATTCTGTGTTTGAAAATACCACTTTTAGAAAGTGGGTATTTTCTGGCCTAACTATCCAAGCCTGCCTCTGCTAGGTTGTGTATTCCTTGTCTGGAGATTGAGTGACAGGGGCTGGGGGTGGCTACAGGAGACAGGGTGAGTCAGCACAGGGCTGAATAGAAAGATCTGCATCCAGAGTGGAGGGAGGAGTTGCCCCTGGGTCTGAATAGGGCTGTGCCTGCCTTCCACAATGCTGGCTCCACCTCCTGCCGGGCGGCTGAGCACTCTGCCCCACATTCTGAAAGGAAAGAAGGAGTCAGAAAAACAAAGTGCTCCAGGACTGACCAGAACTGGTTTTGGGCTAGGCAGAGGCCTCTCTGCCTTCAGAGAACAAAGGGAAACTGTGTATAAAAAGGGGACCTAGACCCCTAGGAAATTAGATCACTTTTGGGAACAAGAAGAAACCTTTGCTGAGGAGCGGAACCAAGAAGAAACTGAGGAGAGACTATCCCTAAGCCTGAAGTGCTGCTTGGGGGATTGGCCTGCAGTGGTTTGCCTGACTGCCAAAGAAAGGAGAAAGGAACTTTTGCTTTGCTGAGACTTTCATCAACTTGTGAAGGATCTCCAAGGGCTTGGAAGAGAGCTTGCCCCTGACCGAAGTCCCAGGACCATTGGACTTCACCCCCTTTGTGAATTGCTGCTGGAAACTCTGTTTCAGTGGCTACAGAGGTAGGGAGCTGTGACCGACTCTCCCGACCGACTCGGTGTCCTGTAAGCACCGCATCGAAGCACCGTCTCGCCCTGCAACGCACGGCCCTGGTCTCACCGACTCCGTCAACGAGCCGCTGCCTGCACCGCATCGAGGGACAACGCGTCCTGCAACTCTTCGCTACACCGAATCGAACTGGTCCGACCGACACGGTCACTGCTGCTGAGTTCGAGTCCTGTGACCGCACCGGAGTTGGACACCGCTCGCACGCTTTGCGACGCACCGCCCGACTCGCACCGCTGTCCGGACTGATTGACGCCAGCTCCTGAATCCGGCTCCGTTGCCGCACCGCAACCTGCCAGCACCGCACCGAAGCACTGTCTCGCCCTGCAACGCACGGCCCTGGTCTCACCAACTCCGTCTCGACGACGTCAACGAGCCGCTGCCTGCACCGCATCGAGGGACAACGCGTCCTTCAACGCTTCCATTTTTGCATCACGACCGCGACGAACAGCCATCCGGCTCGCACGCCCGTGCCTGCCGCTTCAAGTAAAAGGTACTGTGACCGAGTCTGTCTACGCTGTGTTGGCCCGTCTCGACGCGGTCAGCTGGATTTGTTAGACTCTGTTTGTTCTCGACATCGCCGTAGCCGGAGGAGGCTACCGACTCGCACAGAACCTTGAATTAAGCCTTTTGATCAGAACTAAGCACTCTTGACAGTATTGTGGATTATTTTTGTCGTTTATGGTCTTGTGATAAATCTATATAAAGTATACCTATTTTTATAAATATATAACCGGTGTGGTGTCCATTTGTAGTGTTGTCACTTGATTACTGTATGTGTTCACAAATGCTTTACACACTGCCTCTGAACTAAGCCTGTCTGCTCGTGCCAAGCTACCAAGAGGGTGAGCAGGGGTTATTTCAGGAGTGTACCTACTTTCCCTGACTAGACTCAAGGGTCCCTATTTGGACAAAGGTACCTACCTCTGCCAACTAGAGACCCCCAAATCTAACAGTGTCCCCTTCAAAATTGCAGTTTTGTCAACAAGAAGTCCAGTATTTAGGGCATAAAATTGAGAAAGGAGTGCGAAAGATAACGACTGAAAGAATAAAAATGATTCAAGGAATGAGAGCTCCAATGACACAAAGAGAGGTAAGAATGTTTTTGGGAATGGTTGGATATTGTCGACAATGGATAAGCGGTTTTTCACTGATTGCTAAACCATTGCAGAAACTGACAAAGAAGGATGTTAAAGATCCTTTTGAAATGAATGATGAAGAAATGAAAGCATTCAGAGAGTTGAAAAAGAAATTGTGTGAGGCTCCAGCATTGGGAATGCCTGACTATGAGAACGATTTTGAGCTGTATTGCAGTGAAAGAGATGGATGTGCATTTTCAGTTTTGGTGCAGAGACATGGAACTATGAAAAGACCAATTGCATATTTTTCAGCTGTTTTAGACCCTGTAGCGAAAGCGTTGCCTGGATGTTTGAAAGCAGTTGCTGCTACTTGTGTGAGTCTGGAACAGAGTGAAGGCATAGTGATGGGGTATCCATTGAGAGTGTATGTTCCCCATTCTGTGGAAATTCTTTTGACAAGAACGAAAACCCAATACATGACACATAGTCGGCTGACTAGGTATGAAAAGGTAATTTTGAGTGCAGATAATGTGACCATTGACAGATGTATGAATGTGAATCCTTCAACATCATTGCCAGATGAAGAGAATGTGATTGAAATGGATGAAGTAGATCATGATTGTCTGAATGTGCTTGAATACTGTACAAAACCAAGAGCTGACATCCGAGATGAGCCTTTGAAAGAATCAGATTATATTCTGTTTGTGGATGGCTCATGTTTGAGAACGAGTGATGGAGTTCTAAGTGCAGCATATGCAGTTTGCACAGTAGCAACTGTATTGGAAGCATCTTGGCTGAAAGGTATACGGTCTGCCCAAGTTGCAGAATTAGTAGCTCTGATTCAAGCATGTAAGTTGGGAAGAAATGTACGGGTTACGATTGTGACAGATAGCCAGTACGGCTTTGGGGTCGTGCATGATTTTGGTCAGATTTGGTCACAAAGGGGTTTCTTGACGTCTGCAGGAACGCCCATCAGAAATGGAGATTTTGTGAAAAAGTTGCTGGAGGCGATACAGCTGCCTAAACAGATCGCTGTTGTGAAGTGCAATTCACATAAAAATGGGGAAGACTACATTACTGTTGGTAATAAATATGCTGACGAAATGGCACAGTACTGTGCAAAGAATGTGGTTTCTTTGAATAAATGTCGCGAAAGAGAGCATATTTCTTGTCCTTTGCTTTTTACTAACTCTATTGAAACATGGGATGAGGTGAGACAGTTACAAGAAGCTGCAGAGGATGAAGAAAAAGATACTTGGCTAAAAGCAGGATGTAGAAAACATGAAGAAACTGATGTATGGGTTTACAGGGATGAGAGACCAGTTATGCCTGATAGCATGATTTCTGACATGGCACGGATGTACCATGGGCAAGCCCATATTGGGAGAGATTCAATGATCAGACTTTTTAGACAAACATGGTACAATCCAAAATTCAGAGCCATAGCTGAGAGTCTTTGTCAGAGATGTCTTATTTGTCAACAGTTAAATCCAGGAAGAAAGACAGTAGTGAGTCTAGGAAGAATAGGACGAGAAGGGGGTCCTTTCACTAGAATGCAAATGGATTTTATTGAAATGCCACCTTGCAGCAGATTGAGGTATGTCCTAGTGGTCGTCTGTTTGTTTTCCCGTTGGGTGGAGGCATATCCAACAAGAAGGAATGATAGTATCACGGTAGCAAAACTTTTGCTGCGAGAATTCATTCCTAGGTATGGTTTTCCAGTCACGATTGAAACAGATAGAGGAACACATTTCCAAAATGAATTAGTTAAACTGATTTGTGAAGCACTTAGTATTAAACAGAAACTGCATTGTGCATACAGACCAGAGGCTTCTGGAATAGTAGAGCAAGTGAATGGAACGATCAAGAACAGGTTAGGAAAAATGTGTCAAGCTACAGGACTCAAATGGCCAGATGCTTTGCCATTAGTTCTGATGACAATCAGAAGTATTCCGGAAAGGAAAACTGGACTCAGTCCACATGAAATAATCATGGGACGAGCAATGAGACAAGCACAAGTACCTGTCAACAAGCTACTGACTATAACTGATGATCTAGTGCTGGATTATTGCAAAGGATTGGCTGATGTGGTGCGTTCTCTGTTTCATCAGGTTGGACCGGATGCGACCACTCTTGAAAGAAAACCAGCTCACGACTTGAATCCAGGAGATTGGGTTAGAATAAAAGTCCACCGGAGAAGAAACTGTTTGGTTCCTCGCTGGGATGAACCACGACAAGTGATCCTAGTGACGACCACCGCAGTCAAGTGTGCAGGAGTGAAACACTGGGTACATGCCAGCCACACCATCAGAGTTCCAGAACCTAAAGATCGACATGTGAGTCGGCATCTGGAAATATCAGATAACAGTTCAGCATCAGAAAGAGAAGAGGAGACAAACAGGGTGCCAGAACCTGAAGATCGACCTGTAAGTCGACATCTGGAAGACCCAACTACAAGTGCAACGATAGAAGAGGAAATAGAAGAAATAGCTGAAGTTCCAGAATTTGAAGATCGACCTGTAAGTCGACATCTGGAAATATCTGACACCAGTTCAGAATCTGATACAGAACATTCGGATTGTGATGAAATTCTAAAAAGAAAGTGGAATTTTGAAAGCATAAGAGAAGAAACTGAGCCAGAAAATAGTGACAGTGAGCAACCAAGTACAAGTTGTGGTAAAATTCCTTCGCAGATAATATTAATAGATGAAGAAGGGAGAGTTTCAAACCAAAAGCTAGAAAAATCGGAAAAACCCCGAGGAGCAGTAGGGACAGATAGTCAAACACAAGAACAGGGAATTTTAGAAGCAGATAGAGAGACTGACACAAATTCGGAAGAACCTCGAGGAGGGACAGAAATAGGTGAACAAAGGAAGATAAGAAAAGAACCACAAGTAGATGAAAGTGAAATTATAAGCTTCAAAATAAGAGGAAATAACGAAAAAATTGAAACAGAGTCTGAAGAAAGTGGAGAAGAAAGAAATGAAAACTAGAGACAAGAAAAAGAAATTGGAAAACAGAAAGAGAGGAAAAAGGAAGTGAAGCAAAAAGGCCAAGAAAAGGAGACAATTGGCCCAACGGAGTAAGAAAATTAAGATACAGAATCATAAGGTTGGATGGGAAAAGTGCTGAACAAGTGAATGAAATAACAAGTCAAAAAGAGCAAGAAAAACAAGGTGGAAAACACTTGCAGAAAACGAAAAGAATAAAGAAAGTAAATCAAAAGTATAGATCGCCTGAATGGTTGTATCGGGCTTTGACTAGTCACAAAGAAGAATTGAACACTCACGAAAACCCGGAACAAAGAAACCTGATGGGAGAAAGTGAAGTGCAACAAACCTGAAGCAACATACCTGAAGAAGTTTAGATAGTTTACCGGATTTGACAAAACACTGAACTGACGAATTTACCGGATGTGACAAAGAAAGAACTCTGAGAAAGAATTAAAAGAAAGTACCAAGCAAAAGACAAAATATTGGAAGTACAGAGTGGCAAGCAAGTCATTTCTGAGGTGTAGTGACACAATTTTCTAGAAAACAAATAAATAAGGTTAGAAGACAAAATGGAGAATACTAGAGATAGAAAGTGTAGATGTGAGTTTTTAAGTAGATGGTGCAAAATGTGCTGTTTTTGTACAGGATTATTAATAACAGTATGGGTGGTTTTAGCAATAACTATTCCAATTAGTTTAGCTGTAGTGGAAAAGTCTAATAACACTGAGAAAGGAAAAGGAGCTAACACTCAAGAGCCAGTTATTTTAAAGAGTAGTGCAGAATTACATAAGGACAAATCAATAACAGATTTTTCAAAGAATGTTTTTACTAAATTACTGTATGAGTATGTAGAAACAATGGATGTAAGAGATTGCTATGTTTGTATGCAGTTGCCTGCATCTGTAGCAGAGGGTGTGACTTATCATCACCTCCCTTTGACATATGGAATAACATATAGGGCCCGATTCTGATGCGGGTTGGAAAAGCTTCCCGATCGAATCGGTTGGGAAATGGTTTCCGACCCACTCGGATCGGGAAAGTCCAACCGGCAGAGTAGGATGCATCCGGATGTTTCCAGATACGATTTGGTTGAACTCCCATTGACTTCAATGGGAACTTTTGTTCCTAACCGCATCAGAATTGGGCCCTCGGTCGGGAAGACACGTTCCCGATCCGATTTGGAAGGAGCAAATGCCGTTAGGAGGCCTTCCTAACCGCATCAGAATCAGGCCATCGGTCGGGAAGCTTTTCCAACCCGCATCAGAATCGGGCCCGTAGTGTTTTAGCAAGTTTATTTTATAAAACAGGTAGATTAGAATATTATTACACTGACATAAATAAGATTTTTGCAAAAGTTTCTGTAGTTCCCTAGCTTAACAAAATAAAAGAGGGAAAAACGTTTGGTGAATATTTTTTAGAAGATAAGATTTTAACATTAGATAGTATAATTAGGTACAACCTTACCTGTGAGTTAAAGAAGGAAGAAAAGGTATTTTTAGAAATGGTTGAAGAGAGAAGAGTGAAATTTCAAAGAAAAGTGATAGAAGAGACAAAAACACCTCTTTGGGCGTTTGAGGAAGACAATCATGACAGGAAAAAGACAAATGCAGCTATGTCTCTGGATTGGCCCCAACAGGGAAGGTTGTGCATTAGAAGAAATAAGACAAGATATGACAATTATTTTGTGGGTTCCAGCAATTGCCATGACAATTACCAAATTTTAGGTGGATGGGGATTCAAAGGGGGAAAAGATCCAATATTTCCAGGGATTTATTATGTTAGCGTGAATAGGGCTTATTATAGGTTGCCGGACCATTTGTATGGGTCATGTTACTTAGGCCTGGTCTTTCCAAAAAAATTTCATGTGGATAGAAAAGAAAAAGGAACACACAAAATGATAAATACCTTTACACGTAGAAAAAGGGAAAGTTTTTCAGAAATAGTAGGTGATATTTTTGGTGCATTGATACCAGCAGTGGGAATATCTTTGAATGCATTTAGAATTCGGAAATTATCCACAGTGGTAGATCGTTTATCTACAGATACTGCTGGAGGGTTCTTAATGGTAAATACCGAGATGGTTGCCATGAGAGCTATGGTGATGCAAAATCGTCTTGCCCTTGACATTCTTTTGGCAAAAGAGGGCGGAGTCTGTGGAATGCTGAAAGTCCAACATTGTTGCACTTACATTCCAGATAAGAGCGAAAATATACAGAAGTATATAACAAATATTACAAATTTGCACAAAGAACTTGTTCCACTGGAGGTTGAAAGTGTGTGGGAAAACTTGGTAAAGGGTTTTCTTCTGTAACAAATTGGTTAACAAGAATGAGTGGATTAATAATAGAGAAAGTTATAATAATAGCAACCGTGATAATAATAATAATATTAGTACTGAAGCTTGCAATAACTTGTATAAAGAGAAGAAGAAGGCAGAATAAGCTAGAAAAAGAAAACATTATAAACAAGGAAAGAGAGAGAGAAATGGGTGAAATAGAGTTAGAAGAAATAAAAGAGAACATGTACAAGAAAACGAAGAAACAAGTTGAAAGAGACACAGTTGTGTAAACTAACAAAAGCAAACGGATAAAAGATATATGCTGTCTGAGAAAATTGTATAACTTGGGTTTTTGTGGTGATATTAAAAATCACCAAAGGGGGGAGTTGATGGAGCAGGGTAAATGTAAAAATTTTAACCTCCTAATATTTTCGTAAAATATTAATAAACATGTTCGTTTAAGTAAATAACCAACAATGTATGTTAAGGGTTAATGGTAACACGCAATTCAGTGTGCAAATTAATTGACTTATAATTGTTTACGTATCTAACATAACATAATATTTGCATACTAATTAAATAATAAATGCATGATTTGTGCTTTTAAATAAAACGTGTGGTTGCAAAATAAAGCGATGGTTAGTAAGGGACAGCTTTATATGTTGCTTCTGCTAGGTAATACCTAATTGGGGTACGTAGAAAGACGGGAGGGAAACGAAAGGGTTTATATTTCTTTGTTTAATAACATTTTGTTTATCTTTGAAAATAGTGCGCTTAGGCCTGCCGAGCAGCAATATAAAATGGCCGCGAGTTATTAGAGTGCGCATGAGCGGAAGAGACCATGTGATAGAGGAGAGAGGCTGTGGAAAAGGGATGATCACGTGCTGATGCCGAGAGGCTAAGATGAAAGTATGGTCAAGGCTGTTGTGACCCTTCTGAGCAGATGTGTGCCAAGATGATCAGCAAGAAGCGTGAGAAGCCTGGTTGAATCAATAGACGGAACTGTATTACACAAAATGTAACAGAAAAAGATACAATTTGGACTGATCGAAACGGATGAGCAAGTGCATGAACTGTGGGAAACGATGCTTGCATGGACATTCCACACAGAACTGGTTAAGACCAGGACGTTTGATTAAAATGTATATGGACCTGAGTTTTTGACCAATGAGAATGAATCGCGCCATGTAAGAAGAAACATTTTATGCTGTAAGCTATAATTAGGGTATAAGAAGACCTACTCTTGGTGGGAGGGGTTAGAATGCTGCGGGATGCTGCGGGAGATGCTGGAGAAGTTAGATGCTGTAGATGGGAGAAGTTGCGGTTGCTGATGCTGACGAGCTGATGCTGCTGCTGTTATTTTCCTTTTCCAGTTGAGTATAAAGATGCTGCTTTAGGAGAACTTTTATTTGATAGATTTTTATTAGAATTATTAGGCTTTCCCCAGAGAGATAGATAGATTGATCTATAGAGTTCTTATTATGATAACCTCATTTTTCCGTCTAATAAAAGTGCCTTGCAATTTCAAACTATTCTTATATTGATGATAAATGCAATGATCAGAATAATAAGCTTAATCTCAATTTCCTGCATTCAAAACTTTATATAAACTTTATTATTCTTTAAACAAATGACTCAGTGATTTTCTTTAGCTTAATGATTAAGAATGAAATGGTAAAAGAGTTCATTGTGATTGAGCTGGTCTTAATCACCATCAACTGGTTCCTACTAGTTGGTCCATCGACCAATGAGCGGAATACCTTAAAAGCAAATGAGAAATATTATGTCATTATAAAAGAGGTATCCCGTCTCCTTCCAGCGAATCGTTTTTTCTCCTAGGTTCATGACGGAGGAAATCCAGGGAACAAATGAGTAAGTGAATGTATATGCGGTGTTATGGGCCCCACCGCCATATGGATATAGTGTGTGTGTTAGAGAAATAATTGCACCTGGATGACCAAAGCATAATAGGAGAATTATTTTTATTGTTAGCGCTGGATCACCCCCACGCACCCCTTTCTCTGTTCTTCGCCTCTTCCCCTGCCCCTTTCCATCTCGTCTCTCATGTGTATTTCTTGATAGGGTGCTCTTTTAAATGCGCGTTTATTTTCCCAGGTTACTTCCCGGTACTTTCACTCATTCTTTCTTCTCCCTTTCCACCGTGTCCTTCTCCTTTTCTCACGATTCCATTCTGCATGGATTGGGTGTCTTCTTCTTATCTACGCAATTTATATCTCTCTGTGCCAGGCGCACACCTCGAATTTTAGCTGCGCTCTTCCGATAAGAGGAAGTGCCTGTCTCAGAGGCTCTGTGCCCTTCGCAGATTCCCTCCGCCTTCTTCTGCTCAGCGCGCTGCCTGAAAGGGGAAGTGCACCTCTCCCCTTCGCACATTCCCCCAGCCCCTCCCTCTCCCTTCTCCATCTCTTGATACACGATTACTTTTTTTATACATGCATATTTTTTATGTAATAACTGTTTATTTGTTGTCTATTGTTTCTGTTTTTTGTGCTTCTGTTCCTTTTTAAGCATTTGTCCGCCCTGCTGCCCCACTACACTTGCCTCCCAGCCCCGCCCCTTCTGGTGCTGCCCTGCCAACTCTACAGTCACTAGCCGTGTGACAGGGCTGCCAGTTATTACTGTTGTCTGGGTTGCCTATATTTTTTCCTCCCTACTAGCGGCAACCCCGCCAGGTAGCTGTTGTCTGGGTTGCTTTCATTCTGTCATCATTAGCTTCAGCGACCCCGCCAGGTAGCTGCTCCATTGCACCTCCATTGCGCCTCTTTTTCTATCTCTCACACTTTTGCCTACCATTTGTCCAAGCCAATTGGTAGCCAAAGGGGGGTGGAGTCGTATCTCCATTCCTCTTGTCAGCTCCCTTACCCCCTCCATCTATCTGATTCTTCCATTACTTCCACTTTAAGTTCAGATTGTGATTATTTCGTGTTCACATGTTCTATTTTGTGTAGTTTTCAGTATCAAGACCGGTGGCTTGTACACCGATTTAATAACTGTAGTTGATCTGTTTTAGCGAGACAAGAATAACTAGGACTGCAAATGTATTTTTAAACATGCAAGTTGAGAGTCCTTGAGTTCACCGTGAATATTATTGTTATATTAGTATATCCTGTTTTCAAAGCATTACGTGTTGCTGAAGTCTCATCATCATTCGATGGTGATGAGACCCTGCTAGTTAGAATACCAAAAAAGAAATTAAATAAATAAATAAAGTGGCGCAGTATCACAGTTAATATTACATTTACATTTACGGGCCCATAAGTAGCTAAACTCCCTGATTAGCTAAAGCACACAAAGACACCCTCTGCTCCATGTCATGACGGTAGGTTATAAATGCTTTGAAATACATTGTTACGTTTAACTGGAAACACAGGCCTACAATTCCTGTTAATAAAATATTAGGAATTACAAAAATAGGCTCACGAGTGGAAGGAAGTACTTAAGAGGAGAACATTGGAATGGAGCCAAAGGGATACCACTCGGTTTACGTTGTTGATGAGCACTGGGAAGGCTCACACACGTAATGATTGATAACGACCAGGAAATAACAGACATATAGATGCAGTTACACTACAAGTACCATGATGTGCCTTAGCAGGCAACATGCAAGGTGTTGCATGACACGTGCAGCCGCAGCACCAAGCAATTAAGACCCAACTACTTTACTCCTACCTGTGTACGGCGTTTTATAGAACATGCATGACAGGTAATGCCCCTCAGTTGGGTCTGTGGGAGCATGTGTGTGACTTCATGGTCACAAGTTCAGATGCTACCAGGTCTACTTAGCATTTTATCATTCTGAAGTGAATAGATGCGGGGTCTGTTCAGCCCTTCATCATTCTGAGGTGGATAAAATGAGTACCATTGAGTTGAGGTACAATAAAGATCCGCTATTCAGCGTCAAAATACCATTCTAAGTGAACGTGTGCTTACCAAAAAACAAAAAAGACATGTTCTGTTAAAATAGGCTCTATTTAGCATTTACGTCGTAGAATTAAAAACAACACATGCTTTTTTGAAGTTACGAGGTATTGAAGGGTTAAAGGATTTCTCTTGGGCTGCCGTTATATTAACGCTGGCCGCAGAGTCTGGGCGTTGAGCCAGGCAGGAAAAGAAACAGTGAATAAGACTTCCTGGGTTAAGAAAGAGAACAGGAAAATTGAAAATGAATATTTATATATTTTTGTACACAGTTGGCAGAACGCAAAGAGCTGTGTGACTGAATGAACAGCATTGTAAGGGAGAGAAAAATAGGTTTAGTGTATAAATTCCTTGTCCAGTAAAACAATTTATGTCAAGTGCGTTGAGAAATATTATTATTATTAAAAGAAATAGTTTTAAAGAACGAATATGGGGAGAGACTGATTCTCTTCCCCCACCGTGGCAGACATGCCTATATTGAACTTGTGGTTAAGTTTTTGGCGGCAGCAGGAAAGTCAAATAATTGTTTTTTTATCACCACGTGCATCACCATTGCTTGAAATAAAGTCAGCTAAGTGTACATGGATATATAAATATACGCATGTCCTTCAGTGACACATTTTTCAGAGAGTGTTGTTTGGCCACTAAAGGTAACTGGGGTATCACCAACAGGGGACGGTGTGTATGATGCAACTGATCCCAACTTATTTGTTCAGTTGCGGCAACAAGAACAGACTGTTGGTAAAGAATGAGCCTATACAGATATTGTCCGCTTTTGTCATAAAGCACATGAAATAACTCAGAGTTTACAACGTTTAGCAGGTCTAGTGGCTCAGGGTCTGTTTCCACAGCCAGCCATCATGCTATCAATACCATCTGCAGTGCCAAGTTGTGTATATTTCAAAACTGGGGACCACATTCCCCAGGCATGTATCGGGCGCATTACCTTTTCTATGGAGAGAGTGAGACATCACTTATGCTGAGGGCATATCAGCTCTGACAAGATAGACCTTAGATTTTGGAAGTAAGAGCACGGGGTGGACAAACTGGCGTGCTGTAAAAAATAAAAGAGTATAAGTAACACAATTGTTTTAATGATTGACACTCTGCCCAAGGGGGACAGCAGTAGCATTGTCCAGAATATGGTCCACCATTGAATTCCAGACACACATCTATCTAGATTGCCACCCTTCAACTTTTCCTCTATGAAATAAATTTGGATTCCTCGATATTTAAAAGTTTCCAGACATATGATGGGTGGTGATCAGTATCAGGATTTATCACAATTGCCTTTGAGGCCAGGCATATCACAAAAAAATTCCGGCAATAACAAGATTAGTGGGGATATGCGTGTTATTGGGTCCCTAAGAATAGGCAAGGCATCATCTGTACCTAATCATGCATGTTTTTAACACACTAATTTCTCTAGTACTTAGTATGGGTGACAGCAGACACCTCTGTCTGGAGGTCCCACTGGGGCCCCTGAAAATATGTCCTCCAGTTGAATACACCCTACCAGGTACGAACACTGGACATCCATAGTATATATAACAACTAGATCTAGAGCAATAAGAGGCCAGGAAGCCCTGTCCGTGTCAGTACCACAAAAAGATAGGGCCACACCAATGTGTTGAACGTTTTTTATGGTGTTAAATTCAGAAGGTAATAAGTATAACTCCGGAGCATTTCCGGCTACCGGCTGGTCTATAGTGAGTTGCACTGCCTGCACCTCTAGATTTCAATTAAGTAAAGCTGCTTGTTCAGCAGTGGAGTCTATATTGGGTTAGACATTCTGTAATGCATATTTTGTTTGTGAGGGAGAAAACAAGTTGCCCTGTACAAATTCTGATAGGGAGCTGAGGATGATTTGTTTATATCTACCTGTGTGGTCACTAAATGGCCTTCTAGTGCCCGTATAGCACAGATAGGTCTACTTGATGTCTCATATTAATTAAAACAAAATGCCAAAAGATAGCTTGCTGTATCACCTTCATTATATTGGCACGTGATGTATGTGTGATACAGACACTGTAACTTTTATATCAAATTTTAATTCACTGGTGTTCTAAAATTGTGACACTTAGAGGCCATCCTAACACAGGGGCACTATGAGTATAGCTGTGTGGCAGGAGGGAAGGAATAAGTTGTGGGATATGTGCAGCTCTGTGCAGCATACAAAATATGAGACAACGACCAGAGATCCGTAGGAATAGATTACCACAGATAGCAGTCAAAATGACTTCCTCCACACACGCCCCAGTGCTAGGAAATGTGAGGAATAAATAAAAGTCGATATATAAAGTGTATTTCAATGTAGAAGGATAATATGCATGGAGTAGCGATGCTCAATATTGCAATATTGTCAGAATAGAAAGTATGTAACTTTAAAGGTGCCTTTTTCAACAGCAGTTGCAGTCTATAGAGGTGGTTGCATATATTTTGCAGTTCAACAACTATGAGTTTTTATTTCCCAATTGTGTTACTGGGATGGAGATTATTGAGATGTTCGTATCTCTTGGGAACAATTATTTATAGTACAATGTTTTGGTTCTTCTCTCGCTTTCGGAGTTAATTGAGGTTTTGAACACTGCAGACATTATTTGTGGGTTCTTCCCAATGTCCCTAAGCAGTATACTAGGTTTTCTGTTTTCGGGAGGTGTGCATACATATGCTCAATATTCATGTTTCCACCGCCTCATGTCTCATTGGGAGTTTCACCAGTGTATTTGTATATTTTATTTCTGAATGTTGTGCCTGCACAATGGCACAGCTAGTGTTGCGCACCTAGCCACAGGTCATAGACAGAGAATGTTTGGTGAAGAGTAGACAACATATTGGGTATGACAGGTGGGTTAGGTGTGAACACAAAAAATAAATAATTAAAAAAAAAAAAAAGAGAGGAGTACAACTAAAACCCCTAGGCTGTAACAGGAAAAAAAATGGTCTATATTAGATCCAATATTAATTCACCATAAGTTTCCCACACGTTTGGATCAAAGCTGGACCATGTGTCCACTGTGATATTAAAGCAGCAACAAATTTCAGCAGTGCCTGAATGGACTACTTAGAAATAAAATAGGGAAGATAAGTACCACAATTGAAGGAAAGAAATAAACAAATAAATAAATAATTAAGAAAAAATAAAAATAGTTTATTGCCTAGGGATCACCCTGTTTTCACTAAGACATACTCCAAGTTCTGAGCAATTATACATAGAACTGACATGACCTAAAACTGACACTGAAAGTTCTTCTGTATTTATGAAAAATGAAATGTACAAATATTTGTATGAGTTAACAACGCGCTGCGAAGTTCCTTTCTACCCAGGTATCGAAGAGGAAAGAGAAGGGCCCCATCATTCCGGAGCTCTCACATATCAGACATTTTAAAGTAATAGATTCCTCACCAACAGCTGTCTGAATTGCCAAGAGGAAAGGATTAACAGAACAGACTTCAGGGTTGACCCTGCACCCCCTCAACACTAAAGGACTAACTAGAGGAGGACAATAGTGGACTGTCCAAGAAGAAGAAGACGGTGATCGTTTTTTTGTTTATGGATTCAGACGTAGCCGCAACACCCGCCGCACAGAAGTGTCTTATGCGAAAGATATGTATTCATATTGTAATATTTTACATTATTGTCAGAGTGGCACTAGGTAGATTTGATTTGCTCATTGTATTAATGGAAAGGCTTGTATTACTTAAAATGTTTTAGTTGCCAATACCACAGTGCACCCCAAGTAACATCCAATATACCTGCTAGCACATGCACTGAAAATGGCCCTTGTAGGAATGCAAAATGGTTCAACATCCTCTGCCAGTACCGTCAGCACCCCAAATATATATGCACCCTGTGTCATCCCCTTCCCCTGTTAGAAGTATTAATGCAATAATGCAATAATGTGAATTCTGCCCAAGCATTTAGACAGCATGCTGCTCATGACTCCCTTCACGACATCATGCGGTAAAGTCAGATGACAATAGTAGGTAGACAGGAAAATAATGAATTCTGTTCTTAAGTTCATACATTCGCCATGCAGTAGGCGCAGGTAGACTGTTTTTTTAGGGAAATACTACCACACACTGTAAAATTTCTCTTACACATGTTCATTTACAGAATACAGGAGCAAGTTCAGATTATTGAGGCCAACATCTCTGAAGTGTTTGGAAATAGAACAGTATGGGACGACACCCCAATGATGCACAAGGTTATCACTGACAATTACAGAATAGAAAGGAAGGTAACAAGAATATTTTAGAAGGTGTTCCTGATATGGACCGTAGTATAGCTTTTTGTAGGAACAATGGGTTTATGATAACAGGATCTCTATCAGAATGTAATGGCTCTTTGCCCCACACCATACATTGCCCATGCCAGAATAGAACAGCTTTATGCTTCTACAAATTTATGTCCATGACAAATGGAGTGCTCCAGGTTACTTGAAGTATAGAGCAGCGTCCTTAGGACCACATAGGGTAGACTAGGATTATGAAGATGAGATGGACTGGAAGTATACTTGGGGTGGGGAGAAAATGTTCAAAGTTTTAAAAAGATCACAAAATAAAGTCACCTCTTTTCTGCTTTCTAGGCACTGTACCTGTGGGCTGCAACACTTGGATGCAACAGCACCATTTTTAATTTGGACATTAAACATGGCACCTCCAGCCTAATGGACTTTCACTGGGCCTGCGGAGAACGTCTCTACCTCCAACAGCCTCCTCGAATGAGCAGCCTGTACTCACTAGAACAATGCACAAAGTGTCCCTGATCGTTCCAGCAGCAAATATCTCCTATATCAATGCCCATCTATGGCTCTGTTACCTTGCTCCACCGACATTGGCAGTATGCTGAGTACTAAGGGTGGACAGCTTTCAAAGACCTACCAAAGGAGTTTTGCCTATTGAACAGGGTCCAGCTCTTTTTTTTGAGTTTGTGCTGCACATTGCCAACAATGAAGAAAATGGCTCCATCACCAAGGCCATCAACGACTTGAACAAGATAGAAAAGAAAAGGATTGCTGGAGGAGGTGCCATAGCAGACACAGCCACTGATTGGTTGAACATTGACTGGATACCTTTGTGGCTGTCTGCCATTCTAAATGTATTTGCTGTGGCTCTTTTTGTTGCATCCTACAGATAATATGTCAGTGTTTGAAGAGATTAAGTACTGAAGTAGTAGGGATGAACTATGCCAAGATAGGGATATACAGGAAATCCATACATAGGGTCAGTGGACCAGGGAATAGGGATCAATTAGCACTATTAGAGATGGTGGAGCTCACAACGACTGGCTCACACTTGTTGCAGACCTCTCCTGACGTCAACTACTAAGTACATACCGCTCCCCCACTTCCCCCTGGTAGACACCTCGTAGGGGAGGATCCTAGTGTAGATCATTATGAAAAACAAGCTGACAGGCCTGAAGGAGAGTATATAGAGTTGAGGGAGAGCCAATGTTCCAATATGGATGACACCCCTGGGGCACTCCACAAAACCGGCGCAGCCTACCTCAACAGTCAACTCTCCTTCTACGTTCCCAACCGTCAGCTCCGCTCCGCCGACCTCTCCCAGGCCACCGTCCCGCGCATCCGGAGAACCACCACCGGAGGCAGATCCTTCTCTCACCGCGCCGCCAAGATCTGGAACACCCTTTCCCTCAACCTACGACAGACCCAAGACCTGCTGACCTTCAGGAGACAACTCAAGACCTGGCTATTCGACCAGTAGCGGCAACACCCCCCCTCCTCTCCCTCAGCGCCTTGAGACCCTCGCGGGTAAGTAGTGCGCTTTACAAATCTTGTGATTGATTGATTGATTGATACACCAACTAGAAGGAGGGCATGAAAGGTATGCTGTAAGAATTTTGTTCAAGTATGAACAAGAGGAGGGAAATGAAGCAGGGTCCCGTTTTACCATATAAAAATCCCCCATGCAGAATCCTGCTCTGCTCAGGCAGCATGAAACCCACATATAGGCCCCACCAGTCAGAACTTAAGAAGTGTGTTAACTTGACCATTTTATCTCAAACATTTAGTAGGTTCCATAACAGTTCACACCTCTTTAGATACATACACACATAGGCCCAAGCTCACTACCCCTTTCGTCATTTTCAATAAATAAAATCTACCAGGCCCCATTGATCTTAAAAACGTATTTCTGTCATGTACAGCAGGGCGAGGCAGCCCGGCCAACCACGGAAATTTTCCACAGCTACAAGAATAGCTCAGATAAACACGTAGGCAAGGTTCGGCTGGTACATCTTGGTCTTTCACAAGCAATGTTTGCAATATTTTTAGTTAAGAAACTTGCTCAAGCGAAACCAAACGATGGCTGTCTGGCTGCCTGGCATAGAAATAATGTATAAAATATTAATTTCCGAGCATCTTACGATGGAAGTTATCTTTTTTTAATGTTTGCGGTCAAGAGCACTGACCACCTGCTAAAAGCACCTGTTTCACCATGATACCACTTCTCTGTTCTCTCAAAACTTTCCGAAGTTACTGTAAGCGTGCGGTCAAGGACCCACGTCAGGGCCCACGTCAACTGTGGGTGGGAGTTCTGCATTAAGTCACATAAAGGTTTGCACCCATGTCCACGCCCTGAACTCTTCTTCCAGCGCTTTGCATGGTGAGGGTTCCCGGTCGACCGCTCTCCTGATTTTGGGCCTAGAACTTTCATTCACAAGGTGGTAATGCTCTTTTCTGATTGCTAGCCTTTTGACTTTGTCAGCCTCTCTAATTTAGCTCATCCACACCCAATTCCTTGCATTTATCCTAGCTTAACTTGTGTAGCCTTGGATGGTTTTTGCTCTCTCATTTAAGATTGGCCTTCTAGGCACTTGCCTATTCATGATCTCTAATTTCAGGGTTGCCCTTCAGGCAGCTGCGCATTAAATGATATATGCATAGATATTTTTGCTTCACTTGAACAGCTGATTTATTATATTGTCGATGCTCTTATTTCATCCTGCTCATGTGTTGATGAGCAACATTTAACTGAACAGTTCTCTGTGTTTCTGAATTGCTTAATAAAGTGCCACTGTATTTCACACCGTTGTTCCTTATTTCTCAGAGTGAACGAGCAGAGCGCAGGTCTTGCTCTCGTGAGCTGGTAAGCCAAAGTGTGTGACCACCGCAGTGTCTCTCCATTTACCCTCGAACAGCACGGAGCCCAGGATGGGGGCCCCATCCCAGTGTCCTTTGGGGCCCCAGTCAGAGCTTCTGAACCCAGCCAAGCAGGGAAGGACTCCCCAGACCCAATGGACCCCCCAACCTAGGCCCTTGGCAGTGCGGCAGGCCGGAGGACAGAGCCCAGGGCAGGGGTGTCCGCCCTGGGTCCTGGCAGGGCAGAGCCCCTGGGACCGGCTGCACTGGGGAGGCCCGATGGACCCCTATCCTGTGCCCTTGGCAGCCCAGTAGGCTGGAGGACAGAGCTCAGGGTAGGGGCAACTGCCCTGTGGCACAGCAGGGCCCCAGGACCCGGTCGGAGCTCCTGGGCCCTGCGCAACCAAGGCGGCCTCCACCAGGCCCACGGGACCCTGCCCTGGGTGCATTGTCATGTGACAGACCCAAGGACAGGGCCCAGGATGGGGGTCCCAACCAGGGGCCTGACGGGGCCTCGGTCACAGCTTCTGAACCCATACAAGCAGGGGAAGCCTCCCTGGGCCTGAAGGACTCCCGTCCCAGGCCCTTGGTGGTGCGGCAAGCCAGAGGACAGAACCCAGGATGAGAGAAACCACCCCAGGGCCCAGTGAGGCCCTGGGGCCCAGTCGGAGCTTCTGGACCCAACCACACAGGGGAGCTTTCCCCATGCTCACAGGACCCCATCCCAGGTGCTTTGCAATGCAGCAGACCCAAGGACAGGGCCAAGGATGGGGTGCTCCCACCCCAGGGCCCAGCGAGGCTTATGAACCCAGCCGAGCAGGGGAAGCCTCCCCAGGCCCGATGGACCTCTGTCCCAGGCCCTTGGTGGTGTGGCAGGCCGGAGGATGGAGCCCAGGGTGGGAAAGCCTGCTCCAGGGCCCGGCGGGGCACCGGGGCCTGGTCAGTGCTCCTGGACCTGGCCCTGCAGGGGAGGCCTCCTCAGGTCTGTGGGAGCCCGTCCTGGGGGCTTGGCCATGTTTTGGGCCAGAACACGGAGCCTAAGATGGGGTGCGCCTACGCCAGGGCTCACTGGGTCCCCGGTCAGAGCTTCAGAGCCAAGCAAAGCAGAGGAAGCTTCCCCGGGTTCGATGGACCCCCGTCCCACGCCCTTGGCAGTAGGGCAGGCTGGAGGACAGAGCTTAGGGTGGGAGCATCTTCCCTGGGGCTTGGCAGGCCCCAGTTGGAGGTCCTGGACCATGCCTTCCAGGGGAGGCCTACCCAGGCCCACAGGGCACCCATCCCAGGATGGCAATCAGGATAGGGGGCCCCCACCCCAGGGCGCATCGGGCCCTGGTCTTGGGCCACCTGGTCACTGTCTGAGAACCGCCAGACCACATGGGAGTCCAGGGTACCTTTCCCTAGTAATTCGGAGAAAGGCTACGCTCCTTTCTTGTAATCCATACACACCGATTGACATAGGGGACCGAAGGCATGCATGCACCTGACCTCTTGGAGCCATGGCTGGGCTCAAGAAAGCAATGAGTGCTGATCGGGACTTACAACAGCAGTAAGGCCATCTGGGTGTCCTAGTGGAAAGCATGGCGTGCAGAAAAAATGACCAGGCTCAGAGGACACTGCGACCCGGGTGCTCGGAGCCCCAGCTGGGCCTTAGGCATGGGGCTGAGAGGAGGGCCCTGATGGAGCTCCAATCTGGGGCCTGCAGGCACCTTATCACAGAATCAAAGGGGGGGAGGCGTCCCCGGGCCTAATGGTACCCTGTCCCGGGCCCTTGGTTGTGCGGCAGGCCGGAGGACGGAGCCTGGGGAAGGAAGGCCCTCCCCGGGGCCTGGCGAGGCCCTTGGGCCTTTTCAGAGCTCCTGAACCCAGCCACGCAGGTGAAGGCTCCCTGGGCCCGGAAAAATGATAATAACACTTGTTCTACCATTTTTGTTTCCTTATATTTTGGACCCTAGCTCAGACAGCACCCAGGGAAACCTAGCCAACCTAGGGCTATCCAGGGTGGGCTGACTTGCATGGCTCTCACCACGTTTTATTATCCAGAATCCCTTGCAAACCTTGAACTTTGACTATAAAAAACACATTTTCCTCACATTTCTGTGATGGAAAGTTCTGGAATCTGCAGGGAGCCACAAACTTCGTTCCACACGGCATTTCCCCAGGTATTCCAATACAAATGGGAGGGGCAGCTCGTTCCCTGCTTCCAAAACTGAAAAAAAAACAATGAAATCCCACTGCTGTAAACAGCAGAGGGATTTCTTGGACTTGTGGTCCTCCGCACACGGCCACTGTGGTGGAGGGCGTAAACGTTACGTCCTTGGCACAGAAGGGGTTAAGACTAGGAAGTGGTTCATGGAACCACTGCCTACTCTTAAAACAAAGTCTACAAGGAGTTCCATTGGGTAAAAGACAATTCCTTCCATACAGTGAAAGTTAAATGAAAAACATTACTTCTTATGCAGTCTGAATATATATCTGGACACACCACAATGATGCTTCAAGCCATATATATATTTCATTGAGCAAGTATGGCTTTCATAAACAACATGAACAAAAACAAAAAGTTTATCAGTGAATGATGTAACATAAAGTGGTATATAATGTGACAATGATAGATTAATGAACATTGCATAAATAACACAAATGTGAAGGATCTCCATCCAGTTTCAAAGTTCAAAAGTAACCCGCCATGTCCTCTATTCAAGGTTACAGTGACTAAGGACATGAGTAGATAGTACGTCGACGTTTCAGCCCTGGTGTCTGTATTAATGAAAAGGCATCATGTAGGGTCTTCCTCAGGACAAAATGAACCACGCGGAGACAGCCTGTATAAAAATTGTTTGATTGAACCAGTGGGGTGTGTCAGGACAAGTTATATTACCAAAATAGAAATAAGGCGGCCAAAGGGCGGCTCACCAAGTCGTAATAAATCAGACTTAGGGAACTCCTCATATCCTGGATGGAGTCCAGAGTAAGATATATATCAAATCATTTAGAAATTATCTGAAAAATTAATAAACGTCACCAATTTCATGAGTGAAAATCTGTTATTCAGTTAGGGGTGAGGATGTAGCCTTACGGCTAGAGTGGTTGACCTCTAAGCTGGAGAACCGGGTTCGAGTCTCAGCAACGGCGATCAACATCCTGTGATTGTGGGCAAATCACTTAATCTCCCCATGCCTAACAAAAATGAATGTGTCCTCATGTAATGGAACTGGTGCTCATGTAAAGCGCTCTGATACCCGATGTCTTGGGTCTAGTTCGCGCTATATAAAACTCTAAAAATAAAAAAAAAAGGGAATTAGAGTAGATGAACTCACCATTGGTGCCAATATCACTGTGATATCCAATATCTATCCTCAGATAGATGGGTGTATGGCTTACACCTCTATGGGGAACCAACCCCTTTAAAATTTCAGCCCGGGGCAAAGACGAACCATTTAGTCTTTTGAAATGCGGAAAACAAGAATCCTTTGTATTAATCTGGCAAAAAAGGGATAATTAATTAAAGGCAGTCTGCTGTAATTGAAACCGAAGTCTTAAAGATTCGGGTGTAGTGGAGCAAAAGAGTTTACTTACCCTTTCGGAATACTGCAATGAATGCAGCCCAAAATCGGCATTGACTGGAAGCTCGGCCCGGGGGTTACAAGTCTCTAATGAGGAAGGACGCTGCCTCAGCGTGCACGTTCATCCTGGTTCCTGACAGGCCTGAGCACAACGTCAGATTACGCCAGCTGAAACCTCCTGTGGCACACGTCAGAGGGTCAGCGGCTGCAGAAGCTACTTAAGGAGATTATGGACCTACTTAAAAAACGGGAATACATTAAGTACAATATTACCAAGACAGAGAGAGACAACTTGGAGACATTGAAAAATATTCATGAGATTGTGATAAAAGCTGCAGATAAACGTGGAGCAGCAGTTGAACAAAATACTGATGGTTATGTAAATGAGATCCTGGATGTGCAGGAGAGCTACCAAAAGATCAATAAGGACCCTACACAGGATATTCGTAAACTGATCCTTAGACTCACCCAAAAGGGTCTTGACAAGGGTTTTTTTAGCGAACAAGAATATAATTTCCTCAATAAAAAAGATCCCTGGATACCTACCATCTATACCCTTCCTAAAGTTCATAAGGATCTAAATCATCCCCCAGGAAGACCCATTGTTTCAGGTTGTGATTCCATTCTGGAGCCACTGTATAAATATATCGACACATTTCTGAAACCATGGGTAGATGTGACTAGATCCTATGTCAGGGACAACATGCACATCATACAACTTGTAGAAGACCAACCAATTGATATAAAGACACAGTTCTTGGTAACACTTGATGTTGCCTCAATCTACACTAGTATACCCCAGAATCAGGCACTGGATGTAGTATGTGATTTCTTAGACATGAGAGAAGGTCCATTTTGGGTCCCAACTGAATTCTTGATACAAATCTTGGATATTGCCATGAGTAGGAAATTCTTTGTGTTTCAAAACGAGTGCTATTTCCAACGTAAGGGAGTAGCTATGGGCGCTGGATTTGCTCCCAGCTTAGCGAATCTCTCCATGGACAAATATGAGGACAAATACATTTATAGCCTTGACAACCCCTTTTTGGACAATATTATGATGTGGAACTGTTACATCGACGACGTCTTAATGATTTGGACGGGCAATTAAATGAGTCTCATTGATTTCTCCTTCTGGCTTAATGCCACATCCCCGGACATTAAGTTCACTATGACTTATGACAGAGAGACTATTAGGTTCCTTGATTTATCTTTAAAGATAAAGGAGGCTAGGATATACACTACCCTTTTCAGGAAATTGCTGAGCGCAACACACTCTTGAAGTACAATTCCCACCATCCTAGGGACCTACGTGACAATCTTCCCTATGGCCAATTTTTAAAGTTAAGACGGAATTGTGCACGAAGAGTTGATTTCTTCAAAGATACTGATAAACTAATGACTTGTCTGAGGAAGAGAGTTTACCCCAAAGGCCTTCTTCACAGTGCAAGAAAGAGAGCCTGGTACTGTCCTCAAGATAGCCTATTGGAAGTCAAATTGAGAGAGGACACTTCTAACAAGTTGATATGTGTCACCACCTTTAACACTCAAAGTAATGAAATCAAGAAGATAATCAATAAGTACTGGAATCTGGTTACCACTGAGATTGATGTGTTGGAAAACCCAATGTTTGCTTTCAAAAGATGAAAAAATGTCAGAGATCATGTGGTCAGTTCCTTTCTTAAAAAGGGCTGAACCCCGGATCTCAGAGCCCAACTGAATCTACCTCCGCTGGTGGGCCACTACAAATGTGGTCATTGCGAGGCATGTGAATTTTCAATTGAAGGAAAGGACTTTGAACATTTGGGTCGCATACACCCAGTACAACACCAAACAAATTGCAATGCATCAGAAGTGATCTATGCCATAAAATGCCCATGTGGAAAACTCTACGTGGGTCAGACAAAACAGAAAGCATAAGCATGAATCCTTCAACACTGCAGCAGGATTAGATGCAAAACCCAAGGGGCTTCTGTGGTAGAGCACTTCCAAAAAAATAATCATCCAGCTGAAAGTTTAAGATGGTGGATATTGGAAAAAATAACACACAATCCTAGAGGGAGAGGCATGCAATTGAAACTGAATTTAAGGGAAGCTAGGTAGATATATACCCTGGACTCAGTAGCCGAGGGATTGAACGAGCTTGAGGAAATAAATAGACAGACTGATCAATTGACATACACATAATCCACAGATAACTCGCCCTCAGTTGCATATGTCTGAATATAACTGTGAATAGTCTTATGCTATATAACTGTTGAGAACCTAGTACTATAGACATATATTCTTCGATCACTCTCAGTTTTTATAGGGTCAAAACGAGTACTATTTCGGAGATAGGTTCTATCAGGTTGCATATATTTAAGTACTGACTACACACGTCTAGCACTCTATGTTTCAATATTGTCAATGCTGTTATCAACACGTGCACTGGAAATGTATGGTTTGATGAAATGTACTCATATTATGGAGGCACTCAAGAACCAGCTCTGGCCTCAATAATGTCAATGTTTTCAATGCTATTTGTTCAATATTGTCATTGCATTTATTATCAACCCTAATGTCATCTACAGTGTCTGGATTAAATACTGCCATTTTTAACATCTTCTGCCATAACAAGACTAGTGGTTGCAATTATTGAGTGTTTAGGGTTAATGAAATATGCAACCTTTTAATAATTTTTTTTTTAAAAACCTGCCCCACCCCACCATTTTTTGGCATTTTTCTACAACTTTTAATTACTTGTGAGCGAATCCAAGTGCTTCTATGCGCTTGTACACGGCTTCTGCAGCCGATGTCAGGAATGCAAGATGGATGTGCATGCTGAGGCAGCTTCCTTCCTCATTAGAGACTTGTAACCCCCAGGCGAGCTTCCAGACAATGCCGGTCTCGGGATGCATTCATTGCAGTTTTCCGAATGGGTTAGTGAGCTTTTTTGCGCCGTTGTGCCCAAATCTTTTAGACTTCGGTTTCAATTACAGCAGACCGCCTTTAATTCATTGCCCCTTTTTTGCCAGATTAATAAAGAGGATTCTTGTTTTCCACATTTCAAAAGTCTGAATGGTTCGTATTTGACCCGGGCTGAAATTTTAACGGGGTCGGTTCCCCATAGAGGTGTAGGTCATACGCCCATCTATCTTTGGATAGACATTGGATATCATGGTGGCATTGGCACCAATGGTGAGTTGATCTACTCTAATTCCCATTACTGAGTAACAGATTTTCACTCATGAAATTGGTGGTGATTATTATTTTTTCTGATTATTTCTAGATGATTTGAAATATACCTTACTCTGGACTCCATCCAGGATAGGAGGAGTTCCCTAAGTCTGAGTTCTTACGACCTGGTGAGTCGCCCTTTGGCCGCCTTATTTCTATTTTTGCAATATAACTTGTCCTGACACACCCCACTGATTTGATCAAACATTTTTTATACAGGCTGTCTCCGCATAATTCATTTTTTCCTGAGGAAGACCCTACGTGATGCCTTTTCAGTAATACAGACACCAGGGTCGAAACATCAACATACTTTCTACTCATGTCCTTAGTTACTGTAACCCTGAATAGATGACATGGCGGGTTACTTCAGCACTTTGAAATTGGACGGAGATCCTTCACTTTTATCTTATTTATGCATTTATGTAATGTTCGTTATTCTATCAATGTCACACGATATATCACTATATGTCACATCAGTCACTGATAAACTTTTTGCTTTTGTTCATGTTGTGTATGACAACCATACTGACTAAATGAAATATATGTATGACTTAAAGCATGATCCTGGTATGTCCAGATCTATATTCAGACTGCATAAGAAGTAATGTTTTTCGTTTAACTGTCACTGTATGGAAGGAATTGTCTTTTACCCAACGGAACTCTTAATAGACTTTATCAACAATGCCCAGGTTCCGAGGGACACAGGGTTGCCCCTTTGACTTTAATAGTACTCTTAAAACATATTCTTGTCAACATTCACAAAGGCTAAAGAGGCCCAATAAAGGGGAAAAGGTCCTGTGGGGATCCCTTCCCATTTGTGAATGGTTTACCACTAATTTTCAATAGTCTGTAAAATATTAATGTTTTATTACCAGATTGCGGATGCAAAACATTAATGCACCTCATTCCGAATCACTATCTGGACAGGACACCATAAACACACCCCTTACAAATACTGATTCGAAATGGGGGCGCAAAACCAAATTGCTATTCGGTAACATGCTACTGAATTGCAATTTGGGTTTGGTACAGACACAAAGCCCATTTTGCAGTCGCAATTGACTCAATTTTGCGAATCAGACCCTTTGCGACAGCAAAAAAGCCTTATTACATCTGGCTCCATAATCTCTTAGTAGTAGAGCACTTTGGGGCTTATTTACAAGGCCCTTGCGCCACTTTTGCGTCATTTGTAACATGGGAAAAGTGACGCAAAAGTGGCGCAAGGGGCTTGTAAATCTGCCCCTTTGTTTGGTATCCACATCCAAGTTGGTATCGCGTGTTCCCTAGGATGGCAAAAGAGAAACTGAGCTGGTACAAGTAAACCTGGTGCAGCTCAAGTCTGGGTGCGTCCCGGGACCACTACAGGCAAAAACCTCTCACTAAAATACCATGTTGCAAGTAAGGGATACAGCTTTACAAGTTTGAAATGTATCTAAAAAACGTTTAATTTATCTCTGTAAATTTGATCTGTAAAGGCTTGTGCAGATAGAGGTGAGAGTGGAAGTGAGGATTACATGTATAAAGTTGCATTTCTCATTCAAATTGCCACAAAAAAATCATAAAATACCCGCATTTTCAATTAACCGTGCCGCTAAACACTTCTCACTCGGCCTGCAGCTACATTCAACAGTAACATTTTAGGGTGGTCCGAAATGCAAAAACAAGCAACAATCTTTTAATGTCCCTCCAAGAACGTCAAAACATTGTTATTCGCAAGAGTGGAATCTGTCACAGCCATGACAAGCAATTACCTGGTTCAACTGCTAAGTGCTAGTAAAATAAAGGAGACAGGCAGATGTCTGGATGAGTTCCTTCCAAGCTTACCCTGAAAAAAGGCAGATTTGTGATGTGTTCTGCATCACTTGACTATCCCGGCTAAAGAATTCCAGGACGTTAATGAGCCATGGCCTTCCTTTGCTGTACCTCTCTTGCTGTTATTCTCAGTCAAGCTGTGCTCCTTCAAGTGTTTCTCCAGTTGACCATGTGGAGCTCCTGACGCTCGTCAGAGATTACATGAAACCAGCCATTGTGTGGTTTCCGAGTATGTCCCGGGGCCCTCATTCAACCCGGCCATTCCATTCTGCTATCCATTACGCTGGGATACCTCCGAAAATAACTGCATGTATGAAAATGTATCCTGAGGCTTCTCGTATTTCTTTTTTCCGCTTCCTTTAGTGCTGCTGGATAACCTTCATCTAGACCCCGTGTCTTGTCAAACCAGTTTAATTGTTCAATAAAATGCTTTATATCCCCCTCGTCAAAAATGGCAGATTTTAAAGTCCCTAAAGCAAAATGGCAGATACAGTAAACCGTCAATCGATTCAACGCGGAAAGTCCACCTATTCAGTATTTCCCTTTTCTGGTTTATTCTTTATTTTTGCACATGAATTAATCTTAAGGTTGGGGTATCCACGTTCAGAAATGTTGGGGTGCCTAATGTTTCACGCTCCTAACCTGTCTGTCGAAAATGGGCCTACAGCATTAGAAATGTTGACGTAATAAATCTGGTACTGTATGTACATTTAAAACTGTTTATCTGTACGCATCCGTAAAGCCTGCAGTGCTCTTGTACATAGGGGGTGGCTCTATGTCAGAAGTAATCGAACACTGCCACCATCTGGCGACTGATGGACTAGGTGAAGTTAGGTTGGAGGTCTTACTCTAGTCTAGAGTCTAGGTAATGGTGGGCAGACAGATGTCCAACACCAAACGCAATATCACCACACCCATCAAACGGAAAATGGCAAACTTTCACTATCAGCCTCACTTGAGATGCCAATAGCTGATTGCTTGTGGGAGAGGAGTTATTTTTGCCTCTTTGGCACTACCTCGTGTTAGCTCGAGGTCAAGGCATCAAGGCATGTTATCAGAGCATCATGGGATGACTCACTCACCGGCAATCCACAAAATCTATAATTTATAATTGCGATAATAGTTGGAACAAGTGCACCATCAAAAAGAAACCCACGACGGCATTGCCAGTTGTTTTCAAGTTCACACTTCACATAGACGTTCACTTGCTACAGTAGAGCACAATGAGGAAATACGCGGATAGCAATAGTGAATGCTCATTATGCTACATTGCGCAATTGAGATGTCTGGGTAAAAATCCTATAACAAGACCACGGGAACAAGGAGAATGGACAGAATGAGAGCGGCTGTTGTTCGTGTCGCATGTAATTTTTGCACTTTTTTTGTAGCACATAATGTGTCCTTATTTCCAAAATTGACAAGAGGATGCATTTAGCACTACAGAAAGTAGAGCAAAATACAGGAGCAGTATTTTGTATAGTTTCATGTAATTCTGCATAATTCTTTGGACATTTTGTTGTCTTTCCACAAAGGAAATTGTGTTAATTCAAGTTTTGACTCACTTACCCTGAGGTCTGATGACAACATCAAATATGTAAATTTGTTGTTTCATCCAATACATGCTGAACACAGCATTAAAGAAAATTCTTAGGGCCTCATTTACAAAGAATTGGGGTAGGGCAGTGCTGCAAGTCATTTTGCTGTGCTGCCCTACGCCATTTCAAAAAGCAGGAATGAAATGTATTTACAAGATAACGGTGCCTTCCGGTCCTTTTAGCCAAAACCGGCGCACAATTTGCAGCCGAGCGCCATCACAGGCACCCTTGCTCCAAGGTGCAAGGGTGTCTGCGTTGTTGCCATGATTGTTTTTACTAGAGGCATTTTCCTCGTTCTATTGTGGAAAGAGTTAAAAACGAGGAGAAATGTATACATTTCTCCTCCTTACGCCTGCTCTGGGGAGGGGTCCAGAAACTTCCTTCGCGTTGGGTCCACTTTTCTTCCCTGTTAAAATCACAAGCAGGGAAACACACATTAGCGTTCTCCCCAGCGCAAAGATGCCAAATGCATTTTCCTTAATGTAAGGAATGCATGTTAGTTTACAGAGTCAAAAATTAGACCGGTTAAGTTTATTTAACCTCCATGTTGTTTTATAAACATCTTGTCTAATTGTAATGACTGGAGTTGAATCCCCTGGACTATTAAAGATGTATCTAAAGGAATCAGTCCGTGCGGTCCCGGGCAGAATGCTCATGCGTATTATGTACACATTGCACCAGGAGAATGCTCTCCTCATTTTGCTAAAATATAGCAAACCCTGCCCGGTTTTTAACTACTGTCCGTTCCAACCCTAGGTGAATATTTCCGCTTTAATGAAATACATAGTTATAACACTCTGCGCCCATTCTGTGCCTCCTAACCCAGGAAAATATCGACCATATTACCTTAGTGATGTATATCGTATAGACGCCGGTGTGCATTTTTTTCTCAAACACCTACTTCTTGAAATCTCCCCATTTTTATACTGCCCCAAAATGCTCTATAAAGATTAAGTGGTCCTATGACGGTTGCATGAAGAAGCCCTGCATGCATTTACACTGTATTGCCTTTACAACACAGTCACTACTCCGCCTGCGACATTACCACCTGTTACTTTACCACACAAGTCATTACAACAACTTTCTTTAGAGGGCACTGGACTCTCGAATAGTATAAATTACTATTCCAAACTCCATTTTATGCAACAGTAGGGAAGGTGTTGGACTTAAAAATCCAACACCAGTCCAACAACGTGACCCCATAGCAAGTCACTGTAACGACTTATGTGGTAAAGTAACACGTAGATAACGTTGCAAGTGGGGTAGTGACTTTATTGTAAAGGCTGATCATTGTAGAAACTGTGGGGTAAAGGATGTTTCGCCTGCTAGACTATTAGTGTGTTTTCTCTCATCAAAAACTGCCGCCATCGGGGGCGTGGCTTGGACGGCAGAGCCGATGGCTGCCTGATCCCGTCGCTCTGTCGAGTGCGGAGGAAGAGCGCCTGATCTCCAGGGATAATGACATCGTCAGTGCATCGGTGAATCAGGATCTGGTTCCTGAAAGATTGCTGCTCTTGTGGGTGATATCGAATGAACTCTTCATCGGCAGGTTGAAGAGTTAATACCATCGACGACTTTGCCCCGAGTGCAGTATGAGGGCTCAAAATGGTGGATCGCGGCCGGTCATTACTCGGAAGCCGTAACTGAACAGCAAAGCCATGTTTGGCCGTGCCAGGTATCGGGTCAAGGTGCTTACAGCTAAATAATACGTCCGGTGAGGTATTTGACCCTTATTTACTAACGGCGGTTCGGGAGGCGAGTTTGTTAGTACTACGGCCTGACCCTAAAATGGCGGCGTTGCGCATTTGATGTAAATCATCTTCCGACGCTAAACGTGCTGCTCAATGTGGGAGAAGAGCATGTACGCTAGTGTTTACTGCAGCTTGGGCAATATTTGAAGATCCTTTCGATGTGGGGCCGTTCCAAATATATGCTCCCTCATCGTAGATCAGTGCCTGACTCTAAAATGGAGGACACACGAAAGAAATGAAAACCGAGTAAATCGACTGGAAGTTATGTTCATGGCTCGTCGGATTCGTGATCCTTATTGGAGGTACTCTGGATGCTCCTTTAATGTAGTGGGTAGCAGCAGGCTTGTTCTTATAGATTAGGCTCATTTACTCCCAAATTGATGCCGGTAATTTGCTCTATGGCACGTATAAAGGGCTGAGTACAAGGCTGAGTCATAGCAAGTTTTTGACTGACTTCCTCCTCTGCCAGTAGTACAACCCAAGGGGTGCCTTATCTTCAATACCAGAGTCATGCTTCCACTTTGCAATTGGGCGTGACACCACCATTTCTCTGCCAGTTATACATATGGGACTTTACTGCTAACTTAGTGTTCTTGGATTTTAATCCAAATTGCCATTCTGAGCTATTGATGAGTTATTAATTGTCACACTTTTTGTTTCGATTAACCAGAGATGAACAAGCTCTGATACGTGGAATCTATAAAGATTAAATACAGGCTGATGTAGAGTGCAGTGATCAGATATTCAGCGCTCTTCATAACGAGGTACATTACCAACAGTTTAACACCTGTACCTTCACTAGTGCTAGCAAGCTTAATTTGGGTAGGAATATAGCCTTCCTTTACAAGTTCCTTATTATGGCTGAAAAAGAGTCCAGAATGCAGTTTAAAAAAACAAGGGGGACCCTTTACCATCTGATTCTCCCATCAAGGCCAAAGCAGACATTAGTAGCACGATGGATAAGATCCTTAAAAAACTAGCAGATGTTCATGATCTTGCCAAGCCCACCAAACAAAATACGGACGCTAGGCAGTTAGAACTAACTGCCATCAGGGCGGACATGAGTACAATCAATTCTAAAATGGCAGCAGCAGAACAGAGAATCAGTGATGGTGAGGATGTTTCTTTTAAAGCCAGCAAAGAGTTGAAATCCCTCAGTGATATGACAGCCACCCTTAAAAAACTAACAGCCGATCTTGAAGATAGAAATAGGAGAGGTAACATAATGATTTTAGGTGTTCCGGAAGGTTCAGAGGACTCAGCGGGTTCATGTATAGCTTTCCTGGAAGACTGGATACCTCAGTTCACTGGCATAAAATGTTCAAATCTTTTCGAGTTAGACCGCGCACACAGAGTGCCAACTTTCAACTCTTCTACTCGTCAAATAACCCGCCCTATTATCTGTAAGCCACTGAGATTTCAGCATACTGAAGCTATCCTCAACTTTGCCCGTAAAAGTCGCCAGCTTATTTGGAATGGTCACAAAATAATTTTCACGCAGGACTACTCCAAGCCTACAGTGGACACCAGGAAGGGTTTCCTCATCTTGAGAGACAAACTCAGAGCCAACAATATTCAGTTCTCCTTTGGTGGTCCGACTAAATTCAGAATTATAGTCAATGATCGCCGTCACTACTTCACGGACCCTAAAGACCTTTTGAATTTCCTAGAAGGGCCACCAACTCAGGTCATGGAATTTGCTCAGTTCTCCTCCAATAAAAGGAAGTCATGACACTCATATATCCTTAATTAACCTGATAACAAGTATTGTATGTTAACATGTTTTTTCATAGGATGTAGCACTGCATGCTTTTTTACTCGTTGGTTGTTGTGCTTAGCTCGGGTGGGTATTGTGAGATCTGGGGTCAGGTCTTAATCCATTGATGGGTCTTTCCGATATAAGGTTTGTTTATTGCTGCTATATTCTTCGCTTTCTAAGATGTCTAAGTGTGGTGTTTACTCTTTTACCTCGGTAATAACCATGTTTATGATTCAGCTTGCCTCTTTCATATATTCTGGTTTACTTTACACGAGAATCTCTGGAAGTCTTCACAATGTTGATTTAACTTAAATTCCGTTTGACAGTTTGACGCTCCTGTCGTCGCACCTCCCACATTCGAGGTTTACAAGGTAGGGTGGGGAGGGAGGGGGTGTGGGGAGTTTGGGTGGGAGTTCCCAGGGTAGGTGGAATTTCAATGTGAGTGTTGTGTTATGTTCCTTGGGCACTCTCAGTTGTTTTCTGTATTTGCTTCTTTCTCTCTTTCCTTGTTTTCTGTCCTTCGCTCTTTCCTTATTATTGCGTTGGTTGTATGTTGATTTACGCAAACAGGGGTACCTATGTGCTGTTCTTTTCATAAATGTCGCTGGTATTTTTGATATGCTTATGGTCAATACAAGTTACCTTTTCGCATCAATTGTGTTTCTTGGAAATGGTTGTTTGTTTGGATGGATCTTCATTATAAAGATATATATGCCACATGTGTTTAGAAAGTATTGCCTTCAACTGTATTGGTGATGGCTCACATTAGTTCATATAAGTTTACAGAAGATCTCAACATAGTATCTTTAAATGTTAAGGGTCTTAATCACCCAATTAAACGCCAGAAAATGTTTGATTACTTAGCCAAATCTAAAGGAGACATAATATTATTACAAGAAACAAAGCTTTCTGGGGAAGATGCTGCTTTTATTAAGCATAATTGGCTTTCACAGGTTGCTTGCTCTCCAGCAGATCGTAAAAAGAAGGGAGTGATTACTTTAATAGCGAAAAAAGCTAATATTTCTTTGGTCTCACAATCTCATGATAGTGATGGTAGATTACTGGTCACTCATCTTAGGAAAGGTGAGGATCTCATACATGTTGTGAATATTTATGGCCCCAACATAGATGATCCACAATTTTGGGAAGTTGTCTCGAACACTATAGAGACTCTTCCCCAGTATGACCTCATCATTGTTGGTGGTGATTTCAACATCCCGCTAGACCCTATAATAGATCGTCAATCTACATGTAATTATCATGCTACACGTTCGCACAGCATAATTCATAACATTTGTGCCAAGTTTAATCTCAAAGATGCCTGGCGTCTGCAACACCCAGATGCCAAAGACTATACTTTTTATTCGGCCCCACATAACTCATATACTAGAATAGATTACAATCTTATCTCCGGTTCCTTCACACACCTAATCGAACACTCAGATATAGCGCCCAAGTTAGTGTCGGACCATTCCTGTATCAATGTTAAATTGGCTGGCAGTCATAATGAACCTTCGCCCAAAAGATGGCGCTTCTATAATGATGTTCTATCAGATCCTGAGGATAAAAAGAAAATTGAAGAAGCAATTTCAGATTATCTCAAGCATAATGATAATGAAGAAACTAACATAAACACACTTTGGGATGCACTGAAGGCTACTATCAGGGGAATACTTATCGAAATTAAAACAAGAATCAATAAAAACCTTAATTCCAAATTAGTTAAATTAGAATTGGAAATTAAATCTTTGGAGTCCTCCCATGCCATTTCATTGAAAGATACTACGATTCTTAACCACCTAACTCAAAAGAAATACGAATACAATAAAATTCTGAGTGAACGGGCGGGGGTATGGGTGAACAAATTTAAAGCCCTTAAACTCTGCGAAGCTAATAAAGCAGGACAATTATTGGCTTCATATCTTAAACATAAACAGAACCAAAATGTTATTTCGGTCATCAAGGATGTCAATAACCAAACACATACAAAACAAAAGGATATTCTAAACACCTTTAAATCCTTCTATGAGGACCTATATAAAAATGATCTGAACTTTAATTCAGATGAATGAACCCATTACTTGAACAGACTGAAACTACCCCAATTAAACGAAACAGACAAACTTGCTTTGGGAAAACCATTAGCTCATTGGAAATGGAGACCTCGATCAAGGCCTTGAAAGATAATAAGGCTCCGGGACCTGATGGTTTTACTGCCACTTTCTATAAAACTTTCTTAGACCATTTGCGACCAACTATGTTGAAACTATTTGATAATATAGCTAAGGTAGGCCGCACGACTGATTCCATGACAGAAGCTAATATAATTGTCATACCTAAAGAGGGGAAAGACTCCCTTTTGCCAAAGAATTATAGGCCAATATCCCTCATAAATGTAGATTGTAAAATGTACGCAAAAATTCTAGCCACAAGACTTAACACTGTCCTCCCTCATTTAATAAGCAACTCAAAAGTAGGCTTTCTTAAAAGTCGTATGTCCAATGATAACACCCTTTTATTATGCCATGTTTTAGAACATGCAGCGTTTAAACAAGTCCCAACCATAGCAATCACATTGGATGCAGAAAAGGCCTTTTACAGGGTCTCGTGGTCTTTTTTAAAACAATGTATGTATTCATTTAACTTGGGGGAGTCATATATAAATATGGTTATGGCCCTTTATCTAACGCCTTCGGCTCGCATTGCGATCAATGGCTCACTCTCGGGCTCTTTTACCCTGCAACAAGGCACCAGACAAGGTTGTCCCTTGTCTCCATCTCTTTTCCTTTTAGCTTTGGAACCTTTAATTCAGGACATTAAGATGAATTTAGATATAAAGGGTGTAGGGTTTAATGATACTCAAGTTAAGTTAGCCGCATATGCGGACGACATTTTAATAATAACTGAAAACCCTGAACCTTCAATTAAGGCTTTGGTGATTACGATAGGAGAATACTCGATACACTCAGGTTATAAACTTAATAGAGACAAATCGAAGGTTAAACCCTTGAACATTCACTGTACCAAAGACATTTTAGGTAACTCAGGCCTGGCGTGGCAACCGGGATATATAAAATATTTAGGTATCGAATTTGGCAGCAATATAATCGACACCCTCCATCACAATGAGAAACTTACATTGGAAAAGGTCACGAAACTCCTTGATTCATGGTCACCAAAATTCATCACATGGTGGGGGAGAATAGAAACTATTAAGATGATGATTACGCCTTTAATTAATTATCTTATTAACATGCTCCCAATTATCCTGACAGACGATTTTCACAAGAAGCTAGATATTCTCCTCACAAAATTTTTATGGCAAGGCAAGAAGACTCGTATTGGACTCAAAAAGCTAAGGCTTGATAAATCTTTAGGTGGAGTTAACTTAGCCGATTTTAAATGATATCAATCAGCTTTTTTGGCAAAGCAGGGTTCTTATTGGATTTCGCCCCCTGTCCATTACACCCCGGTGTGGTTAGAAGTTGAAAGTTCTATTCTTGATAATCTTAATCCTTTGACCCTTCTCACCCCTAACCAACTTTATCCGAATAGCTCTAAATCTATCTTCAAAAATACGAAATTGGCGCTTCTTCAGGTAGATAAGAAACTCAATTTCAGTATTAAGCGATCTAAGATGGAGTCTATTTGGCATAATCGTAACATTTTATATAAAGGGAAAATCCTAAATTTTGGTACTTGGATTAATGTGGGTGAATTTTTCCCCTATCAGCTAGAACATGCTACATATCCCATTACGTTTGCAGAACTCCAAACCAGATACAAATTAGACAACATTGAATTTTATAACTTCCTAAAAATTAGGGCGGCTATAACTAGGGCTAAATTGACTAACCCGTCGCCATTTTTACCAATGTTTGTATCACAAATTAATAAACTAGGTCACCAAGTATCACACATTTACAAACTCCTTCGTCCCAAAACATCGAATATTAATAATAAGCTTATAGCTTTTTGGGAGAGGCATTCCTCTGTCCCTCTGCCCGAACCTATTTGGCCTCAAGTGTGGAGCTCTGCAACTCGTAACAAGATATCTCCTGTAATGTCTCAAACTAAATTTTGGTTATTACACAAGGCATTTTGGACGCCCGCTCGTTTGCACTCTCTACATATTCGAGATGATCCGTTGTGTTGGAATTGTAAAGAAGAAAATGGAGATTTAGCCCATCTTATTCTTCACTGTAAAGCTGTGTTGACTTTTTGGGACAATGTTTTCGATTCCCTTTCAAAATTATTCAAATGTGAGCTGAGAAGGGAATTCTCTACCCTAACTACTGGTTCTTTTATGATAGACTCATGTAATGAAGCAGATAAAGCACTATTAGATCTTTTATTTACGTCAGCAATAAAGATGGTACTGAACAATTGGAAGGATACGCATAAGACCTCATATAAAGGGTGGATGAACTGGATTATTCATCTCAGAGGTGCGGATAATATCGCTCTGCAGAACTCTCCATGGAAAGCCTCTTCCAGAGCTATGTGGAATTCTTTGGACATTTACTTCAAGTCACATAAACCTCCGTGATTGTTTTACATTTTTATAAAGGTAAAGATGATAGGTAACTTATGTTATGTAATTGTTCATAATTATCAGATGTACATCAGGCCTCTTGTTTGTTTTTAGGTACACTATGTTAGGTATTTCCTGGGGTTCTCTCCCTTTATTAGTTATTTCTTCTTTGTTCCTCTTTTTCTCTCTTCTCTTCTTTCTCTCTTTTTCTTTTCTTTTGCTTCTTTTTTCGTTTTTTCTTTCTATCTTATCACTTGCGTATATATTGGTTGTATCCATACTTCTTGTGGTATATTGATATACTAACGCTTTGCTTAATTGTAATATTGTGATAAATGTGCAGTGTGTATACTTTATCAAACATGTTTTTTATTTTTTGTCTTATTATGAAAACTTAATAAAGTATTTGAAATAAAAAAAATAAAAAAACTGCCGCCATCTTAGGTCGAGCCTGTGTGAAACAATATGTTTTGAAGCATTTCAAAAAATGTTCACCAGACCATGAATCTAGCATTAGGTTGCTGTTAAGGCATAACTCATCTACAGCAATGGTGTAAGGCTTCTTGTGGGGTATAGTCAAGTCTTACTGCGCAGGTATGTCTGTGCGTCACCCTCCCTAGAACTACTGGCAGAATTAACACATTGCTTGTGGGGTATAATCAGGTCTTACTGCACAAGCATGTCTATATGTACCGCTTGATTAAACTACTGGCAGAATTTAACATTCATACAGATATTAAAGGATTAGATCATAAATTTAGCCCAATATTGCCTGTTATTCAAGCCTTTTCTTTTGGTGCCAAATTTTGTCATGAACCATTGCTCCCTGAGTTTTCTTTGTTCCTCATCATTACCCCCTCTCTTTCTAGCCTGATTTTTTTCCAAAATGAACCACCTAATCCCAGTGTTGAGGTACCCCTTCTCCAAGAACAAATATCAGAGACCAGTTGGACATATGCCCTCAACACCTGCAACCTCACTATCGCCGCCAACCTCAAGCAGGAAGTTAGAAGTTTTAATGCCTGGATCATCAATTGCACTGACAGCATCCTCCCTATCAAGAGCAACATCCAGAGAAAACCCTCCAAAAAGGCCAGCTGCTACACCGAAGAACTTAGAACAATGAAACAAAACAGCTGGAGAGGAGATGGTGCACTAACAAAAACACCTCCGACAGGGCAGCCTTCAAGACCTCCCATAATCTCTACCACTGACTGCTGAGAGCAACAAAGAAGACAGCCCTAGCTGCACACATCGAAACCAGCCCCAACAACACCAAGGAGCTTTTCAACATCGTTAAGGAATTCTCCAAGCGGGCTGACAGCAAAAACAACATCATATCCTCACTGGAGCTGTGTGAAAACTGTGCTTACTTTTACTACAACAAGAGCACAACCATATACAGAAAATTTGATCCCCAAACCACACCTATGGACTTCCTTGACAGGTGGGCCACACCCAACTGACATGAACCATGTACTGACCACCTGGAACCCCCTCTCCACCCAGGCCACCATCTCCACCATGAAATCTATCCACTCAGGAGCTCCATCAGACCCATGCCAGCACCACATTTTCAATCTCGGAAACCAAAAGAATGACCAGGAACTCCCCACCCTTCTGAACACCTCCATCACCACCGCAGCATTTCCCGATGCCTGAAAACATATCAAAATCAGACCAATACTCAAAAACCCTCTGACGACACCAGCGAACTCATAAATTACAGACCAATATCCCTGCTCCCTTTCCCAGGGAAGGTACTGGAAAAGATCATCAACTAGCAACTCATGACACACCTGGAGCAGAACCAGCTACTCGACTCCTCCCAAACCGTCTTCCACAGCAATCACAGCACAGAGAAAGCCCTCATTGCAGCCACTGACGACATCCGAAACCTCCTCGACCATGGGGAAACAGCAGCTCTGATCCTCCTTGACCTCTTGGTAGCCTTCGACACCATATCCCACCACACACTAATCGAGAGGCTCAACCACATCAGCCTCCAAGGGGACACGCTTAGATGGATCACCTCCTTCCTCACCAGAAGAACCCAGAGGATCCATCTCCCACCTTTCATCTCAAAACCCAAGTATATCACCTGCGCTGTCTCCCAGCACCACGCTTTTCAACGCATATATGACCCACTGGCCAACACTGTCAGATCCCATGGTCTCAAAATAATTTCCTATGAAGATGACACCCAACTCATCCTCTTACTTATGACAACACCACCACCACCAGAACTAGCTTCCACAGATGCATGACAAGCATCGCCGACTGGATGAAGAATAACAGCTTGCAGCTGAACACAGACAAGACGGAAGTACTGATCTTCGGCAACAGCAACAACATATGGAATGACTCCTGGTGGCCATCAGAATTAGGACCTGCACCCACCCCCTTCCTCCATGCCAGAAACCTCAGAGTCATCATTGATAACAAGCTCATCATGAAATCACAGATCAGCGCCATCTCCTCCACCTGCTTACTCACTCTATTCATTTTACGCAAGTTCTTCAAGTGGCTACCCCTACACACGAGACGCACTGTGACACAGGCCCTCATCACCAGCCAACTGGACTACGGCAACGCTCTCTACATAGGAATCGCCACAAACCTCCTACAGACTTTAGGCCATACAGAATGCAAGGCCAGACACATCCTCGACCTTCCCCAACGAACCCACATCACACCTTAGGCAACTCCACTGGCTCCCCGTACAGAAGAGATGCCAATTCAAGCTGCTGACCCATGCACACAAGGCTCTACACAACTAAAGATCTGCCTACATTAACCACTGCCTGAACTTCCACCAACTGTCAAGAAGACTGCGCTCCACCTCCCTATCACTTGCCCATACTCCCTGCATCTACCAAAGCAAAAGTGGAGGATACTCCTTCTCCCACATCACAGCAAAGACCGAGAACAGCCTCCACAAGCAACTCTGGGCCATCACCTCACTTCCACAATTCCAAAGAGCCCTCAAGACCTGGCTGTTCGAGTGAGCCTCTGGGGCCTGCAAGCACCTGGATACCTCATCGGGTGATTAGCCGCGTTTTATAAATCCTGATTGATTGATTGATAGTAACCAAAAGACACTACTAATTGCCAGAAAGCACTAGAGAATGACAGAGGATAAAAGTAATATAAACAAACACTGGCAAAGTCAGTAGGTCTGGGTTTAATGAAGTAATGTATGGAAACACCGTGTCAGCACATTAAAGCCAAACTATTTTGAAAGTTACAGTCTCTTCACTTCACTATAGCCATGTTTTTTCTGTATTAACTGAAGGCTAGTTAGCCAGGGAGCCTTCATTATAGTCCTTTTTTATTTCTATGCCGTCGTAGATACAAAAGAAGTACTATAATGAACGTTCCCTGGGCAACCAACCTTAATTTCTCAGGAGGCCTTCATAATAGTTATTTTTTTATTTCTATGTCATAGAAACAAAAGAAGTAGTATAATGAAGCTTCCCCAGACAACCAACATTTATTTCACATAGAAAGAAAAACAAGACTGCTAAGAAGGCAAGTGAGCCTTTATTATATACCGGCTAAATTTCAACAGCACTAAAGAGAAGCTGTCCGAAGATGGATGGGCAGCGGGAGGAATGAGAAGTGGGGTACATGGGGAAAGAGGGAGAGGCATGAATTGGAGGGAGGCAATGGCAGGAAGAGTGAGGGATAGCAGGGAGGAGTGAAAGGGAAGTCTAGGCAGAGACCCAGGGGAGAAAAAAGGACACGTGGGAGGAATCAACCTCGAGCAAGCACCAGAGGAACAAGCATTTGCAATGCAATCGGTCTCGCCTTTGGGACCTTATAAGTATTTAGCTATGCACCATATTATCCATTGGACCCCCTGCACTCACTTTTTAGTTAAAGCCCATTGCTATCAAACACCCCGTCTTGTCAAGCACTAACTCCGGCCGTCAGGCCAACCTATCGCCCACTTTTGCTACCATTGTCCACCTTACCACTGCATCTCCCACAAAACATTAGGCCAACCGTCTCTCCTGCTGAAGTCACTTCCCTACCACCATCACCATTTACTAATCCCACACTAAATACTTTGTCAACAGTCTCTCCTGTTCAAATCACACTCCTGCCGCATCCCCACCCTAAGCACTAGGCCAACAGCCTCTCATGCGGACGCCACTCCCCTGTCATCAATATTCCTCATCACGCTAAACCCATAGCAATAGCAACTTTGCTCACGTTACTTCCTTGACATCACTAATGCCCAAGCTACTCCATGCAAACAATCTATTCTGCTGACGTCACTCCCTGCCATGGCCACTGAAACCCTGCATGCTACTACACCTTCTAGCCACTTCCCTTACTTCCCTCCTAGCCCTCCGTACTGTGCAGGTTTGTATCCTTGAACCCCATGAAGGCAGCATACAGACCCCAGCCCTCCCATTTTATACCCCGGTTCACGTTTATAAAGAACTGCTGTTCCTGGTATGGGCTGAAACCCGATATCACAATATCACCCGATATCACAATATCACCCGATATCACAATGATGGAGAAAGCTTGCAATCCTGGGGGAATCTCACACACTGCTAGGAGAGCTCAGGCTACTGGAGGAAGCTAACACTGCCGGAAAAAGCTTGCAATGCTGGGGGAATCTCACACTGCTCTACTGGAGCAAGTTCAGAATGCCTTGGAAAGCTCATACAGCCAAGAGAATTTTACACTTATGGGGGAATTTTACACTCATGGGGGAATCGTACACTCATGGAGGGAATCTCAAGCAACTGGAGGAAGCTTACACTGCCCAAGGAAGCTTGCACTGCTGGAGAAGCTTGCACTGGTGGGGGAAGCTCGCAATGCTGGGAGAATCTCACACACTGCTGGAGGAAGCTTGCAATGCTTATGGAATCTCACACTGCTCTGCTAGAGGACGTTCATTCTGCTGGGGAAGCTCATACTGCTAGAAGAAGCTTGCAGAGCTCACAGTTTCTCTCAGTGCTGCAGGAAAAGGACCATGCTGGAGAAACTCCCATTGTGGGAGCCCAAGAGTAATGACAGAGGGAACTCGTGCTGCTGGGTGAAGCTTGCGCTGCTGGATGAAGCTCGCGCTGCTGGATGACGCTCGCACTGCTGGTGGAAGCTCGCATTATTGGAGTCTAAGAGCAATCGCAGACGAAACTCGCACTGCTGAAGTAATCTCACACTGATAGAGGAAGCTTGCAATGCTGGGGGAATCTCGCACATTGCTAGGGACGCTCAGGCTACGGGAGGAAGCTGGCACTGCTGGAGAAAGCTTGCAATGCGGGAGGAATCTACTATTGTGCAGGAGAAAGTTCAAACTGCCTTGGGAATATCGCACAGTGCCGAAGGAAGCTTGCAATGCTTGGGGGTGCTCACACTGCTCTGCTAGAGTGAGTTCAGATCACTGTGGGTAGGTCATGCAGCCAGGGTCTCACACTGTTTGGGGATTCACACACTATTGGGGGATTCACACACTGTTGGATCTCTTTAGCACTAATAGTAAACTTTTAGATGAATCGGACATAGCTGGAGAAAGCTGCCATCTTTTAAGTCTTTTCCGGTCGTACGGATATTATGTTGGCATAAATATGTGGGTGCCGCACTCTCCATGGCACACACCACACTTTTTGATAGCTCTGGAGGCCACAGGCCCATCTCGAACCCTTCTCTCGGCAGCTGGTCTCTAGCGCTGCCGATAGCTTCTGTGCGCCTCAAAAGCCCGCCCCTTCACCGAACCCCCCACCTGGGCCTGTAAGATGTATGATGCCGCCACGCTACAAAAGTGGATTCGTCTTGGGTCGGACAAACCGCGCCAAGGTCCATAAATCAGAAGCCGGCACAGTTTAATAAAAATGTATTGACTTACAAGTGATTATTAATCAAAAGGCCATTAATAGCGGCGGCCGCTACTGAGGGCTGCGCGAGAGTGATCGGAAATCCATGGCGGCTGCTGGACGCATGCATAAGTTAGCCATCTGTATTGCGCATGTGTCCTGGACAGGTCAGGCAAAATAGAGTGCGAATTCACCCAGCCAATCCCAGGACAAAACAAGCATTTAAAATGCAATAGGACTCGTATTTACACGAGACCTATTGCATTCGAAACGGAAGTGCGGGCGTCGAAGAAGGCACGAACGGGAGGGGGGGCTGGTGGTGGGACGAGAAGTCACGGACTGCGGGAGGGAACAGGGGGAGGCAGGGGAACAAAACAGTTTTTAAAGTAAAGGGGCCGATAGCCACGGAAGGACAAAAATGACGACATGGCCGTCAGGAGGCGGGACTAACAAGCCGAAAACCAATCAGAATGCAGCATTTAGGATTTTGGCCAATCAAAAAGATAGGCAGAAAGTGGGCGGAGCTTCCCCCGCTATACTGAATACTGCATGCCTCGCAAAGCGAGCAGCGCATGCGCTGCAACGCTAGGCGAGACCTAAAAATGGCAGGGGCGGGATCAAATTTTAAGGCGCCAACCGAGACCTTATAGTTGTTAAATTGTACATCATTAGGTGAGGGAGAATACACTCTCTGGGCTGAGACAAATGTGATTGGAACAGTCTCATGCAAATGGCTGAAAGACGTTGCTAAAAAAAAAGCCAATAATTGAAAGGGGCCACTGCAAATCCTACTCGAATCCTCTGGTTCCGAGTTGGGAACAGTTTTTGGACACCAGAGCAAACATCTGTTTGTCATATTTACTGCACCTAGTACTTACTGGGTGCATTAAATACCTCACCCATCGTTACATTTCAGCAAGTCAGATCTGCTGAAATTTAACAGGGGAAAACAATAATCAATTCACCAAGACATGGATTTTCGTGCAAAAAGCACAAAAATCTACATATCATTTCCCCTAAACTCGGAATAGGTGCTACTTCTTGCACCAGATAAATTTCGAACTCCAGGGTATCAGATTTTATTGGGTGCGATAATTGCAACTTCAATCTCGATAGAGACAACAGGTCTGTTTGACAGCTGCACCCAGGCCTAAAAACAGGAGAGCAGAATAACCATGTGAGTGGTTTCAACTCTTTCAGTTTCTTTTTACTTTCTTTTCAACTTATTTTACACCCTGCTATTCTAATTTCACAGTTCCCTGTTTTACACCACTCTATTAGGAGGAACTATCATGTTTTTAATTTCATATTTCCTTTTAATTGATCTCTGCTTTTTTCAACTGCTATACAATTTGTTTATTTGATGTTCATTTATTGTAATTTAGTTTCTATCTTTTCCTACATTCTGTAGCAGTAGACTGGCAACAATATCAGGGAAGAGGTGATGGGGTCTTATCCCTTCATCTGCCACGTAGGACAGAGAAAGAAACTTGCGAGACACTGCCAGCAAGGGGATCAATACATCACTAACCTCCCCACCTAATTCACAAAGCTAGTTTTCGCTTCTAATTCAACTTACTGGGGCATATTTCTTAACTCACAAGTGCAATTTCACTTTTAAAATTTATAAAATGTGATTCTTCCTATGTGTGATACTTCCTCTATAAGTTGTACACATGAGTAACTGTTCTCCCAGTAGTGTGGAGTAGGATTTCCAGCGTAGCGTTGCTCTGAAAAGTTTGCACACGCCAACAGACTATTCGGGGTATTCATAAACCTCTCCATTTACAGGGTGGGAATAGTAGAGGAGCATTCCCCAAACTAAACTCTGTGGGGACGTTGAGAAAGGGGTTCTTCATGGAGGAAAATATTTTTTCATTGTGGAGAAAGAAGAGAAAGTGCAACTGCACTAACACAGTCATTATCTGATACGTAATTATACACAATACATATCTAGGAAGTAGAACTGCCTTTGCCTGAGACAGAGTGTGAAAAACAGACAGGTTCTTCAACTGCCTCCACAGTGCCAGGAATTTAATTCTTATATTTTCTACCAGGCCCACCACACACAGGTGCCACCTCCACTGCTATCAGAATCTCTGGCCACTCAGTAGCATCATGGTACTGTGCATGAGATCTTTGGCATGCCAATGCAGGCCTCTGTGCACAAATCAATGGAATGCCCCGGGACAAATAAAACACTTATGACTCTGATTACAGCCTTTTAGATCAGAGCGACTGCACTCACACATGTGGAACTCGATTGAAGTACACACAAAAATGAATGATGCCATTTGTTGCCTATCTGAAAACTTGTAAATAGGAGGATAGCAAGGTGGCACTTAGGAACATCAGCTGACTTACTTTCCTGAAGAGCCACCACATGTATATGTGACATGAAGGCATGCAATTTAAACATGTACAGATACAGCTTATGATGATGATGATGATTGTTAGAAAAGGGATTTCTGGTTGGCTAGGGCATGCGCCTAAGCCAGGCAGAAATCACCACTCTAGTCAGGCAAAGGAATTACACGCTGAAGATAACCCCTGCTCACCCACTTGGTAGCTTGGCAGAGCAGTCAGGCTTATCCCAGAGGCAATGTGTAAAGCGTTTGCGCAACACACTCACACAGCAGCGACACACTAGGCACACCACAAGAGAAACTCCACACAAGGTTATATATTAAAAAATAGGCTTTGTATTGCTCATAAAACACATTAGATCGCACACTGTGCCACCTGGCACTAGGTATTACTTTACAGGGATTATATACACTACAGGGCCAATCGGGCCACTGTCATAACCATCAGAACTCACTAGCAGTGAAATAAAAACAACCAGTAATTACTGGCAGTAGTGTACTTAGCATATACACATTAGGCAGAAAAGATCATCAGTAATGCATCATTTCATAACACCTTATGCGCCTCTTAGGCATACACTGCACCACAGGTGATCCTTACACCACCTTATCACATCAGGCCCCACCTAAACATAGGGGCGACCATCAGGCCGGCTGGCCTTAACCTCGGGGGCCTGTCTTGGGCTTCCCCGCAATGCCCTTTGTCCCACAAAGTCAGGGCTCTCCCTACTCCATGTGTCCTCTCACAAGGGGCCTCCAAACTGGCCCCCCCTGGATGCCGATGCAGCAGGAACACGTGCACAATTCAAAAGGGGGTGGGGTTGCAACTCACCCTTGTCCCCCAAACAGGAGTGCCCCCACGTTGCAGCTGCCTGCGATCCGGCGGTGCAGCTGGGACACTGATCAGGCACCAACAGTGTGCCTTGCAAGTCCCACTCACCGGGGCTTCTCCTCTTCCGTTGCAACTGCCCACGATCTGGCGGCGTAGCTGTAAGCATAGACAGGCACCAACAGTGTGCCTTGTTAGCCCCACTCACCGGGACTTCTCCTCTTCACAGGGCCAATCGGGCTGGATTCTGGAGCTCCCAGTGGGCTCCAGCTGTAGACCTTTCCCGGGTTCCTCAGTGACTTACCCGGGTGAACTAGGAATCCTGGGATCCCCTGTCTGCGGCGTCTCTCCTCTGTGCGTGGGCCACGCCCTCAACCAGGCTCAGCCGCCTGACTTCCTGCGAGAGGCCACAGAGCCCATGAGGCTCCGGCTCCATTGCTCTTGGCCTCCCTGACAGCTGTGGGCCCCGCCCACAGTCAGGCCGAGTCGCTGCCTGACTTCTCCACCGCGGGGCTGGTTGGAACCACATGGGGCTCTCCCTCATTGACACGGGAGCCCCGTCCACAACCAGGCATCCTTCGCCTGGCTTCCTGCTCCGGCCTGGCTCGCGGTCAGGCAACAGCCGCCTGACTTCCGGTTTCGCCGTTCTCGGAGTGAAGTCTCTGCTGATTCTGCGGCCCTCTCTCCTCAGGCTCAGGAAATGCCAGAAAAGCGCAGACCACGCGCTTTTAGATGAGTGGCTCAGCGCTGAGGGGCACAACCATGGCAAATGTGCTCCTCACACTCCAGGCTTCAGGCCACCCCGGGCAGGGCTGGGCACAGGCTGGCCAGCACATAGGGACCCCCAAGAGCCAGCAGCTGGTTCCCATGGTGGTTCCTCCTCGCCCAGCAGTCCTTCAGCTTCCAGCAGGTAACCAAAGTTCTACAAGCACACCTTACATGTGGTCACAGCCCCAATATTTATACCACCTATGTTCTTTGTTCTCCCCCTGGCACAGGGCTCTGTGCCCGGTCCGACCAGTTCTGGGGGGCACTTACACATTTCCTTACATGTGCAAAACACCCTCCTTTGTCAGTGTAGGTCCTGGCCCCAGACACTCCACAGGGGGGCGGAGCCAGCATTGTGTAAGGCAGGCACAGTCCTATTCAGGTCCAGGAGATACTCCTCACACTACTCCAAATGCAGTTCGGCCTATTCAGCCTAGCGCTGACTCACCCAGCCCCTCTGGAACCACTGCACCTCCCCAGCCCCTGTCACTCCAGAGCCAGACAAGCAATACACAACAGGCAGGCACAAAGACACATAGCACACAGAAATGCCTACTTCTAAAAGTGGCATTTCTAAAATAGTGATAATAAATCTGAGAACATCATTACGCAGCATCTATTACCACTATTCCAAACATACTAAACTTGATCAAGCTACTCCTCTCATATGAAGAATTTCCACTGAAACACATATCAGGGAATCCCCAATGCATTCCTATGAGAGGGCAGCCTCACAGTAGTGAGAAACCAAAATTGGTTGTTTGTCACTACCAGGACATGCCACACAGTTAAGGCACATGTCCTATCTTTTACCTACAGTGCACCCTGCCCATAGGGCTAGCTAGGGCCTACCTTAGGGGTGACTGGTATGTAGTAAAAGGGGAGTCACAGACGTGGCACCCACTTTATGTGCCACGTCACAGCGGCAGTAAACTGCGTGCGCAGGCCCTGCAATGGCAGAGGCCTGAGACAGGTTTGGAAAGGCTACTTTAGTGGGTGGCGCAATCAGCGCTGCAAGCCCACCAGTAGCATTTAATTTACTGGCCCCGGGTATATGAGATACCACTTTACAGGGGCCTGATAGGTAAATTAAATATGCCAAACAGGTGTAGACTAATCTTACCATGTTTACCATAGAGAGCACATGCACTTTAACACTGGACAGCAGTGATAAAGTGCCCAGAGCCTTAAAACCCCCAACACCAGGTCAGAAAAAATACCAGGAGAATGGCAAAAAGTTCAGGGATGACCCTGCAAAAAGGGCCAAGTCCATCAATGATGATGATAATGATGACACCCTCAGCAATAAGGAGTACTCAAAACCCAGGAATAACAAGTAGTGTACCAAATGTGTGTTAAGTCCTAGTGTCATGCAAACGGCCACATTCTCAGTACAACACAGTGCTAGTTGATGTGAGTGATGAAGAGGTGATCAGTGTTCTGCTGATAGTCAACAATTACAGTACATGTGCCAGCAGTCAGTAAAGGGACAGAAGTTTACATAACTGTTTGTGACCCCGGAAAGGGATTCAAAACTAAGTCTTTCGGACATGGTCAGATTAACAGATGGTAAAATTGCCCCGAGGCAATTTGAGTCGCTGAATTGGGTATACCTTCATGAAGATCTAAGACGTACATATCATGAGACCATATGAAGTTTTCCAATTCCTTACAAACCTTCAAATATAGGATAAGATTGGCCACTAAAGGCAGCATAAAATGGATAGAGTGCCCTAGAGGGACCACATTTTGTATTGTGAGTTGTGAGTTATTGTTTTTGTTTGGTTAGACAGTAAAAGAAAGCTGTAACTTGTGTGCCTCTGTAGAGGTCTCTAATTCATTTTTATGTCTAACTTAAATTCTAGCTGGACTTGGTAATAGTTTAGTCTAAATTATCCTGTGCTCATCCTAGTTTGACACTGAGCAGTCAGGCTTAACTAAAGAGTCAATGTGAAAAGTTTTTGTGCAACACTTCAAACAGTAACACAGTGAAAACACCACAAAAAGTCTCCACACCAAGTTAGAAACATAAAGAATAATTTTATAAATAAAACAGAACAAAAATGACAAAAATCCAATAAGTAGAAGGCATGATATGAATTTTTAAAGACTAAATGTAAAATAGCGCAATAAGCGCTTAAGAGGATTATCTGGTTGCGGTGGACTAGAGCAAAGTCAAAAGTTCAGGCCGACCGCGGTGGAGCATGGGCCGGATAGCGGAACCCACTTGGGCCCGCTAAACTAAAGTAGCTTGATCCGGGAGCTGAAGCGATGCGTCGGTGTCGAGCCACACAGTGGACAAGCTGCGCCATTTTTCTCTGTGCAACTGCGGTGATGCGTCGGTTCTGAGTGCGAAGGGCTGGTTCGGAATGAGATAGCGTGGCTGCTGCTCCCACAGTAGGCAATGCATCGATTCCGAAGGCGACGCACTGGTTCCAAAGGTGATGTGCTGGGTCCACTCCACGTAACAACGATAATGCCCAGGTTCCTATTCATGCAAAGGTTCCAATGAGGATGCGTGGGTTATGGATTGTAGAAGCACCTTAGGCCTCACTTCCAAGGGTTCAAGAATGGGGTGGCACTACTTGACAGGGCAGACTCACAGCTTGTGGAGTCCAGATTCAGATGGAGAGAGTTAAAGTCTTTGATATCCCTGAGATTTAGAACAGAAGGCAAGCCAGCTAGCCCTTGGAGTCACTCTGAGTTCCAGTCCTTCTCACCCAGACAGGAGAACAGCAGGCAGCAGGGCAGCTCAGCAAGGCAAGAGCACAGCAATGCAGAAGTCCAGCAAAGAAGCAGTCTAGCAGAGTGCCAGTCCATTTCAGCAGCACAGCAGCTCTTCTTCTTGGCAAAGTAGTCACAGATCCAGAAGTGTACTGAAGTTATGGTGTCAGAGGTCCTGTACTTATACCCAGTTGTCTCTTTAAAGTGGGTGAGACTTCAAAGAAAGTTTTGAAGTGCACAGAAGTCCTCCCTTCCTGCCCTGGCTCCAGACTCACTACAGGAGGCTATGCAGGCCTTTGTGTGTGGACAGGACAGCCTATTCAAGTGTAAGTGTGTGAGGCTGTGCCTAGCTTCTCCCTCCCATCTCCCAGGAAGGTCCATCAAGATCCACCTCAGCTCCTTTTGTGTGTGGCTGTTTAGAGGGCATACACAAAGCCCAGCTGTCACTCAACCCATACTGAACAGAGACAGGCAGCAGGTACCAAATGGCTAAAGTAAGTAAATGCCTACTTGGTAAAAGTGGCATTTGCTAAACTGTAATTCAAAATCCAACTTCACCATGAGTTGTGATTTTATATTGTGAATCCAGAGACACAAAACTTTGAAAGTATATCTCTCACAATTATGTATTACACTTAAAAGATGTAATAAGGTAATCCCAATGTTATCCTATGAAGGAGATAGGCCTTGCAATAGTGAAAAACCAAACTGGGAGTTTTTCACCACCAAGACGTGTAAAACGTAAAACTACATGTCCTGCCTTGTAAATACATTGCACCCTGGCCTGTTGGTCATATAGAACCTATCTTACGGGGTGACGTATATGTATAAAAAGGGAAGGTTTTAGGCCTGGGAAGAGGTTTATCTTGCAAGGTTGAAGTGACAGCATAAAACTGCACATACAGGCCCTGCAATGGCAGGCCTGAGCCATGGTTAGAGGGCTACTGAAATGGGTTCCACAATGAGAGCTGCAGGCCCACCAGTAGCATTTAATTTACAAAGCTTAGGCACATGTAGTGCAATTTACTTGGGGCCTAGTAGTATATGAAATATGATAGTTGGGGCAAAGCCAATGTTACCATGTTTAGGGGAGAGAGCACAAGCACGTTAGCACTAATTAGTAGTGGCAAAGTGCACAGAGTCTTAACACTGGCAAAAACAAGGTCAGAAAAATGGAGGGAGGCAGGAAAAATTTCAGGGGCGACCACCTGCGGGCTATTAGGTTAAACAGTCACAATCTGTTCCACCTGCATATACCACTTATCAGGATTCTCTCTGAGTTTTGGAAGGGAGTTGGTAAAATGGAAAAGATCTGATCATGACTACGGGACATGTACGTATGGTCCTTCCTATACTTCTCTCAAAGGATTCTCCTTCACCGTCCCTCCTGTGGCTGCTTCCTCATCTTCCTTAGCACTCTCTTTCTTTCGTTTCACTTTGACCTTCTCCTTCTCCTTCCTGAACCACAAATCTCTAAATTTTTCATTCGAGCTCCACTCCCTAATGTTTTCAATCAATTCCCTTACATGAGTCTTTAACCCTCTGAACTTCAACAATTTTAATTCCTTCTCACCCATCATCATCCGTACATTCTTACACATCTTTTTTCTCTGGGTTATGTCAATTCCACACTCATTCGCTACCTTTTTTATCCTCGTGTGCGCCTCTCTCTCCAATCTTGCTCTCATTGTAATGTCCTAAGAAGTCTATTCTCATGTTACCTTAACAATGTTTTCAAATTTGGCTTTCAGCTGAGCAACATTAAGTGTCTGTGGGGTGTGCCCTGTGATGCTGCAATAATCATTTGAACTCCTGTCATAGGGCTAGCCAAACCTTCTTCGTGTGAAGGTCCTAGAGCTATTACTTGAAGTCTCGGTGCGGGGTCCTGGGATACATTTGGGATAGGTTGACTCAGTAGAGTACTAGCAAGGGCCTCAACCGGGGAAGTGATTGCGGTACATTACCAAGGCAGTGTGCTTACCGCTACCGGCGTGGGGGTCTGCGTAGGAGATGAGACAGTAGTCTCTATATAACCTGGAGGTGTGCAAGCTTCTTTGGGGTATTCTGCGACTGTCCCAGGCTCTGGCACTCAGTACAGCGGCTGCGCATTAAATGGGGGTCGCCTTATGCTGAAGAGCTTGTCTAAGAAGGTGTCCTCCTCCATCTGTGTTTCTGTCTCTTTTGTTTGATTTGCCCTTCTCTAGCACTTCATTTCTATCAAAGGATAGGCTCCAATGGTCCTAATGACTTCCTCTCTCCATTTTCTCTGCCTTTCCTAATCCTGCGCGCTAATACATGAATGAGCCCTAATGCATATTTTTTATTCAAATTGTTTCCTTTCCTTTTTGTTTGTTATTTGCTCCCAAATATTTAACGCTTCAAATTGAGTGGGCCTAGACTGAGGGCTGAAGTCGTACATTCTTTTCCTCAAATTCTCTATTCTACAGATATGTAAGTACCCGCTCAGTGGGAATCATAATTCTCCATCATTGGATGTGTATTCGTGCCATCGACTAAGCCACATGCACGTGTTTAATCCTTTCTTGGCTGCCATTTCCCTAGTTGGTGTGCCTTCTGTGGAAAACTTCTTCTCCTTGTTTACATCTTATTTCTTTTTTGACAACAGATTTCCCATACTGTCAAGTTCTCAGTCACTCTCCATTCCAATCTCTCACTCTCTCTGTTCTACTGGGTTCACGATCTGTCCACCAATACAAGTGTGACTCTGTCAAAGGTCACCCTATCACAGCGCAGCTACGGCATTAGACAGTCAAACTCTATGCGGCACTCTGATGATGCACAGCTCGAATATTGTCAGAACATCCTCAACCACTTCTCTCAAAATCTTCATTTGCCTGCTTTGGTTAAACAGAAATCTTTACAATGGAAAGGATACTACCTACTTTCAGGCAACAATAGACCTTCGACCTGGGGAGGTCACTGTACTCAGTGCGCTCACTCCTGTGCATCACAGAATGAACCACTACCGAATTCAATTAGTACAAACGTGCAAAGAAAAGTTACATCCCTCTCTTGGAGGGACTGATAGCACCTCAGAATGCACCTCACATTAGCAGACAGTTCAACAATTCAGTGCTCTAACTTGAGGCACCTCTGTTCAACTTTATACTGTATGTATGACAACACAGACATTTGTCAATTAAAAAAAAATAAAAGAACATCATTAAGAATTCGATAACTATCGCTCCCACAAATCCGAAAGCTAAAGCCACATAATAATTACATTGCTCTCAAAGGTTGTCCATTGCATTCCACCCCAATGCGCCCACCCCAACTCCCAACTTACACTGTCCTGTAATTCATTCATTCCTTCGTGCATGTGCAAATCCCTATTAATACTCATGTCGTCCTTCTTCAGCCACCTCCTCTCCTGGAACCAGGATCGGGACAGGACTGGGTCAGTTTGAATGTTGGGGGAAAACTGTCTGGACCATGAAGGTTCAGTAATCGGTTCTATGGTGAATTGGGTTGTCAATTACTGGTCATATCCAATTGGAGCCATCACCTCTGCTACCAGATCTATCAGAATGCAAACCTGTCGTTAATGTTCATGCCAGAAGCACACCAACGGCTAGGAACGGGAGTGGTGTATTCCCGATACGGACTTTGGTGCTCTCCAATTGGACCCATCACTAATACATTTAAGATTAAATTCAATAATCAGGACGGAGACATTATCAATAAGAATGACAGACACAGGTTATGGTTTTGAAGGTTTAAATAGGGAATTAATAGGCAAAATACATGGAATATGCCATCAATATGTTTAGCAGCAAAGCATACAATTCATAAGTATGGAGAAATCAGTAAAGTTCTATATGAAATGTGCGGTAGATTTGCCTTCTAAAGGTGGGAAATAGGGGTTTCCGGGGTACAGAGAAAACATGTCTTTTTATAGGACTTTAGATAATAGTTTTCATACATTACTGCACAAGGACGTGGTTGTAGGAGTTTGCACCAACAAGGAACAAGCAAGAAGAAACATTTTACTACAGAATACATTTGGGGATTCTCTCATAGCAGTATTACATTGGATTTAGTCATTCTTACAGGTTATTCAAGCAAGCTAGTTGATGCATGATAGAAATGGGGGTCTCTTGTTGGCAGAGGTATGAAATTTTGTCCAAGTAGGGACCCTTCCTTCTAGTCAGGGTAAGGGGATTACACTTCTAAAATAACTCCTGAGCACCCCCTTCTTAGCTTGGCACGAGCAGTCAGGCTTATTTCAGAGGCAATGTGTAAAGCATTTGCACATAACACTAAAAAGGACGCCACACCAGTTTTAGAAAAATAGCCAATAGTTATCTGTGCAAAACAAGACCAAAATGATAAAAGTCCAACATACAGTAATCAAGATATGAATACTGTAAAAATAGACTTGAAATACAGTTCCCTGAAGATGATAACTCCTCCGGGGCTATCAAGGGGTTGTGAACAAACAAATCTAACAGATTGGACCGACCGCGGCGTCGCTGGCCAGCTACCGTGTCGGGAAGACTCACAAACAGTACTGTGGAAATGCAGGACATGGTGGACCTTGCAATAAGCTCCGAAGAGGCGGTGTCGGCAGAAGTCGGTCCTGGAGGTCGTTGCAGGAGTCGTCGGACTATTGAAGTCACACGCGTTGCAGATCGAACTCCGTGAGGTTGAAGTCAGGAGCACAGACAGGTGTTGTTGCTATGATGTGAAGTAGAGGTGTGCAGTGCCCACAGGTCATGGTGCAGGCAGCGGCTCAGTGGCGGCATCCATTGGCATCGGTGAGACCAGAGCTGTGGAGCGAAGTGCGGTGGTGCTCGTTGCAGTGCTGGCAGGTCACGTTGCAAGCAGCGGCATTGTTGTTGCTGAAGTGCTGTTGTTGGTAAACGATCTGGAGTCAATGGCGCTGGCATCAGTGGGCCAAGCCTGCGGTGTGGGACGTGGCATGCATTGAGTAACTTTCGATCGGGGCCCTTAGGCCACGGTTCAGGCCGCGGCATCGATGTCGGTGTGGAACGGCATCATCGGGGATACTAGGGCGGTTATGTGAAGCGAGGTGGTGCCCTTAGGTCACGGTGCAAGCAGAAACTTGGTGGAGGCTTTGGGTGGCGTCATCGGTGAGACCAGGGTTGAAGTGCGAAGCAGAGCGGTGCTCTCTGTGGTGCCAACAGGTCATGGAGCCAGCAGTGGCGTTGTTGACGGCATCGGGTCACTTTTTCCTCTATGGCAGCTGAAACACGCAGTTCCAGATGCGGGTACCCAGAGGATGGTGAAGTCTTTGGTGTGCCTGAGAATTCCAACAGGAGGCAAGTTCTACTACAAGCCCTTGGAGAAACGTTAACAGCAGGATTCAAGAAAGTTCAGTCCAGTCCTTTCACTGCCCAAGACAGAAGCAGCAACTGCAGGCCAACCCAACAAAGCAACACACAGCAAAGTGTCAGTACTCCTCCTGGCAGTTCTTTCAGCTCTTCTTCTTGGCTGGGTCCTGTGAGAAGTTGGCCTGGTATATGCTGTCCACTAATTATAGTGGGCACCTTGCACCAGTCCAAACAACCCCTTATTGGAGATAGGTTAAAGACAACCTTTATTGAAAGCTATCCTGGTGGTAGCTATGGAGAGCAGCCTTCAGGCTAAGTCTTGAAGGAATGTAAAGCAGCTTGTTTTACCAGTCTATAATCTCTTGAGTGACCAAATGAAAGAGGACCACACCAGGTATATATTTAAAATATATGTATTTAGTCTTAAACACACCCCTCTAGTCTCTTTATGAGGCTAGAGTTTGAAGTACATAAGTTACAAGTCGAATATCAACAGTAATAGCACAAATACACATTTGAGCCCTAGGGGCGTACCAAACCATATACCAATAAAGTGGTATAAGAACCACGACTGAGCTAGACACAAGGCCTAGAGCCTGTAGAAGTGCTTGGACCACAAGGAACCACCCAAGGTAGTGACACAGGGGACCCACGGGGGACGCGTGCAGTGTGAGAACACAGCCGCGAGCCACCGTTGGCTTCTATGGGGAATGTCGCGGTTGGAGTTTTAAAGAAAAAGGGCACTTGGAGGAGGACTTGGAGCAAACCCCTTTAGAACTAGGCCGTTCTAGAGTCAATAACCACGGGAGCACCATAGTACTCGAGCTACCTCACCCAGGGGAGCCGGGTGCATAGGTGTCTTTCGGGGTCGGGTTTCGTCGTCGTTTTCAATGGCGATTGATACAGACCAGCAAGGTCTGGGGGACTCACCCAGCAAGGGTAAGTCAGGGCACCTCTGGAGAAACCAGGAAAGCCCAAGCAGAAGAAGAGTTATCTTCGGGAGGGCCCACTAGCCAACGGACTAGCGACCGCGAAGGAGCCTCAAGTGGACGCACTTGGAGCTGGCTTACAGGACACTCGTGGAGTGGAGGCCAGTGATCTTCGGTGCAGTCGGTGCTGGAGGCGGGGGCTACTTGGAGCCCAAAGCACAATTTCGTGGACGACCAGGAAGAGGATGCACTTGCAAAAGTTGTCGGTGTCCAGGGGTCACAGTCCCACGTTACCCACGACAGCTACAGGCCTCAGCTTCGCTGGGGACTCAGGTCAGCCTCGGAGAAGTCTGGAAATCCACCTCTGGTGATGCAAAGACTTCGGCGTCCGGCGGGAGCTTCAGCGATGCAGACCGGACAATTGCTTCTTAGGTGCCTGCCAAGCAGGGGAGTCACTCCTTGACCCCAAGGGAGATTCTTCAGTCCTCTAATATTGAAGTAGAGCGTCGAAGGTCCAGGATTCGGCTTCAGAGTTTTGTCCAGGGTAATCTAAAGTCCTAAGGACTGGGGTCCCATACTTATACGAAGTTAGGGGGTTGGACATACTCTGGGGACCTACCTATGGGAGGGTCAGTGAAGAGGGGTGGTTACATCCATTCCCTTTGTCCAGTTTCGCACCAGAGCAGGGGCATGTAGCCCCTGCAACCGGTTTGAACTGGCATATGCACAGGGACACCAAATGTGCCCCCAGTGCAGGTCTTCAAAGCACCAGAGAGTGCTCCCGCCCAGCCTCAATACACACTATCCTGTCTGGGGAGGTGGTTACACCTCCCTTCGACAGGAAACCTATTGTCCAGGCCTCCCCTGCCAGAGTTTCAGTCAGCAGCATGAGGCCAGACCCGTGTATGTGGCAGCGGATCCATTTTGTGATGCCAAGGCTCTGTAAAGAAGTTACCGGGTAGGTAGGTGGGTACATGTCTCTCCCTCTAGAAGGGTGGAATGCTACCCCCGCCACCAGGACTGGTGGGGGTAGTATTCCAAGATGTTTGACACCAAACACGACATGTTTTGGTGCAGCCAGTCCAAAGTTAGCATTGAACCGCGAGGATATAATGCACTAAAGAGTATATGGTCAGGCTGTACCACAAACAGCATCAGAGGAGGGACTCCGAACGCTGCAGAGGGGCTCTGCTCATGCAGGGGCACCCTCTCACATAAAAACCAAGCACTCTGCCTTCAGGATTGTTAAGGCCTGCCGTAGGAGTGACTTATAGGTTTATATGTGTGTGCAATGGTAGTGATATAGGTGCATGCACCACCTTACCCAGGCTGCAGTAGCAGACCTGTGGTGTCATTTTGGCTGGCCTTCCAGGGGTGGCATAATACATGCTTCAGCCCCTGGCAGGCCTCTGGGGTACCTATGCCCTGGGTACACAGTATACCATATACTAGGGACTTATAAGGGCACTCCAGATCCCAATCAAAGATGTACCTAAGGTACATGGAAACCATTTTAAAGAGGAAGCAGCTAGGCTGGGGTTCTGATTAGCAGGGCCCCAGCCAGACTAAAGTCGAAAAACAGTGAAGCATCAGCAAAAAGTGGGGGTACCCATGTGAAGCAGATCCTACTCTCCTACAGGTCCTTAGTCTAAAAGTGTTCTAAAGTTCTGTGGTTTTAGGTCCACTGCTTATACCCCATTTTCTTTTTGTAGTATTTGTTTCCAGAGTATCTGAGCTCAGTAAAAACCAGTTTTGCCCACCCTGGCCCAACTCCACTACAGGAGATGGAGACAGCATTGTGCAGAGCAGACACAGCCTATTCAGGTGCTTGTGAAAACTCCTCCCACCACTTTAAATGCATAAAGGTCTATTCAGCCTGCTATGAATCACCCAGGAAAGGCAGGACACACCTCAACCCCCCCTTGTAACTGTCTATTGTGAATGCACATCCCCAGCTCCTGTCACTCCAAAAGCAGACGGTGAATACACAAACAGGCAAGGGACACAAGATGGTTAAACAAGAAAATGCCCACTTTCTAAAAGTAAGATTGACTAGGACCAAACAGTCCTAGACAGAGTGTGCACTACCAGTTTTACTCAGAAATGAGTGTATCATCAATTTATACATCAAACATAATACAATTTTAGAAACAGTTGTGCTTAGTACTCAACGTGAACAAAAAAAGAAGCTTTTGCAATATATCTACAAGTCAACATAAAACAATAACTTCATCCATCGTTTTCCTCTGCACTTCTTTTTATTCTGAAGCAAAGTTCATGAATTATGTGCAACTTCAATGACAGTACACAGATGCCTGTCAATCACGTGGTAAATTATTCCCAATGCATTTCGGGTGTATCAGACACCCTTCGTCAGGGGAAATCTATAACAAAACATACACACGGTGAATGTATTGACACTTATGTCATGTTTAAAAATGATAACTGTGCTGGCCTATTTTATCCGGGAAAGGAAAGATTGCATTGCGGATAGAAAGAGCAGATATAGTGCCCACCAACCATGTGGTATCACTGAAACCTGAAATAAAAATGCACGAAGAAGGAATAGGAAAATAAAAGATACCACGCCACCATTCGAGTGAACTAATAAACTAAACATGTTAATAAAGTGCTACATCCCAAACTTTACTAGGTATCCCAAATCATGCAACTCCTGTTGATACCCGTGGTGAACACACCATAACTGATAAGCGTAACCTCAGTACCTCCGTTTATCACGAACAGTGATACGAAGCCTGCAGTCTCTTCTGTAACTCAAGCCAAAAATATATCAAAGGGCACTCAAAGATGTACCATCTGAGTTCTGCAATACAAGAAAATACACTAAGATGTAATATGCGTGCAGTATAAACTGTATGGTCCCCAAAAAAAAAACGCCTGTCAAGACTGTCACCGCTAGCCCGGATACCCATAACCACCGATAACCGTACACCTGATGTCAAAAATAGCAAAAAGAATCTCCGGAATGCAACCAATAGGAATTACAAACAAATTATAAAACAAACTACCACCCACTTACCCGCCGGTTGAAAAATACACACAAGAGGTGAAACTAACGTCCCCTAACACTCCTGTCTTTAAATCTAGCTCTGAATAAGGACCGAATGTCCCTCTAACCTGTAATTCTGACTCTCACCTGCTGCCCCGTCGCTCGACTCTGAAGAGAATCCAGTCGCTGATCACCAACGTAGTTCAACCTCCACGAAGTACAAACACGTGGTGAAACAACAGTCACCCCGCTCCTACTGTCCGCCGGTGTAGCGATCGATTACTCACTGAGTAACTGCTGGCTGCTAAATGGAAGCAGTCCTCTGTAACACGCTCGTAAAAGTTGAAAAAACGCTCGCTTGTGTGCTTTTGTTAAATAGTAGCATCCTGCTCGCAACCCTCCCATTGAACGTGAGCTACGTCATTAAGTGACCACTGACGAGGTTGAATACACGTCAGATCTACGAAAAAGCCTGGCGGCCATCTTAACCTGTCTAAAGAGTGTAAGAAAACCCCTCTGAAAGCAAGAGAAAAGAAAAAGAAAGGGTAACAAAGTTCAAAGAAAAAGATTTTCAAATGCCCAAAAACCATTAAAAAGTGAAATCCACTAATGATACCCAAAAAAATGAAATGAAGAATAAAAAATAAAAAATAAAGAATAAAAATAAAGAATGAGTGAAAATAAAAGTCAAGATGAAAAAAAGCTGTTGAGAATTTCGCAAACACTCTGTAACGCCTACACAAAAGAGTTCAAACTTGCATATACTGCTGAAACTATATTCTCTCTAACATAGTATAAACAATATTTAAAAAACATGAAAATGCATGAATTTGGTATTAACAATGACTAACACACAATATGAAATTAACAGATGTATACTGGATCCATTCTCGAAGAAATAAAATGTATAAAAAATAATAAATAAAATAAGAATGAAAATAAAAATCTAAGGCATTTTTCATACAACAGCAATTCATTAGAATCCCCCCATATTTCTACAGAATTGACTTCATAAATCAACGTGTGACATTTATGATAAAGTGAACAGCTCTATAAATCAGAAAATTAATAATAACGATAGATAAAGACAATACAATCCAAGCTGGTGATTCCCGTCGGAAATCAACCCACCCCCCTCCCCCCCCACAGTGTGCAAAGTACCGCATGTGGTGTCTGAAGTTCTAATACTGCTCTTACTAAAATTCTAAATTACAAAAATAGAAATAAAGTGTTAAGTCCAATCACGAGAATAGTTCTATAGAAAACATGATAACTCTAGTTTGTCATTTAACCCCTTTGGGGTCATAGTATCCAAATATTTAATCCAGAAAGTCTCTCTCTGCGTAATATATTTAGACATGTCTCTGTCATTCCGGTGTGTAACTGTCTCCAATACAGTGAATCTTAACTGGGCTATGGTGTGGTGTGACTCAGTCCAATGACTGGCTAGTGGTGAACTCAATACTCGAGTTCTAATCCTGCTCTTATGTTCAGTTATGCGAGTCCTGAGTGATCTTTCAGTTTTCTCTACATAATACAAAGCGCACGGGCAGCGGATAGCATAAATAACATTTTGGGTGTTACAGTTTGCAGTAAATCGAAATCTTATTGGTTTTCCTGACCATGGATGAGATATAGATATACCGGTGAGAACATTATTGCAGTGTGAGCAATTGTAACATTTTAGCATGCCCTTATGCTGCTCCGTATAATTACTGCTATTCTTGGTAAGTAACTCCCGAAGATTGTTAGACTTTTTGTATGCAAAAATGGGAGGATCCTGAAAAAGATTTCCAAAGTCAGGTTCTGTTTGCAACAGATCCCAACGATGCAAAATTATTTTCTTTATGGCTGGTGACTGAGTTGAAAAAGTAGACACAAACACTTCTCTTTTGTTTTGTGGTTTCTCTTTTTTCACCAATAGTGTCTCTCTCGAAATCTCCTCTACCCTTCTAGCTGATGCTTCCACAATCTCGGTGGGGTACCCCCGATCCAGAAAACTCTTTTTAGATGCAGCTAATGCCTCTGTGTATTGAAGACTGTCTGATGAAATGCGCTTGATCCGCAAAAATTGGGAAAAAGGAAGATGTTTCTTTAAAGTCTCAGGGTGAAAACTACTGAAAAGTAATGTGTTGTTGCGGTCTGTGGGCTTCTTGTACACCTTTGTGGTGATTGCTGTGTCATGCAATTCCACACTGACATCCAAGAATGAAATTCTCTGTTTATCCAATGTATATGTAAACTGAATTCTAGAATTAATCTCATTCAACCCCACTAGCTTACTTTCCAAATCGTGTTTCATACCCTGCCAAATGATGAATATATCATCTATGTACCTGCGGTATATAATTAGATGATCAGTCCAAGATGGATCATTCAACACATTCTCTTGTTCGAATTTCATCATGAAAATGTTAGCGTAACTAGGTGCCCCTGCAAAACCCATGGAAGTTCCATTGGTTTGTAAATAGAATCTGTCTTGCCATTGGAAATAGCTATTAAACAGGCAGAACTGTAATAGTTCTAAAAGAAAACTTTGTTGGCCTGTATGTCTCCCTGCTGCAACAGTGCCCACTCTATTGCTTCAATGCCCTCAGCATGAGGTATTGAGGTATAGAGGGATACTACGCCCACTGTCCCTAGCCAAATCTCTGTCCCTGATGGCAACGTAATCTCGCTTAACAATTTCAAAAAGTGTGTGGTGTCCTGTACATACGTCGATCCTGACTGTACAAATGGTTGTAGGAACGTATCCAGATACTGTCCCAATGGTTCATGTATCGAACTACAACCCGATACTATAGGACGAAATGGTGGGTCTTTGAGGTTTTTATGAATTTTAGGCAACATGTAAATTGTGGGTCTACGTGGAAATTTAGAATATAAAAAATTACGTGTGTTTTCAGAGATCCATCCCATATCTACTGCTTGTACAAGTATTTTCAATAGAATCTCCTGAAACTCTGGTGTAGGATCCTGATTCAAAAGTAAATATGTGGATTCATCAGATAACATCACGTCTATTTTGGCTTCATAGTAACTCCGGTCCATGACCACTAGTGCTCCCCCCTTGTCTGCTGGGAAAAACACAATAGCCTCATTCATCCTCAATGATTTAAGTGCCTTTCTGTCAGCTAGTGTCAAATTTTGTCTCTTAGTGGATAAAGCTGGTAATTGGGCCAGGTCTCTTTTAATCAACGTCTCAAAGGAATCTAAAACTTTGTGTGAGATCGGAGCAGTGAAAGTGCTCTTGGGTTTAAATTCTTTGTATTCAATGTGGTCTGTGTTGATCTGTGCTAATTCTTGATTAACAGATCAACACACACCACATTGAATACAAAGAATTTAAACCCAAGAGCTCTTTTACTGCTCCGATCTCACACAAAGTTTTAGATTCCTTTGAGACGTTAGTGCCAGGACTGGGATCAACATCAATTCTTTATATTCAGAATATAAGATGGCACGTAGAATTGGTTGGGTGGGCCAATCTAGGAAGTCACTTAAAGGGGAATGTATTGTCTTATCATTTAGGTCCCCGGATTTTGTCCATTTAATCCTGGATAGGGCGGGCAAAGGGCCAGTTAGATTAGATGAGCCAGCCATATTACCCCTAGGGTATTTCTATCCGCCACCTTTTCATCCTCCATCCATTTATCCATGGCATGTCTCTAGGGAGAAGGAGTGTACTTACGGTAGCCACTCAAGATATACTGTCCCAATTAGTAATCGTTTTGACATCTTTAACACGCTGGATGATATTGATTGACAACCACATGTGAGGTATCATCGAAGCTCTACCGGCGGGCAAGTAAGGCAGCTGGGAGATGGGGTGTTAATGAATGTAAATAGATCTTACACCTTAACAGAGGAGTTAAATCCCATACCATCCGGGGAATGCAAAGTGGTTGTAGCCCAGGATAATGTGTTTTCTGCTGGGGCAGAGACCCCACCCATGGCTCCTTTAAGTGCGCATACTACCGGGGACGAGGTTAAACTTAATGGCTCCACTCCTCGGGCTCAGATATCACTACAACTATTACCTAATTTATGGTCTAAAGCGTGGCAGCAGAGAAGTTACGAAGCTGGCAATTCTCCTGATATGGGGGTAGCCAGCTCCTCCTCTATCAATACGAATACTGGGTGTAGCCTCGTATCTTGGAATATATCAGGTCTACGTTCCAAGATTAGTAATCCCCTATGGTCTGAATATATATTAAAATATGAAATTATCTGTCTACAGGAAACATGGTTGAAGGACCCCATTCATATGAATGGCTATAGAACATTTAATACACAAGCGATAGGGGATCTCATGGTAGAGCCAAAGGTGGGCTTTGTATATATGTATCTAACAAGTTAAACTTTGTTAAGACCGAGTCCCAGCTCGTGTCCCTCTATTATCAACTACTAACTCTGTATTCAACTGTCTCTCATTCAATGATATTGGTCAATTTTTATAATAATATTCCACCTGATAGTGTCCCTAAGGTGGTTAATACACTCAATAAAGAGTTAAGAATTATGTGTAACGTAAAGGGCTCTGATAATATGCTTATTGTGTGTGGGGATTTTAATTGTGCCCTTTGTCCCCTTGAGGACAACAGGATATGTGGTTTTAATTAGGCCTGGGCGGAAAACTACGCTACGCTCGCGTAGTTTGCGCAACTACGCGCTACACGAATTGCACTTAGCACAGTGCAAAAATGCATAGCGTAGCGTAGCGGGCATTTTTTGCTTGCTCGCGGTCCTCAACGTCAAGTTGGCGACCGCGAGCGAGCAAAATGACATCCCGGCGAGACTTTTCCTCGTTCGCGATCAGCAACATCAAGTTGCCGATCGCGAGCGTGGAAAATAAACCTCCCGGCGAGATTCTCAACGCGGGGAGGTCAGGTTTCTCATTGCGAGTGGTCGCGTATGCTCGCGACCGCTCGAGTACAAATCTACTCGAGCGGCAGAAAACAACCGCTTGCACTGTGCAAGATGCCGTTTGCAATGATTGCACAGTGCGGACAAGCATCCGGCACTGTGCAATCATTGCGAACAGCATTTCCTACCACACTACGCAGTTCGCGTAGTGCTACGCGTAGCTCGCGTAGTGTGAAGTGCACTTCAGGTAGCTACGCGTAGCGCTACTACGCGAACTACACCCAGGGTTAGTTTTAATGTGGAAGAAGGCATACATAACACTCATTTCTGTCACTCAAGCACAGGGGAACTTTTTAATGACCTGGTGTTTAACTTAGATCTAGGTTTTGCCAATGATCTATGTACTAGACCTGTTCTGATGCCGCAGACTTTTAATGGCAGAGGCCTTTGTTCCACAATAGATTATATTCTGTTATCAAATATGTCTGTTTCTAGACTACTCACCTTTTCAGTCGATACAAACTCAGTAAGTGATCATTTTCCTCTATGTATCACGATGACTCTCCCTGTGAGTAGCCAGGGAAGAGATAAACAGGTGGTAGATGAGGCTTTGGCTAACTTAAAACTTGCCAAAGTCAATGGATATACGCTTCGCTGGAATATGATGGATCCTGAAGCAGTAAATAAATCACTAATTACAAGGTGTAGATCGGCCTTTGACACTTGCTTGAATGAACAAGCATCCCCTGAGAGTATCTTATCCTCATTCCAAGATGTAGCAGTCGCGGTACGGGATGTAATGTTCAAACAAAGTGGCAAAAAGTCTGCCCCCCAGCGGTGGTTTGACTTAATCTGCACTCGTGCACATTCTCACCTGAAACAGGAGTTGCATAACATCCCAAGGAATATCACCAAAATTAGACAGGCTAGAAAGAACTATAAATCAGCTCTTCTAGAAAGGAAGAATGCCCTTAGAAAAGAAGCCTGGGAGACGCTTACCTCGGCTGCACAATCAAAAGACAGTGCCGCCTTTTGGAAAGCGGTTAAAACACCATTCCTGAATCTGACTGGGGGCCCAACTGTCGAAGTAGCTATTACAGAGAGTCAATGGGTCGAACATTTTTCAAAGATATACAATGGTCCACGTACCATTAATGGCCAGGATAGTGACAACCCAGGAGCTACTAATCAGTCACTAGATTTGCACTTTAGTATCGATGAAGTAAGCAGGGCACTCTCCCTAAGTGCAGGTCGGAAAGCCTCGGGTCCTGATGGGATTCCCGTGGACTTGTATAAGTCCAATGTCATTTTGTGGGTACATATAATCACACAAATAATCAATGCAAGCTGTGAGGTTGCTTTCCCACCAACCTGGGTGGAATCCACCATCGTCCCCATATTTAAAAAGGGGGACCGCCAGGACCCCACCTGCTACAGGCCCATTTCTTTATTAGATTCCATGGCCAAGGTTGTGGGACGTATCATCCTGGAACGCCTACAGCTTTGGGTAGAGGAAAATCAAATCTTATCCGACATCCAATATGGTTTTCGAGAAGGATTAGGGACCGTGGAGCAGAGTTTAAACTTAGCGATCTTCATGGGGAAGTACACTAGGGCCAAAAAGGGAAATTTGTATCTAATCTTTGTCAATCTCACGGCTGCTGTTTTTGATTGCGTGAGGCACTCAAAGCTCTGGGAAATTTTAGAATCGCTGGGGGTCGATAGAAATATTATTCATTTTATCCGCCGCCTCTATAATGGAGCAAAATCACGCGTGCGATTTGGTTTGGGAGGAGAGCGTACTGCCTCTTTCCCTATTGGAAGGGGGGTTAGACAAGGTTGTGTCCTAGCCCCCTTCCTTTTTAACCTTTACATTAATGGGTTAGGACAGGCACTCCTTAAAGATGCCCAAGATTTCCCGCACATAGGTAATCGTCCCATTCCAGCATTGCTATTTGCGGACGATGCTGTGATTATGTCTCGTACCCAGATTGGCCTACAAAAGACCCTAAACAACTTTTCTAATTTTATGAAGGAGCTGGATCTCAGAATTAATATCTCAAAAACCTTCACAATGAGATGCGGCCGTGGGATCCAGAAGTGCAGGGATATTTTTGTGGAGGGAAATCCGATAGCCACAACCAACAGCTTTTCATATTTAGGCATTTTGTTCAGCCATAATGACACCTGGGCCCAAGCAGTTGCAGCTAAAAAGCTGGCACTAATCAGAAAAAAGTCCGCTTTAGCCAGATTTGCAAAAAAACTGGGACGTAAACCACCTCTGGAACTTCTGAAAATTTACAAAGCAAAATGCGTTACAACTGTCACTTATGGGGCTGGGATTTGGGGTTTTGCGGACACTGCCTCGATTCAACTAGTTGAGGATTCCTTCTTAAAATATATTTTGTCAGCATATTCTAGTACCTCCACTTATGTTAGTCATGCCGAATTGGGTCTTCCATAAATATCCGACCTCATAAAATTAGAGCCAATTCTTCTGTGGCACAGGATTTGGTCAAGGGACGAGACTACACTTAATAGGGACTTACTACAGGATAGTCTCAGGCTGGATGGTGCGCAAAGGATACCATGGGTTAAGTTTATCCAAGACTTCACAAAAGATATGGGTAACCCGGAATATTTTACTAACCCTAGCTCTATCACCCTGGTCTCCGGGAAAAATCTTAGAAAAGAGGCCCTCTTCTTCCCGGAAAGCCTAAGACTATCGGGGGAAATCATCAAGCCTAGCGTTTTGCAGCACCAGACGGTTCTTACAACTTTTAGCTTCAGCCATATTTAGTATTTGTACCGGGTGGCTTTGATAGGTTTTTATTACTAAGATTTAGATTGGGGACAATACATAGACTTGTCTCTTTCCCCAATTTGAATGATTGGGCAAGCGAGCTACAACCATGTCCATGTGATAACTCGTCGTCTCAATCGTCCTTACACACTGTTTTACTTTGCAAATTCTACATGGAGGTAAGAAAGATCTGGATAGTCCCGATTCTACAGAAATGGGGACTGAGACAATCCCGCCCTGCTTTTATTAAGCTCCAGCTTTTAGAAAATGAACATGTTGCCTGGAGGATATCCATGTTTTAAAAAAATTCTCCACCAGAGAAAGAGTATTGTTATTCAGGACTGAGGAGGTGGCCCTTTTTAGATGCATTCTTCATTTAATTCTTATCAGTTTTTAAAATATGAGATATATTTTAGACGAAACACTTTTTATCTGGATATTGTATTTAAATTCTCTGATGAAAATTTCTTGTATTAACTATGTATTTTATCTGTGCTTTTTATGGGCCCGATTCACAGAACTAACTTAAGACAAAATCCTAAACTTACTACCATTTTGGTATTCACAGAAGGCACTTACTCATTTTGGTATTCACAGAAGGCACTTACTTACTCATTTTGAGTAACTTACTCATTTTGAGTAACTTACTCATTTTGTGTAACTTACTCATTTGGTATTCACAGAAGGCACTTACTCATTGATGAGTAAGTGCCTTCTGTGAATACCAAAATGAGTAAGTTACACAAATGAGTAAGTTACTCAAAATGAGTAAGTTACTCATTTTGCATTCACAGAAGGCACTTACTCATCAATGAGTAAGAGCCTTCTGTGAATACCAAAATGAGTAAGTTACACAAAATGAGTAAGTTACTCATTTTGGTATTCACAGAAGGCACTTACTCATCAATGAGTAAGTGCCTTCTGTGAATACCAAATGAGTAAGTGCCTTCTGTGAATACCAAAATGGTAGTAAGTTTAGGATTTTGTCTTAAGTTAGTTCTGTGAATCGGGCCCTAAGATTGTTATATCACAATCGAAATAAAGCTTTGTTCTGAGTTCTTCTGAGTTCTAATTAGATAATTGTTTCAAAATTTACGACACCTAGACATTTCACTTCATAATCTACCAGGAGCACATGATGCATGTTTGGGACACCAGAGCACTGAACCAAACAAAGACAATGTGCAGTCAAAGTTTTTCAACCTCAAATCTGAAGCTTAATCCTGCTTATCTTTTTATATGTGGAGCTGCATAATTTAGTCTCTTTATATATCACAAATATTCATTTATATCCTGATATATGACATTTATATTCAACGTGTGACTTAACTTTATTAAAGTGTGTGATGCATTTAAACAGTTAATAACGTCATCATTGTAAGAATCCATACATAAGTGCATTAGATTGATTAATCAATCAAAGTAGTCATGCTCTGTGTATATTCATGTCTAAAATGTATTTCTATTATATATATGAATGCATAATTGTGTAACCAAAGTTCATTTTGATTCTTGAGTTCACTTAGCCCAGCTTTAGGTCCTAATTGAAATATGCGTTTAACCTTGCCAGTGGGCTGTTTTCTTTGTTTTGCAGGTGCGTATCATTTTTCTCGTTAGCTAGAGAAATACTTATTGTTTTTATACGTTTATATCAGATGACTGATAGTGATGCCTATGTGGAGGAAACTGGCAGCCAACTCAGAGAATTAATGGTCAAAGGAGGTCTTCTGTTTATTGTGGGGTACTCAAGGTTGATCACTGCAGTCCCAGTTTCGATGAGATGGGAACTGATGGGGGTATGTTGACTTCCCTCTCTTTCCGCAATTTGGTGGGCTCTTCAAACCTGAAGATACTAAGGAAGATTTTCTAATGGCTCCCAATCAACACCCGGAAACCAGTCACTCACTCACTAGTTAATTGCAAGCAGGACTATGGGACACCCTCTATGCAGGGATCAACAAAAAACTCACCGGAAGGCTGCAGACCATTCAGAATTCGGCAGCCAGAATCACTTTCAGCATCCCATGCCACACTCACATTACACCACACCTAAAAGAGCTCCACTGGCTCCCCATACAGAAACAACCACAATTCAATCCCCTCAACCACACTTTCAATGTACTACATGACCGTGGTACAGCATACCTAAACAATCACATCTGCTTTCACAAACCTTCCAAGCACTCTGTTCATTCGGACTCCTACTTGCACATATCCCAAGCATATGGAAAACCATATCCAGGGGTCAAGTCTTCTCCCACATCACTCCTTAAGCAAGGCATGACCGGCTGCTACACATAAGAGCCTCTACCTCACTTCTTGAATCCCGCAAGAAGCCGAAGACCTGTCTTTTCAAGTGGTCCCACTAGGCCCTAGGTTTGGCTAGTCTTGCACCTGCTCAGCACCTAGATAACTTCCTGGTTGATAGTGCACTATTCAAATCAGAATAACATAATATAACGGGCCCAGAGACACATGTAGTTGCCTGGAGTGGTGTCTACCCTGGGAATACTGCTCTGGGCAACTCGTAATGAGAGTCCTTAGTCTTTGAGAGCTGGCTCCATTTTTCTTTCCTATCTTCCTGTCCATTTTCTTCTAGCTATCCCTTCTCCCCTAATTCTGCTTCAGAACTTTACCCTCCTCATAAACCTCTTTAGTCACACACTGATCACATTTATGTCCTCCCTTCCCAGTGCATTTTTGCCTTAAAATTTCTGGTCAAAGGATAATTGAGCTGCAGACAGTTTGAAGATAGGTAGGACGGTCAGTTACTGTATTAGAAGAAATAACATTTACTCTTTCTTCGTATCAACATGCAGATACATCATTGCTAACAGATCTTTAACTGTAGAAGTACAAATAGAGGTAACTGATGAATCTATGCAGTTATTTTTACCTCTATTATGATGTATGTTCTGTATCGTTTTATATTACAGTACCCATAGATCCCTGAGCAATTTTGAAGTAATCTTCAATTATAAACGTGGTAAACTAGAATTTGCTTTTTCAGTGACTTAAACATGATGTACTTGACACAATATATTTATCTTAAGTATTTTTTGGGGCCCATGGCAAGATATATTTAGGGTCCCTTGTTCAGAGCAATTTTAACTTATTATCCATTTAAGCAAATTCAAGCCATCAAGATGTCAAGCAGTATTGAATTATAAATAAAATTTCAGAAATGAGAAAATGCAAAGACGGCCTAAAGATCAAACTGCCTGGCATCCACCAGCCAAATAGTACCAAATAACAATTTGAATAAGCATTGATAAATTACATTTTTTGTGCTTGGTCCTAGATTTTCCTTTCTTGCAACTTAAATACTTGCATGCCATTCAGCGTCTTAACTGCTGGATCACAAAATAAGTTTTCTGCACATAGTACTTTAATTGATGCACATTTGTAATCAGAAATAAAACCCCTTTCGTAACTGCCATGCTTGCTGTAATAGGAGCAATCAAATTATTGTTCTGAGGATTTTAACAATTCTATTGAGAGAAATCTGATAATTTTCCACTTCATTATCCTCCGCTGCCTTGGACCTTGTTCCCTCTTTCCTAGTGCACAATTCTGTGGATACACTGTAACCTCTATGTCTGCCTATTAAGAATAGTCACAGTGGTCAGGGGACAGGAGGAAGACAGACCGATAAATAGAATGGTATACTGAGAAAAGTGAAGTAGGCAGAGAAGGGAGCTAGAGATAGATATGAGGTAGAAGGATAGGTTATATGGGGGGTTTGTAATGCAAAGTGAGAGTGGGGGTAATGGTAGAAAGAGAGATGAGGTGCAGAGAGACAGCGAGACAGAGTGAGCGAGGGAGAGAGAGAGAGAGCGAGAGAGTTGAAATTGAAAGCCAACATTGAGGTTAGATTGATACAGTAGTAGACCAAAAGCAGTGAGAGAGCCAGAGAGACATAGAGAGGAAAAAGTGATGCAGGTAAGCATATGGCAATTCAGTGACAGAAAGGTGGGTGTGGTAGAGAGAGTGAGTGGAGTAATCGGGAGGGCGGAACTGACGACCACGAGTTAGCCTCCGAATTCTGAGACGGTGTCAGGCGGAAAGTTTCCCCACTGCATCGTAATCGGCCCCCTAGGTATACATTTACTTTTATACATAGTTGACAGCTCTCTAATAGGTTTGTTCCCAATTCTAAATGCAAACCTATAAAGGGCTTTTGAGGATCTAATAAATCTCAATTTTGCTGCTTCCACATATCCCCCATTGCCCATTGTTAGAAAATTCAGACGTAGGTATGTAAAACTTTCTGTTACAGCTAATGCTTCTCCCTTGATATGATGGTTTTTCTTTTTGGGCCTCCCTTTCCCGCACGTCATGATGAATGTTTTCTTTTGATTGATTTTCATGTCCCTGTCCTCCATATACATAAAGAGTCTTTTCATTGTCCTGATCACTTTATGAGGGGCCCCTAAAGGATTGAGGCCTTGGGCCATTGCCCACTGTGACCAGGCCTTAAAAAACTCTGTTAAAAATATTTTAAATCCATAATAAATCAATATTTCCTGAAAGTTTGAAAGATGTTCTGGCAGTAGTCTGAAATTCTTAGGGAAGTCGCAATGGCAGGCTTAGTGGGCTTGGGGATCTTTCCTTCTAGTCACCAATCGTTAATACTCTTTTCAACTGACAAGGTTACAGTAGGTAACACCTTCTTCAATATTACCACATATTGTATCGTATATTCCTATTTCTGTTGTGTATTTAATACTTAGGGGCCGATTGCGATGTCGATTTGAAAGCCTCCAATGACCAGTCAAAGCCTTTCAGACCGCGTCGGAAGCTTTCTGACCGACTCAGTCGGTTTGCATTCCGACTGCCTGATTACAATGTTCGCGGTTGGAATGTAAACTGGCCGGTCATTCTGACTTGGTTCCGACTGGCTCTCGGAGTATTCCTGTTGGTCAGATCCGAACCATAACCTCCTATGGACGGTATTTCTGCCGTCGGGATTACAATGTCAGATGTCGGATTCCGACAGCCTTTCCGTGCTGGCCATTCCAATATAGATAAGCTGTCTGATATTGAGTTTGGTAGCCCCTGGCAAGGACCCTATGCCCCCGCGGCCTACGGTTGGTGGCTGAGAGGGTACCTTACCCTGCACTGTGTGGCAGGCACTGTGGGGTGCCTGCGCCAGGGTGCAGGGTTTTACACACACCACTCATTTCTCCATAGGAGCCTGTGTTACATAGAGAACAATGGGAATCCGACCGAACAGTTGCATCGCAACCAGGCGGTCGGAACAGCCGACCGGAGGTCGGTAGGAGGCAATTCCAACTGACATCGCAATGAGCCCTTTAGAATATGAATGAGAGAGGTACATAATATTAATCGATTAGTGAGTTTGGTTGTTGAATGTTTTTAAAAAGTAGCTGTTTGCTTTTTCAGACAATCAGATTAATACAGTTATCAAATCAGAAAGCAATAACAACATACATGAGACATAATTATGCACACAACTTTTAAGCAGCGACTCACTCGAAAAATTCATTTTAGAGAACCTCAAGAGAAAAGTAGTCACTGAGTGGTAAATCCGGTACAAGAACAAATTGTTGTAGACCTAAATGTAATCGATCTCATCTTAAATACATTACAAGCAGCCACACTCATATAGCATTCTCACAGTTTTAACAAGACACTAGTATCAACATTAGACACCACCCTCTATGTTTACACTTAAGCACATTTCCATCTATTGCTCTGATTTTTTCATTCAGTTAAATATTCCACAAAAGAGACCCCCACGTTCAATTAGTTTCACCTTTATCACAAATTTCTGTGGCATCTTGGACAGTGTGTTTGATGTCTTATAAGCATATTTTTCAAACATTGCTTCCTCATATCCTGAGAATGTAGGCTGGTACACAGAATATGAGACACGGTTTCCTGCCCCAGAAGGTGTGCCATCTTCTGGGGTTTAATTTTGGAGGGAGGGCCAGTCAGAAAAAGTTTGATTTTTTTTTACACATTTCAGTTAATTCAAGTCCTTGTGATGCCTTTGGATGAATTATACATGAAACTTTCAGAAACGTGGGCACAAGCAAAAACAGCTGAAGGTACATGCTGCTTGGTGTCCTTTAGCCAACTAGTAGTAAAAGAAAGCTTGAACAAGCAGTGATAAAGCCATTTCATTTTACTGTCGGACCTAGATTTTTTGTCATGCAATATTGTATGTGGAAGTCAGTGTCTAATCAAGCCTGTTGTTCTGTTGGTAGGAAAAAAACAGTATGGGTGAGTTGGTGGCTAATTAGTGGTCTTGTGTATAAAAGAAAAATAAGACATATGCATATAGCACTTTAAATTGTTGCTTTAGTTACTGGATAGTCATAATTACAAATAATCACCATTCCCCAGGAAAACTGGCATTCTTGCTCCAACAATGAAAAACAAAGCACTGGTCTGAGGAATTTTGCCATTTCATGATAATTTTCTCCCTAATTTTATTCCCCCACCATTTCCATCCACTCTTCTTCCTATGCCTACACTTCTCAGGAGACCTCCTAAACTTCTGATTAAATCATATGAGAGCGAAGCAGAGACAGAAGGGGTAGGAGATTGTATAGTGAGAGGGTGAACTGGTGGGAGAAGGAAGGCATAGCCAGAGATCCGGTAAAGAGGAAGGTGAGGTAAGGGGATATGTACGGTAATTAGAGAAAGGTGAGATAGCCAGAAAGAAAGATACAGAGAGGTAAATAGTGAAGGTAAAGAAAGGGGAAGGGTGAGAGGTGTGGATTACAGTGCCAGTGGATGGTCATGTGTGATGCTTAACTCGAAGACTGTACTGGATTATATTCGATAGGGTTAAATTTTAGGGGTGGGCGGAATTTACGTAGTCGCGTTACGCAAATCTCCGCAAAATTGTTAAAAATCTCCGCGTGCACGCAGAAATTCCGCGAAAACGCGGAATTGCTTGTCCCGCCTGTTCGCGATGTGTTTTTGCGTGCTCGCGGGGAAATATATCGCTAACTTGCCCATGCGGTCGCTAATGGGCGTGGCCATCTTGTTTTTCACTTGTCCCGCCCGCTCGCGATGGCTATTTCCTGTTCCGGGTCGCGTATTGCATGCTCCCGCCCGCTCGCGATGCTTATTTCCAGTTCCGGGTCGCGTATTGCATGCTCCCGCCCGTTCGCGATAAGTATTTCCTGTTCGGGAACGCGTATTACGTGTTTGCGATGCTTTTTGCGTGCTCGGGGGGAAAATATCGCGCGAACTTGCCCATGCGGTCGCAATGGGCGCTGCCATCTTGTTTTTCACTCTATTGCTATGGTTCTGGGCCTGCTTTTCAATCCTCCCTCTATCTTTTCAATCCTTTGTTTCTGGAAACTTTTTTTTGATCTTTTTATTTATTATCTATCTCTCTATTTTCCTGATTCTATATTTTGAGTTTTTTTCTACTTTTTGTGTGTTTTTCACTACTTTATCACTCTTTTTCTATTACCTGCTTTTTCATTTCTTTTACTTACTTTTTTAATTCCTACCTTTTCTTTTCCACCACCCCGCCTACCCAGAACCATGGCAAAGGGCCACAGGGCTCGTAGTTGTAGACAGAGCCGCAACCGCCTTCCTTGCGGAAGGCGGCGCCAAAAAGGGGTGCAGGCACGGGCCTTATTTGGTGAGGCAGAGGTGGGCGCACTGGTTTTTTTTGTGCAGCGCCACCTCCCCTTAACCCTGGCAGCAGGCGGCAGGCCTGGGTCCGGGTACGGGCTCCGGGAGCATCGGCAGCGGTGGGGCAAGGTGCGTCGGGCAGTGTTTCGCTGCTCTGGTGTACGGCGCACCAGTAACCAGCTGACGCACCGGTGGTCCAATATTCTGGACCGGGAGCAGGACCTGCTGGACCTGCTAGGAGTGGAGGTCCCGGGGCTTGGTGAGTAGCTATTTAATATTACTACTTTGTGTTCTTCTGCTCTGTGTTATATATTGCGAATATTATTTTTTTCCGACCAGCAAGAATGCTGCTGCTTACATTGCAGGTAAATTACGTTTAAAAATCTTCTGTGATTGTTATGACACAGGTGCTCGGCGCTACTAATCTTACTTGTTTGCAACTTTGCGCTCGCTTGGCCTGATTATGTAAGAGTTTACTTTAGAGAACTTAAGTTAGGTAATGCTAGAGAGACTCTAGTCCTTCCTTTGTCCTCCTGCCACTAAGAAGGGATAGTGGTGGATTGATAGTTTTAGTTACTTATTAGTATTAGTTGGTCATTTTTAAGTGGTGTGCGTGACGCATCCTCTGTCACGTCACGTGCTGCTGAGTGCTGCTTACCCCAGTCCTTAGTAGAACCTTTTGTAGTTTGTTTAGTGAGTGTTAATAGGCTTATATCATCACTAGCAGAACATCAGCAGCAACCAACCAACAATTTGGTGTATGCAAAAATGTATGCATGTGTCCTCCATCTATGCATTTTTGAGGACTAAAATAAATGGAAATGCAGACTTAGTGAACAATTGGCCCGTCTGGAATAGGTGGGCTAGGTCAGGTGGTACTTAGGCTTACTAGACGGTCCGTGAATCTCGCAATACTACTAGTCGATCAGATTAGATAGGTCAATTTTATTGTAATTGTTGTTCACAAAAATGTTTTTGGAGCATATTTTAAAATCTTTTATTTGTTTCACACCAAACTTTAATTGTTATCTCTTTCTTTATGAAATCTTACATGATCAGCACCCAGGGGCAAGAAGACGGGGTCTGAGTCGGCGGAACCAGAAGAACAACATGCCTCCCAGGGCAAGGACCACTCCTCTACCGAGGGCTCTGGTGCTGGCCCCAGTAAGTCCTCCAGTGGTTAATATTAATAATTATATTTCCCTAACTTTTCCTGCACCTTATTTTTTCCGAACTATTATTTCGGTTTCCTAATTCTATTTTTTACAAATTCTTCTTCGATCTAGACTATCTGTTTCAAAATTCTTGTTATCCCTGCCTCTAACTGCGTCTGCTATGACTCTCTGTACTACTACTATTAGTCTGTCTGTAGCTAAGGTTTCCCAGTTGGCCACTCTTTATCTAAAAGGTTTTAAATAAAACTCAGATTCACCAATAGCTCTAGCCATTGAGTCCAGTCCTTTGGGTTGTCCTCTTCTACTACTTCTAGTCTTCTTAATCTTGAGGCTTTTCGACAATTCCCACCAACAAAATGCTCAACCAGATTTTACTATTTTTGATAGGATAGGACATACTACTACTGTTGTAGGGATTCTGCACATACAGAACTTTGCACAAGAAAATAGGACGTTGGTGATGGGAGGTTGGACCTTCCTCACACCTCAATCAGAAGACACCACAATCCCCTGACAACTAGTTCTAGTGTCTCATTAGCTCTCCGAACCCCCACCAAGATACCCAATGAGTAGACAACCCAGAACATAACACTCCCGACCTCTCAGTCGCGGAAGCAATGCACACCCTTTCGCTCACTCACTCGTGTAAGTCCACACCAAATACCACCGAGTCTATGTAAGTTCAAAAGGTTTATTTTCAACTGACAAGCTCTGTACGTTGTTCTATAATGCAGCAGCAACAGCAAAATGCATAAGATTAAAACACTAAACATTGTTACTAGTTACACTTACAACTACAAGTCCATAGAAGACAAAAGGCGAAATCATGATAACTGAACAGTGGTGGAAGAACCACCCTCCCTTGGTAGGAATATAGTTTATATAAAATTATAAATGAAGATCTCTGAGCGAATTCTGGGGACCTCTCACCTTAGAAGAACCTAGTACTGGTTACATCATAAGCTCTGCAAAGCTCTGGTTCATAGAAGCGAATCTTCCGTCTGTTATGAGAAAAATGGTGCACGTTAGTATAGTGCAAGCATTTCTCAGTCGTGCCAAAAAGTGTAGTATTTTTATGGATAAGCAATATGGACTAACACCAGAACTCCATAACAAAGTGGCTTGTTTTTCGACCTTGTACGCAGCGCTCAGACAGTAGCAGTATGAGCTCATGTGGGCTCAAAGGCATCTTACACAACATGCTGCGAGGTAACTTGCGCAAAAATAAAAGACACAAAGCTAAAATGGTTGCATGGCTCGGGGTAACTTAGCAAAGACTAGAATGACCCTAGGGACCATATAACACTACTAGTGTCTACTCTACTACCTGATTTGTACTAGTGATGTATGTTGTATATGTATTATGTATGTATTAACTTTTTTTTCAATCTTGCTAGTGAAAAATAGGGGAGGTGTATATGGCATCTAAAAAATGTGTAATGTTTTTTGTAGGCGTACTACCGACCACCAGTACCGGGGCCAGCGGCGAAGGTGACGCGGCCGCTGAGGGTGCAGGAGGAGATGCGGCAGTTGCAGGAGGAGCTGCAGGGGGTGAGCCAGCAGCAGTGGCGGGCGGTGGTAAGTTATATTCCTAATCCTTACTTATTGACATTACACTCGCTGCAAGGGTGTAATGTATACTGTATTGTTGAGACTTAAGTAAGAAGTTGCTGTGAACGGTTGAAGAAGACACCCTTTACTTAGCATTAGCAATAGCATTAGCGGTGGGAGTGTACTGTTGAGTAACCAATGGCCTCTTCTATCTGACTTCAACTCAGCTGTGAAAGTTTTATGGAGAAGACTAAGAGTCAGATCAGATGACCTTGATGGATGGGTTGAACGAAAAGGGAAAGAAGGGTGGAAGGAGGAAGGACGGACGAGATTTAATATTTATGACTGGCAGAGAAGGATACGTGGGATGCATGCATAGGTGGCTGATAGGAATCAGATGCATGGGTGGTGGAATGCCTGAAACTCCCACAAATGTTAGAGGCCGAGGTAGTGGGAGGATAGATACATACCACAAATGTTATGTACTGTGCTTGCTAGTGCTACTGTGCCACTATGTGTAGAATTAATTTGTCTTACTGCTTTGCTAAGAGTATATTTTACAATAGTCTTGTTTTTTCTTCTTGATATAGCTACTCCTTCCAAAGTGAAAGTAGACAGGAAGGAGTTGGCAGCCAAGGCCCGGCGCCGGAAGCTGAAGGCCATACAAAAGGAATACTGGCGGCTGGTGGTTCTGGAGGAGGAGGAGGCGGCAGCAGCTGCAGCCTCCTCCAATGCCCCGGGCCCCAGCCACCCCCTCCAGTGTTACAGCGCCACCGTTTTCAGCCGCCCGCCGCCGCACTTCATTTAATAGCACTGCTGCCCCCCTGTGGATGCAATTGCCGCGCATTGAAGCGCCACGTGGCCCGCCTAGAGGAGCGTATTTGTGTCCTGGAGAGGCGAGCCCGCCGATGAACAGACTCTGTTGATTGCCCCTTTTTATTGCTTATTTTGGTGGGTGGGAATCGGGCGTTGGGGTTTTCACTTTTGGACAATTGGACATTTAATTTGTTGGACTTTTTCGTTCCGGACAATGGACATTGGTTGGGGTTAGGGAGAGGGGTGGGTCAGGTGTTGTTGTGGGATTTTTTTACATAGTTTATTTTTGTTAGGGGATTAAATTATATATTTATACTTTACATACGATGTTGTTAATGTTTTGTGGGTGGGGTTACTGTTTTACGTCACACTGTTTCCTTGCTGGTGCAGGGCCACAGCCAGTGTTTGATTTAAATAATTGGCTGACTTAGTAAGACGCAAACAGATAGATGCGGTACCCCTCACTGAGGGACTTGTCCTACTAGTACTGTCAGTCTCTCCTCCTAGTCTATGCATTCTGCAACTGGACTCAAAGGGGTGTGTGAATTAGAATTAATGAAACAATTTCCATTATTAATTATGCCTCCCCCAAACTTCTTCTCTTACCTGTGCTTGATGTTTAACTTAGGCACGGCGATGGCTGCATGGTGATGATAGTTTTCTTTCCCAACATGCCATGGTTGTGGTGGTAGTAGTAGTAGAGCCTGGCAGTAGCATTTGCAAAAAAAAGAAAATGAGACAGTCAGTCGCCTGAGAGAGACTGTGGGAGGAGTAGTAGAATGAAGTACAGTACGGAACTTACTGCCAAACAATAATATGCCAAAATACAATAAAACATAATGGTGGCGGGGATAGCCTAGTACATAGAGTTACAAACTCTAGCTGTGTCGAGTCACTCGACTAGGCCTACAGTACACTCGACACAAGCGTAACCGTTAGTGCTGTGTAGGAGGATGACAACAAATCCAATCGATGCCGGCAATTAATGCTGATGGATTAGGTTCCTTTGGTAAAAAAATTATCTCGCAAATATACTGCTCATGGGTGGGCAAGCAGAAGAAGATCCTCGCCCTGCCTTGAAATTGAATTAGTGTTGCTTTTGCAACATCCGCCCCAGCAAGCGTGTGATAAATTATTGGTGTACATTTAATTTTAGTCACACCTCAATAAGTCACACAGCCCGGGGGAAGAGGGTTAGGGTTTGATGAATGGTTGGGAAGGGGGTTTGGGGAAAGGTTTGACAAAGAAAAACAGTACGCATGGACAACAACAAAACACAATCTTGGCAGACGACCATATCCATAAATCTGTTAAGGGAGAAAAAGGAAATGCATGCATGATGATGATAACTTGATGGTTAATGATAAGTAGTACTTACTAACTACTACTAGACAATTAGACAGTACAGGGCAGCAGTATATTATGCAATTTGCCTTGCCTGTCTGCCCTCCGAGAGACCCGAATTACATACAGTTTCTGTTCTGTTGTACCGGCCCGGGCTTACTATTAAAGATAGCAAAGAAAATTCAAAAATAGCTGTAGGGATGAATTGAATTATAAGCAGAGAGCAAACATAATAATAACAACAACACACAGTAGTAATGATTGAAGACAAAAAATGAATCAAATTATTTAAAAGATGATGAAAGTTGATACTGTTACTGTATGTTATCCTGGTCAAAATGGGGAGTTGCATCTCGGCATTCCTCTTGGTCCTCCCTTCCATGGACGCTCCGGCCATCAATCTTGGGTGACGCCACTGCCTGCCTGGCAGATGTAGATTCATTGGTAAGGTAAGTGTGAGTTGTTTTTCCCAGTATAGCACAGGGTAAGGGCCGGCCTGTAATTGTAGATGGAAAAACAAAAGGGATATTGAAAAATCAAGTAGAAAAAAATGCATAAATTACGGTGGAGTGCAACAAGAACACTTTCAGAGGCGGCATGGATACATCATGTCTACTCTAGTCTGTTTCCAGCATTAACCTCCAACAACAACAGGACAGAGCAGGCCCACGGCACCCGTGACCCATCCTCCATTTAGCGTACATTTTTTGACAAGGGCGGACAAAGCAGATATACAGCAACATAGCATTTTACAAATTAAGTGACTAAATCAATGCACCGCTGTCAGTCATACCACCACACTCGACTCCACCACTACACAGACATGTAGGTCTGCAGTGGTTGTTGTTGACTTGTTTACCTTTTATGCCACTCATGAAACGCACTGAGTTATTCCATCAATCATCTCGGATCGTACTGAGTGACTGCGAAGATATTATGTCACTGTGGTCATCATCATGGTGTGTTGTCCAACTCAGTGTGCAGTGCACAGATTGAGTCCCCTTTCCATATTCAAAATGCAATGGATCGGCCTGCAGTAGAAGTAGAAATTTGTTATTAAAAAACAAGAATGGAAACAAACATTGCATTGAGTTACTTTTAGTGTGTAGATTAGATAATAGTACACAATGAATTAACTTCATGCACTACAAACAACAACAACACAAATCACTCAGTCAGCGTCCAATGCATGTCATCATTCATTACCTGTTCCTTCTCATCTTCAGTTAATGGGCAGTCTCTCTCGGCTCGGAAAGGAGGATAGCTATAGTAGTCATCATCATGTTCCACTTCTTTTGGAGAGACTCAACGAGGCAAGATTTTCTTTTTCTTCGATTATGCTACATCCAATCATCATCTGGCTTGAGGGCAATAGATTTAGGGCGATTCAGGAGGATGGAGGAGCAGGACTCGGAGGAGTGGACTGAAATGCAGACAGCTGAAACTCATATATGGCAATAAAAGACGAAGACAGTGGTGATGGATTTGTTGTGATTTGAAGTTTCCAACCAGAAAGACAGACACACAAATAAAAGTAAATAAGGGAGGACGACAGTAAGAAGTGGAAGCCTAGTTGTCAGGGAAGTATAGCTCGTCCTCAAACTCTGGGGGTTCAACCAGAAGTAGGTAATCAGCATCTAACACGCTACTTCCGTCACCTGAGCCGCTATCCTCATCTTCCTGCGTTGATTCATGTATTGTGTAATTCGGTGGTATAAATTGCTGATTCATTTTGATCATGGTTAACCTCTCCACGTTTTTGGGTGAGAGACTGGTCCTTTTCACTGTTACAATGGAACCAGCAGCACTGAAAACACGTTCAGAAGAGACACTTGCGATAGGGCAAGCCAGATAGTTTATCGCCAGCCTGCTGAGCACTGGCCATTGGCCCCTTTTGCCATACCAATACCGCAATGGGTTTTGATCAATGTAGACCTCTGTTGGGTCATCCAGGTAGGCCTGGACCATGCGGTCAATGTTCAGTGGTGCTACACTTTGTTCGGCCTCTTTTGTCTTTGCATCAGCACTGGACCTAGCAAGTCCTTGCTGTAAATACCAATCCTGTGCCATTTTTACTGGGGCTGATGATCCGGTTCTTGCTGTTGTCGATAGTGTTGGTGTTGGTGACAGCTGTGAACCAAATGCACTGCCCTCAGGCTCTGAAGTTGAACTTGACGCCGGATGCCCTGCTGCAGTACTTTTTGTGGGTTTGAGTAGCGGGCCTTTAATTACCAGCCGTTCATTTTCCAATTTACTGGCTGCCTCAGCTATCCAAGTTTTGTACCGGGCAACATCCACTTCTGAAAAAGGGAGTAATGTCTTACTGTTCAGTGCCGATTTGTACCGTGGATCCAGAATTGTGGCACAAATGTAATGTTCTTGTGACAAAATCTTAGTTTGCACCCTTGCATTTTCAGTTAAGCGACATGATAAGCTCTCCACCAACTCATATGCTTCTTTTTTTCCTCCACACCTATGTACGCTTCAGACACCTCCTTCAGCTGTTGCTCTAGCATGTGCAACAATGGGATAGCTTGGCCCATAGTACAGTCCTCCTTGCTGACTTCACGTGTGAAGACCTCGAAAGGAAGAAGCATCTCTGTCAGGCATTTAACTAGGCACCATTGGTCCATCTGAAGGGTCATGCCTTTCACAGTAGCATCCGCCCTTCGCATGACATATTCATTGATTGGTCTGTACTGCTCAAACAGACGGTCAAGCATGTAATACGTTGAGTTCCAACGTGTTGCCACCTCCTGGATGAGTGCTTTGACTGGCATTCTATAGTCACGTTGAATGATCCTCAGATGCTTCCGGGCTTTAAAAGAATGGCTGAAATGAGTGCATTTTCTGCGGCAGGTGGTCAGTAAGTTGCTGACTATGGGTTCTTTTTTCAGAAAGTCTTGAACTATAATGTTAATGCAGTGCGCCAAACACGGGACCCTGAAATAGGCACCAACCTCCATGGCCTTAAGTACATTACTGCCATTATCCGTGGCAACAAAACCAATGTTAAGCCCTCTTGGGCGCAGCCATTCAAAGACCTTGCTGTTAAACTCTTCCAAAATGTTTGCAGCAGTATGAGATTTCTCCATGGCGAACATGGCTACAGTTGCATGTTTCCGAGTAGCATTAAAAATCTCAGCTGTGTCAACAGCACCTACTTCAGATAGCTTTTCTCTAACCCCCACAACAGAGACCCAGTGTGCAGTGATGCACATGTAATCAGTGGCTTGGCAACTGGTCCACATGTCTGTTGTCAGGTGGATTTTGTGAACAGCACTCTGCTGCAAAGCTTGTCCAACCAATTCCAGCACATCGTGATGTAGTGCTGGAACAGCAACTCTGGCGAAATAGGACCGGCTGGGAACCTTCCATTTAGGGCAGATGGCTGACACAAATTCAAGGAAACCCACCCCTTCCACAAATGAATAAGGGAGAAGGTCCAGAGCTAACATTTTAGCCAGCTTTGCATTGTACAACCGTGCCGTTGGGTGGTTGCGTTGGTACTGCCCCTACGACCTAAGCATGCTGTCAATGGTAGGCTGGAATATTTTCCTTTGTGGTGCAGCTGTCTTCTTGAACCCAGTTAGGCTCAACGACGCCGCACTTTTTCTCATTGCAGTACTCGGTTGCCTTGGTGTCTCAGGCTGACTCTTACTACGGTGCCACTGAGATGTTGCTGAGGATGTGGGCGGTACCACTACACTGCTGGGGATAGGGCTAGAAATGTCTCCCTCTTGTTGACCTTCCACCGCGATCATATCTTCCCCTACTTCTTCCTCCCCAACAACAGCAATGGGTCCAGTTTTACTTTTTTCTAAGTGAAGTAGGTGAGCCTCCCATTTGATACTGTGGTGTTTTTGAGATGACTTGTTTGTCCTCCGGTACCATAGTTTGTACCAAGCTTACCCCGCCTAACAGCCTGCCGACAAATTGAGCATATAGCAATGTTCTCCTCCTTACTGCTAACCGAAAAGAAGTCCCAAACTGGGGAGGAGAACTTTCTGGCGCTGCTGGAGGTGCCACTTTCAATACCAGATGAACTGGAGGGTGTGCCTGGAATTTGACTCTGTGCAGTTACATTACCACTACCTACTGAGGTGGTGGTTGAGCTGGATGTAGGTCCCTGCCGGGCCTTTGCAAAGGCAAATATGGAAGCTGGAGGTCGTGTTGGTGTTACCTGTGTTGGTGGTATCCGTGCTACATCCCTCGCAGCGATTTTGGATAGTCTAATAATGTTGGTCTCCATCTCCTCTGGCCCGGGAGTGATGTTCATGATGACTGGCTCTTCATCCTCATCACCCCCCTCGTCTCCATCTACCTCCATAACTCTAAGGCTTTCTGGAACCTTCCTTTTCACTAGCCTTGTCTTGTGGCGTGCATCACTCTCAGACTGAGCTGGTGGCTTCCAAGTGGCATCTAGATCATCAGAAGCGGGGCTTGAAGAAGAAGTTGATGGACTAACCCTCCTTTTCCTTGCTGGGGGTCTGGAAGACAATAGATCTTCTGAAACAGAGGCTTGCTCCTCTTCGTCTGCAAAAAGCTCGATTTCCTGAACTTCCCCTACTTCAGGTGGAACAACTACTATTGTGGGCTGTGGTTGCGGCTGTGGTTGTGGCTGCGGCTGTGGTTGCGGCTGGCGTTGCGGCTGTGGTTGCGGCTGTGGTTGCGGCTGTGGTTGCGGCTGTGGTTGGGGCTGCGGCTTTGGTTGCGGCTGTGGTTGCGGCTGTGGTTGCGGCTTTGGTTGGGGCTGTGGTTGGGGCTGTGGTTGGGGCTGTGGTTGCGGCTGGGGTTGCGGCTGGGGCTGTGGTTGGGGCTGCGGTTGCGGCTGTGGTTGAAGCTGCGGCTGTGGTTGCCCACTTATCTGCTGAGTTTCCACCTGCGAGTGCGTGGATTGGGTACTACTTTGCGATAATGACATTTCAACATCACTGCTCGTTAGTAGACTGGCTACCTCTGCCACACTCATGGGCTTGGGCCTAGGTTGGTGGGGTGGGCCCGCTGATGCGGAGGTGCTGCTCCCAGCTTGGTCCCCGCCGGACACCGCTGCTGCAGGCGTAAGTTCTTTTTCACCCAAAAACACATCGGGTGGCACACCAGTCTTGGCAAGTGCCACTTCCTTCTTCTGTTCCTTCTTCTTCTCACTGGCAACTTTCTTGGTACTGGAGGACCTGGTACCTTTCTTTGGGGCCATCTTCTTCAGATGTCAGCAGGACGCAGGTGCACAAGTTGCAGAGATGTCTGTGGTCACACGTGGACGTGACGTGGTGCGCAGCAGGACTTCTGTCTGGCAGTACAACGGGTGATGATGATGACACCTCCTCCTCTGTCTTTTTGTGCACCTAAAAGCAAAGAAGCCAGGAGAAGAACATCAGTGAAATGTTGCATTTGTTGTTGTGGTTCAATTACTACTAGTACAAACAAACAAATAAAATATATAACTTAGTGTAGCCATTTGTGAGACTTTGTCAACAAGGGCTTTCATGGTATACTGTGTACACTCTCAGGAAGGATAGGAAAGAAGAGGAACAACAACAAAAATACAAATGTAATGGAAGTGGACCCTGTTTGGCATTAAATTATTTGCTCATCACATCATTCAGGGAGCTGCAGCTGGCAAAGGGGATGGATGGAAGCAGTAAGCCAAGAGGAAAACCATGCAGGCCTAAATGGCAAAAGCAGCACACGTATAACTCCCACCAGAAATGGCCACCAGCCACATGGACACTCACAAATCACAAGCAACAAGCAGGAGGCCTGGAAAACAATGTACTGAAAACAGGCCTATAATAGCCAGGCAAAGGCTGCATGCTAAACCACACTGTTTTGCCTGTAATGCAATAAAATGCAAAATTGAAAATCCACAGGGCTAAACAAGGCCTGCAACACACCACACACAACTAAGGCATGTATTTAACACACACCCAAAAAAACTGAAATACACCCAAAATACACATTTTGCAATTCAATCCAATGCCATCCATGCCCTAAATGATGTTTAAATTCAACAGAACACACAGAAACAGTTGTTTCATGCACTACCTACAAGCCTACTGGATGAAAGGCCTGTTGGCAGACTAGGCCACAAGCTTGCAGGCCTATGGATAAAAGCACACTATCGGGCTTCAAAATGGCCACCAATCACATGGCCAGGCCCACAACAACAAGAAACTGAAGACAGACAATGCAGGCCTATGGCAAAAAGCACACTGCCTGGCTTCAAAATGGCCTCCAGCCTCATGGCCAGGCCCACCACAACAAGAAACTGAAGACAGACAATGCAGGCCTATTGCAAAAAGCACACTGCCTGGCTTCAAAATGGCCTCCAGCCTCATGGCCAGGCCCACAGCAACAAGAAACTGAAGACAGACAATGCAGGCCTATGGCAAAAAGCACACTGCCTGGCTTCAAAATGGCCACCAGCCTCATGGCCAGGACCACAACAAGAAGCCTAGGCCACAAAGGAAACACATGCAGGCCTATATGGCAAAAGCAGCACACTTATAACTCCCACCAGAAATGGCTACCAGCCACATGGACACTAACAAATCACAAGCAACAAGCAGGAGGCCTGGAAAACAATGTACTGAAAACAGGCCTATAATAGCCAGGCAAAGCCTGCATGCTAAACCACACTGCTTTGCCTGTAATGCAATAAAATGCAAAATTGAAAATCCACAGGGCTAAACAAGGCCTGCAACACACCACACACAACTAAGGCATGTATTTAACACACACCCAAAAAAACTGAAATACACCCAAAAATACACATTTTGCAATTCAATACAATGCCATCCATGCCCTAAATGATGTTTAAATTCAACAGAACACACAGAAACAGTTGTTTCATGCACCCCTGACTACCTCTGAGCCTAGTGGATGATGAAAGGCCTGTTGGCAGACTAGGCCACAAGCTTGCAGGCCTATGGATAAAAGCACACTACCGGGCTTCAAAATGGCCACCAACCACATGGCCAGGCCCACAACAACAAGAAACTGAAGACAGACAATGCAGGCCTATGGCAAAAAGCACACTGCCTGGCTTCAAAATGGCCGCCAGCCTCATGGCCAGGACCACAACAAGAAGCCTAGGCCACAAAGGAAACACATGCAGGCATATATGGCAAAAGCAGCACACTTATAACTCCCACCAGAAATGGCTACCAGCCACATGGACACTCACAAATCACAAGCAACAAGCAGGAGGCCTGGAAAACAATGTACTGAAAACAGGCCTATAATAGCCAGGCAAAGGCTGCATGCTAAACCACACTGCTTTGCCTGTAATGCAATAAAATGCAAAAACGAAAATCCACAGGGCTAAACAAGGCCTGCAACACACCACACACAACTAAGGCATGTATTTAACACACACCCAAAAAAACTGAAATACACCCAAAAATACACATTTTGCAATTCAATCCAATGCCATCCATGCCCTAAACTATGTTTAAATTCAACAGAACACACAGAAACTGTTGTTTCATGCACCCCTGACTACCTCTGAGCCTACTGGATGAAAGGCCTGTTGGCAGACTAGGCCACAAGCTTGCAGGCCTATGGATAAAAGCACACTACCGGGCTTCAAAATGGCCACCAGCCACATGGCAAGGCCCACAACACCAAGAAACTGAAGACAGACAATGCAGGCCTATGGCAAAAAGCACACTGCCTGGCTTCAAAATGGCCACCAGCCTCATGGCCAGGACCACAACAAGAAGCCTAGGCCACAAAGGAAACACATGCAGGCCTATATGGCAAAAGCAGCACACTTATAACTCCCACCAGAAATGGCTACCAGCCACATGGACACTCACAAATCACAAGCAACAAGCAGGAGGCCTGGAAAACAATGTACTATACACAGGCCTATAATAGCCAGGCAAAGGCTGCATGCTAAACCACACTACTTTGCCTGTAATGCAATAAAGTGCAAAAACGAAAATCCACAGGGCTAAACAAGGCCTGCAACACACCACACACAACTAAGGCATGTATTTAACACACACCCCAAAAAACTGATATACACCCAAAAATACACATTTTGCAATTCAATCCAATGCCATCCATGTGCCCTAAATGATGTTTGAAATAAATAAATACATCACACAGCAAAGGAACAGTTGTTTCATCATGTTTCATCATGCACCCACCCATGACTAGGTCTGGGCCTACTGGCTACCCACAACTATTTATTTTTTAAAATGATGAAAAATAACAAAATTGTAGTTGCAGCAACTGCAATGCCCCAATCAAACAACACCAACTTACTTGTAAAATCTCAAATCCAAAAGTCCTCAAATCCAATGATAATGATGCAGCAGACACAAAGAGTGATCCTTCCAGCTCAAATCCAAGTGAAAAATGAACAGGAGATGGACAAAGCACTGGGAGGAGCCTGGTGGACCGGAACAGGAAGTAGGAGACTCTGTGGCACTTCCTCCCTCTCCCCCAAAAAATTTGACAAAAAGGACAGCCAAATATCAATCTGAGGTTTTTTTCATCCAAATCATCATTTTATAGAAGGTTTTATGCTGCTCGAGATATTATTCTTCTCCAGATTGAAAATTTTGCGTGTTCGGGATCGCGAGCTTTACCAACATTCCGTCGGATGTCCGATGGCGCGCCCGAATGACGTGTTCGCGATCTCTCTCGCGGTGCACGATGGCGCGGCGAATGACGTGTTCGCGATTGCACACTCTCGCGGTGTCCGATGGCGCGGCGAATGACGTGTTTGCGATTGCAAACTCTCGCGGGATTGCACGGCCGGCTACCGAAATCTCGTGGCGCACGCGAACGGATAGGAAAATTTGTCGGCAAACGCAGGAATCCCGGTAAGTCGCTATCGCGTGCGCTAGAACGCATTTTTAAAGCGCAAACAAAAAAATAATTCCGCTACGCCGCGGATCGCGGAATTGTTGGCAATTCCGCGTTCTCCGCGGAACGCGAAATTGCCTAAATTCCGCAAATTCCACGAGCGGAGCGGAATTTGACGCCCAAGCCTAGTTAAAATACAGAAGGTACAGAGAGAAATAAGTGAGAGAGATGGTAATACTATAGAAAAAAAGATGGAAGAACTATAGAAGTAATATAATAATACAATAATGATTATTTTTCTAATTAATATGATTTATTTAATTGATATTTAAATATGTTTCTAGTGCTAATACTTTTTTTAATGTAAATTTTATTTGCGGATTGTGGGGTTTATAGGGGTAAAGGGTGGGACATAATTTATTTTTAATTAATTAATAATCAGTTATTCATCAATATTAATTAATTAATTGATTATTAAATATGTTAATTATCTACTTTTTTGGGGTTTATGGGGTAAAGGGTGGGAAGTAGTTTATTTTTGATTAATTAATAATTAGTTGTTTATTAATATTAAATAATTGATAATACATTATTTTAATTGTGTCATAATTTTATTTTTTAGTTGCGGGTTGTGAACTTTTATTGCGGTAAAGGGTGGGGAGTAAATTATTTTAAATTAATGAATAATTAGTTGTTAAATGCTATTAATTATTTGTTTGACAATCAATTTTGTTAATTGTGTAATTAATTTTTTTAAGGGTAATTTTAGATGTGAGTCGTGGGGTTTATAAGGGTAAAGTGTAGGAAGTTGTTTAAGTTTAATGAATTAATATTTATTTTTCAATTATTAGTACTTGTTTAATCATTAATTAATTATATTAATTGTGCAATTACATTTTTGGAAAGATTTTAGATGTATGTTGTGGGTTTTGTATGAATATGGGATGGGAAGTAAATACATTTTAAGTAATTAAAAGTAAATTTTTAAATTAATATTAATTATTAAATTGATAATTATGTTAAATGTGTAAATAATTGTGTGTTTGGTGGGGGTATACTGTGGGAAGTAAATAATTACAATGAATTAATAATTAATATTTAATTAATGATAGTTTGTTGATAAATATCTATATTATTAGTGTAACTATTTTGCTTTTTAAAGTTAGGTTTTAGGTGCAGGTTGTGAGTTTTGTGGGTTATAGGGTGGAAAGTAACTAAATTGAATTTATGTAATAAATATTTTTTGTTAATAAATAATTTTGTATTGTATTTATAATAATATTTGTAGTTATTTGTGATATGTATTTAACAATGCTACATGTTTTATCTTTTCATTTTTAATATTAAATATATTAAATATATTTGTACTTTTTGTACCTATTTATATTTTTCTTTATTTACTTTGTTTTTTAAATAATTTTATTTTGTTCAAGATATTTTGTTTATTTTTAATGCTGCTCTGACTGGAGTGGGAATAGTAAATTTTACCCCTCCGCAATCCAACACTTTTCCTACTGTTGTACTGACTGGAGTGGGAACAGTAAATTTTACCCCTCTGCAATCCAACACTTTCCCTACTGTTGTACTGATAGAGTTGAAATAGTAAATTTTACCCTCTGAAATCCAACACTTTCCCTGCTGTTGTACTGACATGAGTGGGAGTAGTAAATTTCACCCCTCCACGATCCAACACTTTCCCTACTGTTTTACTGACTGGAGTGTGAATAGTAAATTTTACTCCTTCACAATGAAACACTTTCTCTACAGTTGCACTCATTGGAGTTGGAATAGTAAATTTTACCCCTTCGCAATCCAACACTTAGTAAATGTTAGCCCTCCGCAATCCAACACTTTCCTTACTGTTGTACTGACTCAAGTGGGAATAGTAAATGTTACCCCTCCACAGTCCAACACTTTCCTTACTGTTGTATTGACTTGAGTGGAAATAGTAAATTTGACCCCTTTGCAATCCAACACTTTCTCTACTGTTGCAGTCATTGGAGTGGAAATAGTAAACGTTACCCCTCCGCAATCCAACACTTTCCCTACTGTTGCACTTATTGGAGTGGGAGTTGTATATGTTAACCCACCGCTATTCAACCCTTTCCCTACTGTTGTACTGACTGGAGTGGGATTAGTACATTTTACCCCTTTGCACTCCAAAAATGTCCCTACTGTTGTACTGGCTGGAGTGGTAATAGTAAATTTTACCTATCTACAATCCAACACCTTCACTACTGTTGCATTTACTGGAGGGAGATTTGTAAATTTTACCCAGTTTTATAATTTTTGCATTGCGTTAAGTGGGCGTAGTAATTTTTTTTATATATTTACAATAATAGTTTGAGTAGTTTTGTATAGATTGTAGTGGGAATCTTATATGTATTCAATTTTATATTTTTTAATGTATTTTATATTGAAATTCATATTATTATGTTTTTATTTGTTTTCAATTTATAAGATTTATAATTATTAATGTTCTTAATATGTAAAATATTTTACAAAATTTTAAGTTGTTTACTTTTTAATTTAATTAGAATAAGTTAGTTTTTTTAAAGATTTCATGTTATTGGCATATGTCTATATACACACACACACTAATATATATATATATATATATATATATATATATATATTCAACAGAACACAAGTTACCCTTCGTAACATGAGATAGGCCACTCCAACCGTGCTGTTGCATTTCTTCATATCTTTATTGGAGACAAGACCAGCATGACGCGTTTCGCCTCCCTCGAGGCTTAATCATATGCAAAGTTTCTATGGATGGGTTCGTTAGCATATTTAAACGTAACTCCAAACATTGAAGAAGGACTGATGTCCACCAGTTCGATTTAAAGCGGCAGTAGGTGTTCAAAAATAAATGTAATTTGCTTTTCTTTTACGCAGTGCCGGTAAGTACCGTTTGTTTTCATCAGGATAATCCATTGAAAATAAAGTATTTTCATCATAACTGTGTCCCATCACTGCATTATTTGCCAACTGTCTTTAACTGTAGTACTCGGACCACAATACCCAGAATACACCATTGCTGCCATTCTTTTACCTACTTGGTACTTCAATGCAGTTCTTGGCAAAATTAAAACCTTGTTTCCACCGCAACTCCTGTACATATAATTGCCTTTACCAGGAACAGTTCCATTTTGTGGCTTATATTTAAACGGTTGCAGCATCTCTCAAAGTCAATTTCGCTACCAACCAGTTGTTGTTACCTTCTATTTGCCTTCCAAGAAACATTAATCAGCACGAAGTGCATGGGGGAATCCCCTACGCAAACCCTGGCTGTGTCCATGTTTATCTCCCAAGTCAGGCGGGCCTCTCAACGTGGCCCTTCCATCATTCCTTCGTTGACAATCCATTTATTACAGCCGGCGGGCACTTCTAATGTTGGATTCAATCCAAGCAAACAGAGACCTGACAATCGAAGCACCTCAGCCAAGCGGGTCGGGGCCCATCACGGGTGTGCCAGACACCTTTACTTATTCAACAGAACACAAGTTACCCTTCGTAACATGAGATAGGCCACTCCAACCGTGCTGTTGCATTTCTTCATATCTTTATTGGAGACAAGACCAGCATGACGCGTTTCTACCTCCCTCGAGGCTTAATCATATGCAAAGTTTCTATGGATGGGTTCGTTAGCATATTTAAACGTAACTCCAAACATTGAAGAAGGACTGATGTCCACCAGTTCGATTTAAAGCGGCAGTAGGTGTTCAAAAATAAATGTAATTTGCTTTTCTTTTACGCAGTGCCGGTAAGTACCGTTTGTTTTCATCAGGATAATCCATTGAAAATAAAGTATTTTCATCATAACTGTGTCCCATCACTGCATTATGGCAAATAATGCAGTGATGGGACACAGTTATGATGAAATACTTTATGGATTATCCTGATGAAAACAAGCGGTACTTCCCGGCACTGCGTAAAAGAAAGCAAATTACATTTATTTGAACACCTACTGCCGCTTTAAATCGAACTGGTGGACATCAGTCCTTCTTCAATGTTTGGAGTTACGTTTAAATATGCTAACGAACCCATCCATAGAAACTTTGCATATGATTAAGCCTCGAGGAGGCAAGCGCGTCATGCTGGTCTTGTCTCCAATAAAGATATATATATATATATATATATATATATGTATATATATATATATATATATATTTGTTATATTAGTTCAACATTTTGAAATTATAATATCAATTAAAATTGTTACTTTAATATTTGTTTTAAGTAGATTTATGTACATATATATATTCATTATTATACGTGTGTTTAACTTATTTAATAACGTTTATTTGATATATCTGTTAAAATATATATTAAATCTATTTTATTTTTTTAATTAATATTACTATTTAATATAATTTAATATTTATTATTGTAATTTATATATAGTTAAAAAAACGATATTTAATACAACGATATTTATTACATCCATATTTTCTTTTCGATATTTTTGTAGTTACCATTATAAGCAAAGGATGACGATATTTTTGACCGATATTTTGGTCACAATATTTTGGTAAGGGGATATTTTGAGGGTCGATATTTTTCAGTGAACCTGCGAGAGAGAGAGAGAGAGAGGTGGGTGGAGAGAGATGAGGCAGTGAGAGATGTAAGGTAAAGAAAGAGCTGAGGCAGAGTGGTGATGTAGAAAAGGGGTGAGAGAGAGTTGGAGAGAGGTAAGGCATTTAAACAAGAAGCAAGAGAAGAGGTGAAGTATAGAGAGCTGAGTTTGAGAGAGGGAAAGTAGATGGAGGAAAGATACAAAGAAGTGAAATGGAAACAGAACAGTGCGGTACAGTAAGGGCACGAGATGGGGAGAATCTGAAGTGAATAGAGTCGATACAGGTAGGCACAGAGAGACAAGAATGTTGACATGAGAGAGAGATAGAAAGCAGTGCATTCAGAGGGGCACTGTAGAGAGAACTGAGAGCAAGAGAAAGACAGGGTGTAGTTTATAAAGATGTAGAGACAGGAAGAAGGAAGGAGTGAGAGAGATAACAAGAGGCCTCAGGCAGAAGTGATGAAGAGAAGGGGAGAGATACCGAAATAGTATTTTTTTTTATTTAACGTTTGGGCAGGCCCAGTATCCCCAGCTGTCAAATAAAAAAAAAAAACAGTTTCTATACGCACAGTAATAACTTTGTCAATGTGCCCCCCCCCTCCGGAAGGTTAGGTTCCCTGGGAAATTGCCCACGTTGCAAAGGACTTAGAATCAGTGCTTAATTTGAGCCAGTGTTTTCAGGTGGCGCCTGCTTTCACTCATTTTTGGGGACCAGCACCTAATCTTCCTCATCGGACACTGACCAGAAAATGAGAGAAAAACACAAATGAAGGAAAGGAGGAGGAAGGCCGAGACAGAAAAGCAGTGGCAAAGGGAAAAAGTAGGCATGAAAAAGAACCTGCTGGAGTGAAATTGAAATAGAGGGGTAAGGAGGGTATTGTAGGCAAGAAAGAGGCATGAGGTGGAATCAAGACTAGATAGCCTTGGCATTTGGCACACTGACATTGTTCAATGCCAGCTGCGGATTCTGAAAAATCTTTGGACACCAGCGCTTATTATTTATCAAATTGATCACTGCTTAGAACGACGGCTCTGCACGCCCCAATTCAATCGCAGATATGCAGGGAGCGAAGGCGATATCTTAAATACATGCCATGTTGCATTCAACAGGCAGTGCTGTCTTTAAGTAACTGTGCAGTTAGCTCATTGTGTCGAGCCGCCAGTTACCTTCCTATTACTTTCTTCGTCCATTTGAAGACGTGCCGGGAACTAAATTGTTGAGCTGCATTTTTAATACTAAGCTTTTAAAATAATTTGATGAATATATTTAAGATAATAACGGAGAAATATGAAAAATCAAGATGAAAGCTAAGGTGTGCCTGTCATGGAAAGATAACCATATTAAGGTTTGACAGCTTGAGATCCTCGCAGCAGAAAAGGCAGAGAATGTATTCATGTCGTGGCAGTTTTTCAATAAAAAGAAATAGGAACTGAGAATATTCAGTGCTGGGAGATATGTTTCTCTTCAGTTCAGTCTGTCAAGTATCTAGCTGTGCATACCTTTTCCTAATTCTGCTTTTTTTCCAAGCAGAGTGCAGGGTATATTCAGCTTGCGTCTTCCAAGTATTTAAGTTAATTTATTTAGTATTCTGTTATCTATTTGGCATGGTTTTCATCGGCACAGTTCTGTTGTAACATGCACTCCCTGTAAATGAGGCAAGGGAGTGGATACATTTTTCAGAAATTAGACGTCCCGGCAGTATTTTTAAAATACTGCTCCTTATTTACCTTGAAACTTGCTATAGTTCTGTAGTAGAGAACATGTTTATTGACTTCTGTGAACAATGATTCTTCCATTGGACTCACGAGACGGCCCCAGAATTGACAAACAAGATAATGTTTTGAATGTGTATATTGATGAGAATTAATGAATTTTGTCAAACAATTCAGAAACGTTTTTCTTGGTCAAACGCTTCTCCGATGTCCACATCTCGTACAGGAAGTCATAAGGTGTGGTGTATTTCACTAATTGGGCCTTTTAATAGGACATATGTGGTAGACTTTATTGACGTTTCAGCTTCAGTATCCGATAGTTCACAATAGTGATCTATTTTTCAGGTCACTGGCTAATGCTTTGCGGCCCTCAGAGCGGGACGGTCACTGTTGCCTGGTTTTCTGACATGCACGTTTCTTTTGTTCTGTTCAGAATCCTTTGTCACATTCGCACTTGCCCTCTACAACATATGCAATCAACAGTCTCTCTAGTCGAGCCTCTGTGTTATGAATGCCAATTAAGGTTAGTCAAGTGTAGATATTTCGGCCCCTAGATTGCTCTTTGGTAAAACCATAAGCTACACCACAACCACAGAGAATGCGACCACCTTAATGGAGTACCTACACTTTATACTGTGAATCGCACCCTAAAATTAACCCTCATCTCCCATCTGTCTGGACCACGAGCAGGTTTCACTGACAACAATGCAGATTTCCTCACCCCTCTCACCATCTACTCCAAAGCCTACATTCTCTAGATCTCAACTTCCACCTGAAAGACCAGAGCGACCCCAACTCAACCACACTCCTTGACAGCCTAGGAAACTACAGACTGATAGAACACATTACCAGATCTACACACTCCACCGGATACACTCTCAACCCTGTCTTCACTATTTTCAATGGCATCAAAGTCACTGAAACCACACCTCTCACCTGTACCGACCATACCATCAAACACTTCCAGATCAATATTCCTTGCCAAACGAAATCCGCCACCACTACCCTGACTAGCTACAGCCATAACAGCATCTCAGAATTGTACTGGTCCCATACCCTGCGCATGAACCAACCACCCCCCCGGCAACCTAAACAGTGACATCAAAAATTAATCACAGACTGCACTGACTCCCTGGGACCCCGCTAACACCACCAAAAGAGGATCCGGAAGCAGGCAAGTTGGTACACAGGCAAACGCCATTCAACTAAACAATACTGAATACAACTGGAAAGAAGATGTAGAATGGATCACAAAAAGGCAGACAAGGACACCTTCAAAGCGCATCGAAATGCTACCACCAGCAATTTAGAGTAACCAAGAAGAAAGCCCTAGCCGAGCATATAGGTAACAGCTCCAATAGCTATAACAAGATCTTTCCAAACATCAAAGACTTCATCACACAAGCTTCCACCACCAACAGCATCACCTTCTCTCAAAAACTATGCCACAACCTATTGGAATTCTTCAGCAACAAAATCGATACTATTCGTGCCTTTCTCAACCCTTTAACTAAACCGTACCAGTCTCACATCAGCCTACCCAAAACAAATCTTAGAAGCACACTACCTGCATGGAAAACAATCATCATGGAAGAGACAATCAACATCAAGGAAACCATCCACTCGGGAACCCGACAGATCCTTGCCCCTACCACATCTACATAATGGGTGCCTCCCCATCAGTGAAGTACTCACCGGCAACCTAAACAGCTCCATCACAATGCAAGCTTCCTAAAGGCCTGGAAACATGCTACTAAAGAAACTGTCAGCAGACCCCACCCAGTAAGCTAACTATCACCTGATCTCCCTACTACCTTACCCAACAAGCAACTCACCCACAACCTTGACGTACACCAACTCCTGGACACCACTCGATCAGGCTTTGCAAACAATCACAGCACCAAGACTGTCCTTAACGTAGCAACCAACAACATCAAGAAGATCTTCAATTGAGGAGAAACAGATGCCTTCGTCCTGTCTGAACTCTCAGTGTCCTTTAACACAATCTCCCACTCCACCCTTATCAGAAGATTACATGAAGCAGGCATTCAGGGAACTGCTCTTAATTGGATCTGCTCCTTACCCCCGGGAAAACACAAGAAGTCAGCATGCCACAAGTCTGAAGCCAGGAACCTCATCTATAGAGTCGCCCAAGCATCATCTCTCAGCCCGACTTTGTTTAACATCTACATGACCTCACTGGCCAACATGATCAGATTGTATGGCATCAGCAAGCTTTCCTATGCAGAGAACACCCAACTGATACTCTCCTTGACAGACAAGACTCCAGTGACAAAAAACAACTTTGCCACCTGCATTACCATGGTAGCTACCTGAATGAGATCCAACTGCCTCAAGCGCAACTCAGATAACTCGAAGTTGTGATTTTTGGAAGAAAGACCTACTTGGGTTTCCACCTGGTGGCCGGCAGACCTCGGTTCTACACCAACCCCTGCTGCCCACATCAACAACGGAATCATCCTACTCATCAAGCTTGACATAACAGCCTAAGTTAACGTGGTATCCTGAGGATGATACAAATAATTTTCAAGCAGCAACCAGAGAACACCAGGAAAACCGTCACACAGGTCCCTATAATCAGCAGACTTGTTTATGGCAACACACTCTACGAGTGAATTGCCAAACAGCCCCTGAACAGGCTACAAACCATCCAAAATGCTGAAGCAAGGCTCGTCCTCTACCACCCACATGAATCCACACCTCAAGAAGCTTCACTGGCTCTACACACACAAACACGCTCAGTTCAAATACCTCACAGACACATATGAAACACTACACAGCATAGGTCAAGCCTACCTCAACAGCCGCAATCACTTCCACCAACCTTCCAGGCACCTCCACTCAGCCAGTCTCTCACTAGCACATGTACCCTGCATACACAAAAATCTCCCCCAAAGCATGGAATGACCTCCTAAAGTACATCACAGTTAAGGTTGGGCGTAACTCACTTAATTGCATGTAGTGTAATCACGCAGAATAAATTCCCCTTGGGAGCCCATCTCCTACTCACCTGCGAAGCATCTAGATACCCTCACAAGTGATTAAAGCGCTATACAAATATGCATACCATAACATAACAGGTGCAGACTTAGATGTCTGGAAAGCCTCCAATGAGGAGGATGAGCCTCAGATGATGAATTTACACCAATAAATGTAATACAAGTAACTTTACAACAGTATTTTATGTTATACCTACATGGTGTACATGTCCGTCACTGGAGTGGAGACCGCCGCCACGGATATTGACACCCATTCACAATGAAACACATAAATACAGCCCACATCAGAGGCTCTGCCTTTTTTGCATTTGGACGCTGGTAAACAGCGCATATAACCGCCGTGAGGGGAACAGCCATCAACTCCACCACTTTCCTGCCGTGAGGGGAACGGCTATCGGGGAGACTACATCTCCCAGCAGTCCCGCATCGGCGCCTGCCGTGACGCTGTCACCTGCGCCTGCAGGCGCGATAGGAGACCTGCCGGCCTCCCGCAGTGCGGGACGCTGGTAAACAGCGCATATCACCGCCGTGAGGGGAACGGCCATCAACTCCACCTCTTTCCTGCCGTGAGGGGAACGGCTATCGGGGAGACTACATCTCCCAGCAGTCCCGCATCAGCGCCTGCCGTGACGCTGTCACCTGTGCCCGGAGGCGCGATAAGAGCCCTGCCAGCCTACCGCAGCGCGGGCGGGCCCGTCTGCGCCCGTCAGCGGCCGGAGGAGGCTGGGCTGGGCCACCTTCCTTGGCTTCCGTCAAAGAAGTAAGCAGTTCTGGTTCTTGGACACTACTTGGATCCAGGTCAGTGCCCTGTTAACTCCACATATTTATACTGTATCGGCGGGCTTACCTGTTTCACTGGGCTGTATTGAACTATATCGGAACTATTTGGTGTACGACCTGGACAAGAGTAGGTGCCCAACGGGTATTTCAGAATACTAGTGGAGATTCCATAGCAACAATAGCAGCAAAGCTATTGAAATCAAGTAAATAAAATGGGCAAGCGAACCTGTATTGACAAGAAACAACCAGTTCTCCCGAAACCAAAACCTAAAGTCCAACCTACCTCCATTGACAGAATGCTGGAGAGAGCAATAGGAGTGGTGGCAACAGAAATAGAACAGACTGAGAGACGGCTATCACTCACTCCAAATCTGGACTTTCCCTTGATAGAATTGGATACATCCCAAGCCGCCGGTCCCTTGATCAGCAACTCCCCTAGGGCCCAGATAATTATCGATGAGGTGCCTAATGTTGAACTACACATGGAGGCAGTACCCACGCGCCAAGTGAAGAGGGGAAAACCTAAAGCACCAGTGAGAACAGGAGCGAAAAATAAGAAGGCTGCAGAAGAAATTACGGACTGTAATAATAGCAGGGAAGAATGTTTGTCTAGTAGTACTGAAAGGGGCAAGGAACAACCTGTATGGGTCACAAATTTAGTGGTGGACTTACAATTCCAAGTAAGGGCCATTGTTAAGGATGAACTTAAAATGTTGGTAGAAAGGGTTGATAAGCTGACCAGGCTGCTAGAGATCAGGGCAGGGGCCACAAATGGAAGAGAAGGGTCTGGTAGTGGCCAAGTAACACAGGCTACAAATAGTTTCAGTAAGGCTGCCCCTACCTCATCCCGGAATGGCCCCCTACCCACTAATGCTAACGAACAAGCAAGACAGTGTATTGCAAGCCCTAGCAGGGTAAAATCAACACCTATTCCTCCACAGAGCAGTGGCCCACGGCAAGAAAGTCGACAGCGAGAGGGGGAAGGATCTAATAAAATTGCTGAAACCTTTAAAGAATATAATTCACCACCGAGTATTAATCTACCACCAGCCTCAACCCCTTACGTTGTTATTTTGTCAGGCATTCCCGAGCTTGGGAGGGGGCAAAAGGAATCACACCAGGAGCTAAAAAATAAATGTGTGTTCTGGCTAGCTAATAACAAGCAATTCCACTACGAGGACGCTGGGGAAATCCTAACGGCCCGAAGAGTTGGCTGGGTGGGTTGGAGACCCAAGGTATTGCAGGGAGACTGTGTAGTGATTAATTTTAGAAATCCATCAGTCGCCAGAGTAATCTTAAGTAGGGATGACTGGAGACAGGAGGGGACCATAAGAGCTCTCCCGTTAGGTTACTTTTATCCCCCAGGGAAACTACAATACTGTAGAGATGGATGGGAGGAGAGGCCTCTAAATCAAAACTATCAAACAGACAATCTGGGATTCCGACGGTCTAGGCAACCACTCTTCAACATCCCCACAACCAATAGGTTTGGTGTCCTTGAAGCAGTGGATTGACTTGAACCCATGGGGCTCGGGTTGAAGGAACATATTCACCGAGCAGGGGTGACCACAGATCAGTCCATGACACCTGAAGAGGGTGAGATCCTTGGGAGGTGGAGTAGGACAGTTAGAGGCAACAAGGCAGAATCCAAAGGGGTTAAATCTATCAGCCAATCCCGTGATTCTAACAGCGAGACTTCCCAAAAGTTAGGCTTGTGTGCGAGTGGGACCTTGCCCCCCGCAGCTCTAGAATATGCGGCCAAAGATAGTCGGCCGGATCTACTGAGGCTGCGAGTTATATCTTGGAATGTAGCCGGCCTTGCCCCCAAGATGGATAATCCTGATTTATTGAGCAACACGAAATCTGCATGTTTCAAGAAACATGGGCAAGGGGGGATATCCCCAAATTAGGCTATGCCACATATAACATAGCAGCGTCATCAGGGGGAAAGGGGAGGCTGTCGGGGGGGTTGTGTATCTGGGTGGGGACACACTTGGGTTGTACATCTACACAGCTAGAAACAGCCTCAACTGACATTCTGTGTGTCCTCCTTAACTTCCCTTCAAGGATTACTGTCGCCCTAATAAATATCTGCTCGAGACCAGTTAGCCATAGCCATGAGTCGAAGACTCTCGACGAGCTATCGACATTCCTTGCTACCATCCCTGATAATTACCTGTTCATTGTGGGGGGGACTTCAATTGTCAGTATGAGCCCCTAGATGGTATGAACAGGGACAACGAGTGTGAAGAAGATCTACATTGGGCTGTACCAGACACAACTTGCTCGTTAGTAAGAGCATGGACTCCCTTGGTACTCCAGATGAATTCTCTCGTATTAAAACACTCATTGAGGGCATGTAACGGTAGAACTAAGTCTGACACCCCTGGTAAGCATACTTTTAATAGAATTGGCCACGGCTCCTTAATCGATTATATTTTGGTCAGTATAACATCATGGCATAGGGTTGTTGACTTTAAGATTGTGTCGCGCCACGATAGTGACCACAATGCACTAGTTCTAGAATTGCTTACATTGATCTCTGAGAGCACCGTCGATCTGGCTGCACCAGCTGATGGCAGACTGACACTCACTAACTGTAGGAAGAGAGTCCGATGGGCGGAACTAAGAAAATCTCAAGAAAAGATAGGCGCTCTGTACCAAACTGTCATTCCTATCCTCATGGACTCTATTGAATCTGTCTCGGCTGATAGTACCCGAATTAAATTACTGGAGGTTGCCCTAAACCATACCAGGTTAACGGCCACTATGGCTGACTTCTTCTTCCCAATCAAAAAAGCCAGTAATAACAGAATACCCACCATCCCTGGTTCAACGAAAAATTTTGAAAGGCTAAAATAGCTCTGGTAGCGGCCTATCGAACAAGCACTGAGGAGGCAAAAAAAGGGTGGGAAAGTGACAAGTGGGAAACTCTTAGAAGCTCCCTGGGTACCCGCGACATGAAGACATTCTCGAATGTGGTAAATACGGGTAGCTCCGAAGGAAAGCCGGCAATAGAGCCAAACCTTGGGGCAAATGTGTGGAGGGATCACTTTGAGTCCCTCTACTCGAGGGCAAAGTTAGAGGCCAATGTAATAAATGACGCATGTCACTCCCTGCAGGCCGATTGCCCTAATGGAATTATGAATACCCCTAGAGCGGCGGATGATACCCCGATGATAACCCTCACAGAGGCAACTGGTGCTTTAAACCAAATTGCTCCCGGCAAGGCACCAGGAATAGATAAGATTCCCGGGGATTTGTTCCGAAGTGAACCAACCATTTGGGCTCCTTATTTTGGGATTTTATTTAATGCTGTCATGCAAGGTATGGTTATCCCTAGTAGTTGGGCCGGGGCTGAAATAATACCAGTTTATAAAAAGGGTTCCCCGATGTTGCCCACAAATTATAGGCCCATAAGCCTTATTGACATCAGCCAAAAAATCTTTGCACGTGTATTGTTACACTATTTGCAGAGCTGGATGGAGGAGCAGAAAGTTCTTAGCCCATTCCAAGCAGGGTTTAGAGAAAAAATGTCCACACTGGACCAGATCTTTAGGCTACAATTATTACACTGGAAGACCGTGTGTATAGAGGGTGGCAGCCTCTATCTAATTTTTGTAGACCTAAATTCTGCATTCGATCTGGTCCCAAGAGATAAGTTGTGGGCAGTCATATTTGTGCCAAGTCATAAAGCGACTACACAAAGGAAATTACGCACAAATACGATTTGGCAAGCACGGGGAACTCACCACACCCATCCCTGTAGAAAGAGGAGTACGCCAGGGCTGCGTCCTTGCCCCGACCCTTTTTAGCCTTTTTATAAATGGGTTAGTTGACTTTCTAAACTCCGAGAAGGATTTAGACGCCCACAAGCTGGCAGCACGAAATATCCCGGCCATGATGTTTGCCGATGATACTTTGCTTTTATCAAAATCTCCAATGGGCATACAGAGGGTCTTAAATAAATTTGATGCCTTCTGTAAAGAAAGGGGGCTTGAGATTAATTTGCAAAAAACCAAATTTATGGTATTTAACTCAGCCAAAAGTACCCGATTAAACCCAAGTTTAGAGGGTAGACCCCTAGAGAGGGTATCCACCTTTGATTATCTCGGCATTACAATCACTGAAAAAATGGACTGGTGGGCTCAAATTAAAAAAAACAGCCTGAAGCTAGTGCAAACATCAGGGGGTTTGTCCAAGGTGTTCCGAAAATCTAGCCACAAACCAGTGGGCCCAGTAGCGGAAATATATAAGGTTCAAGCTAGAGGTGCTGCTCTATATGGAGCTGAAATATGGGGCCACGACCGCATTGATAGTCTAACACAAACAGAAAACTCTTTTGTTAGACAATTGTTTGGTCTCCCCTGTAGTACCCCACTTATACCGCTACGATTAGATCTGGGGGAAAGGCCAGGTGCGGATGAAGTTTCTCTGAGACCCCTTTTATTCTGGAGACTTCTGTGGGTTACTCCAGAATTGCTTGAGTATAGAGAAGAACTAAGAGAGGTGATGAATCTACCAGGGGCAAGTAGACTACCATGGCTTACTTATGTCAGGAATACCCTTACACTCATGGGTCTAGGTAATCTTTGGGAAAATCCAGAAATGACATGTCCCACAGTCCCAAGGAAAGAGTTAAAGGGTCGCTACTGGGAGTATAAACTGACCCAGCTACAGGAGAATCACTCAACGGGAAAACTTACTGTAGATTTTATGGAAATTAAAGAGCAGTACATACTAGAGCCGGCACTCAATGACATCAAGCCGGCTGCCGCAAGGAAGCTCTATCTACAATTTAGGCACGGGGTATTGCCACTGCGTGCTTTTACGAACAAATGGGCAGGCATACAAACACTGGGCTGTCCGGCATGCAATAGCGCAGAAGAATTCGAATACCACGTGTTCTTTTTCTGTACTGGCTATAAGAAAGCAAGAAAACGATGGCTGGTCCAGATATGCAGAAATTTGGGAACTAGGCAATGTTCAGAGGCTTTTAGGCTACTGAAATATGATGCTAGCCTCCCCATAGCTTTCTCGGTGGCAGGCTTCTTATTTTCCATGTGGTGTACCCGAAGAGTTTTCCTAAAAATGTCCCCCAAAGATGGTGATTAAATCTGTGTACTCCCCTTTTTTCTAACAGTATTTTAATAATGCATTGTATTTAAGGTGTACATTATTTGGCGAGTAGGACTATCAAGAAGTAGAACTGGTGTCTGATGGTATACAACAATGTTTCTTAGCCACCTTCCTGATAGTAGTAAACTGTCCTTTATACGAACTCCCAAATCGATTATTTTAGGCACTGCAAACTTTCTATTATACATTGCACAAGCACTTTAATGTAACCAGTTATGCTGCTAATAATTGTCTTATTGACTGAAACAAGCACTCTACACTAACACATATATTATCGTTTTAATAGCTGATCTGAGAGTTACAGCACGTGCGGAAAAATATCCTGGTATTGCAAATGAACTTGTGCACTACTCATACCAATAATTGTAGTCCGTGATTTCAGGATTGATTGCAATTTAGATTTCCGCAGGTTACATTATGTATCTAGTATACAATGCCATTGGATGTTTGTATATTTTTTTACTTGTTTTTAATATAAACGAAATGTGAGATTCTGTTTAAACTGCTTTTATGGTCATATTGACCGAAATAAAGTTTTTACAACAACAGCATTTGGATGATGTGACCCTGAAGCCACAAGGAACTACAGTCAGCCTCTGGAATGCAGACACCAAAGAGGATATGGAATTTTACTGAGGATTTGCCCGATTTCTGGCAGTTCTCAGACTTTGTCAATGCACACACCATGGGAGACATTAAGATGAAATTTCAGGATGAGAAAAGGATAAAGAGGAAAGGGAAGTTCAAACGCACAAAAGGTGGTGGGGGAATGCTTGCATATAGTCTAACCACTGGCAATCACTCAGGATAGCATTCCAACTCATCATTTTTTGCCCACTATGCCACCTCAGATTAGACCCAGACATATGCAAATCAGCTCCAATAGGAAGAGTCCAACCCAAACTACTAAGCCAGGTCCTCTCTGAATGGGAACATAAGCAACCTAAGATTAGTTTTGGCTTAATTCGGTCTCTTCGGTCGGGTGCAGCTTTCTCCAGTGGCAGACTGCCCACAGGATCCTTGCCTGGGCATACCCTTGCGCACTTAGAGCGTTACATAAAATACACAAACGGCAATGGGTGGAATGCTTGCAACTAGTCTAACCACTGGCAATCACTAGGGGTAGCCTTCCAACCCATCATTATTTTGCCCACTTTGCCACCTCATATTAGACCGACCCATATGCAAATCAGCCTTTGTTATGCTCCAGTAGTCACAGTCCCATTCAAACTGTCAAGACAGGCCTTCTCTGAACTTGAACACAAGCAGACAAACCTGAACGTAATGGCAGATAGTACCTAAACCCTTCTCTATTCCTAAAAGTTATCCTACAATCACTCTTGCAACTTTGTCCTTCCACGAAGCCTACACTGCATTGAAGACTTCACATATCCCTCAAGCACAGCCTCTAAAACACTCACCCTTTCAATAAGATGCTATTTTTAATAAAACATTTTTAGCCTTCTTTCATCTCATATAGACACAATTACAAGTATATTGATTTCTGCAGTTGGGGCAAGAGTACCTCTGGCATAACAATGCACAGGGCCTGTCTCTAAATGCAACATTACAACACCCACAAGTATGTAATTCCGCTAGCAATGTAGCTAATCTAGCATACCCGAAGAGTTAGCTGGGTTCTGGGAGCAGAGGTGTACTGTTAATGCACTGTGATGTAATGTCCTTTAAAGAGGTGCATCTACTCTCTTTCCTAAATTGGAGCAGCATTGGGTGGTCCTGATGGATCCAGGGCTGTTGTTTCAGATCCCAGGTGCTTTGATCAGTAGTTCTGAAACAACTTTCTAGAAGAAACAGTTTCACTTTCCTTAGAAGAGTTAGCTCGTGTCGTGTAGTTCCTATATTACCCATACAGGACCTGCACGTTTGGATAACATAAACTGTGGGTTTGGTGGCAGACTAACTCTGAGCACCCCCACCGAGAATGTTAGCCTGTTTGCATAAGCTAGCTCACAGTGCCACTAGTATCTCCTCTTATCTGGGAGAGAATAGTTTCTGGCAACCTCAGAACATGACAACCCTGATCCCTCAAGATCCTGGAAACAATGTACTACTTTTCGCTCAGTCACTCGTGCACACTTATCCTGTCTCAGAGATACACAGAATAAACAGCCTGGGCGTTTCAATAAGGGTTTATTGAACAGTCGTTATTCTTGTGTAGAATATATGAGCTGCAACAACCATTAGACAGTAGCAGAGATATATGATTAGCAGTAATATGATTATAAATGGATAGTACAGTTCTACCATCTTGCACTACGCATGAATAAATACATGAATATAAAATGCATTGATAAAAGAAAGCGCGTACTCCTACGATGCCTATCTAGATGTACCTAAGTGTACCTAGCATGTGAGTATGTGTAAAGCCAAGAATCCCTCTAGGATTTAGTCGAACCCCATTACCTGAAGTGCAAATGTAGGAGCCCCTCTTGGTCTCGAGCTGGACACCCCGCGAGGGATGTTCAGACCACTGTCAGCTGGAGCGTCTGCATGCAGGAGCTTCAGCGTCTCTGGTCAGTGTGTCGGCCTGGAAGTCTCGGTTCCCTCTGACTAACACTAGCAAGAGGTGCTATATTTATACAAAAAGTATCTAGGGCTCCTTTGTCCCTTGTTGCTTGTATTAGCCATTGTTGGATTTGAGGATGATGTATGGGATGAACCGTGTACGTAGATGTGGGTGGGAAGGTGGTGTAGCCCCAGCCTGGTTTCCAAGAACCCTTATGAATATCCATTCATACTGTGTGAGTCTATTGATGGAGTTATAGGACTCTATTGTTCAGGAGACACCCTCCTTCTGCACCCAGGACTAGAACTAGGTAATGGTTCAATCCTAAAAAGGTTCGTTGCAGTGTAGTGTAGGGGAGGTAATGTAAGTGAAGGGATATGATGTTACCCGGGCCTATATTAGGGTACCTATATGAAACATAACACCCACTCCTCTTCCGAACAGTCAACAATGAAATAAATGCTAGTGGACTATTCTCTTTACTAGATAGTAGTGCATAGAACATTTTTCAACGAGCTTCGTTAAAATCTTGTATTAAAATGATCTTAAAAACAGCTTAAGAAATGGAAAAATTAAAAAATGTTACTACGAAAATTAGTTGTTTGGAATTGTCACTTAAGCCACAGTCCTAATTGAGTTCGTTTATATAAGTTGAATGTCTACAAGTGTCAAAAGGCCATGCTTTTCAGCGAGAAAGTGTCAATTTTTAGGAAGTGTTCCAAATTTAGTTAATTTGAAAGAAAATGAAAATCTGAATTCTTTCCCAGCACACGATGAGCCAATTACAGATTAAATGTCCTGGCTGGGAGACGCAACATCATCGCTGCTTGCTGCTGCAGGGGACGGTCCTTGTAACATCTCACAGAGTACGTCAATGGAGCACAGATGATATTCAGTACTGCCAATAGCTGGTGTAGAGGCAGCCGGTGCTGTAGTCGATACCTCGGCGCTAGTGGTGGAGCTGAAACTTACCCCAGTTGTAAAAGGCACCTGCGGATTCTCGAGGAATGCAGCCATCAAGATGGGAATACGCTGGGGACATTGCCGAGCATGGACCCTCAAGGGTTCCAGCCTGGTATTCAAGTCCGCAGGCGTGTCCGTCGCAAGTGTCAGACAGAGGTCCAACATGCATTCTTCACCGCAAAACAGGCATCGAAGAACAGGTAGGATGCAGTCCATCCACTCTGGTCTAAACAATAGGAACCAAGAGGCACTTAGTTCCCTCAGGCGAGGTGTGCCTAGATGTTGTACCATGCGTTCACGGTATTTCCGCTCCAGGAGCGCTTTTGCCATCTCATTGGTAATTGGCCCGTCCATTGCGTAGTAGGTAAATGACAATCAGGACTCCCGCTATTGATAGCAGGATCAGAGGTAGACCTCCAAAAATGCTTCCAAATACAGAGTGTATAAAGTTCGGGATAACTCCGAGGATTGTCTGAAAGGTGCTAAGAAGTCCTGACCCTATGGTCTTAAATAGGTGTACAATACCACTCGTATCAGATATATTAAAGATACGACCCACCATTTCTGCGAAATGAATGGGGCAGTTTGTACGTATAAGTGCCTGTATCTCAGTCGAGGTCCTTGCGATTTGAAGATCAAAGGTCTCTTGAGCAGAGGTTAAGGGTACGATTTGCTGTAAAAGCATGGTTTTCAGTCTGCTCAAAGTATCAAATTGCATAAAGGAAACATTCAATGAAGGCCATAACGGTGCCTCCCTGACAGTACTTGTTGCGGGAAACAATACTTGCATACAGCAAGTAACCCTGGAGTTTACAGTGACCAGATAGGCAATGCCCTGAAGCATACCACAGCAACCTTGATCGTTCAGCATCAAGTAACTCCCATTTGAAAGCAGCTCGAATACCGGTTTGATCACGGCAGCTGGAGTCCCTTTCATGTGGCAGGACAAGTTTGCTATTGAACCATTACATGCTCCGTGCAATGTAATGTCCCGGCACATGAGAAAACCGCTCAAAGCACTCTTGCAGTCTCTACCACTTAGAAACACTTCTCGATCCCCACTCCGGCATCAATCAATCAATCAATCAATCAATCAATTAATCATCGAAATCTATACAGTAAATACAAGGATTCCCTAATGTATTCCTTACCCATTCTTTCATATTTGCCTGCCTGCCGTTGTTCAAGGCAATATTGAAACTGAAAAGTAGTGACCGGTAGAGTTATGTTGCCATGCATCAGCCATTCAGTAGACGGAGCTTCCGCTACTGTAAATGGTAGTCAGTCAGTTTTTCAATACGCAACATTGTATATTTAGCTCCCCTTTGTGCCATTTCAACCTGTTTATGTTAGATTATATTCAGAAAACAGAGACGTACTGTTTATAAAATGCCAAGGCACAAAGCCTGCACGCAAAGATTGCAGCGTCCAGCTCAATAACAAGATAGAACGTAACTGAGATTGCCCGTGTTGTAGTATGGCCAAATCTTTTTCTAGGATATCTATCGCAGAAGACACAATGTTGCCCAAAGAATATATTCTGGAGGACAAAGTTGTTAACCCATTGTCTACCACAGCCAGCGATTTTTCTAAGTTCATACGGTCTATTTCCCGTATTCTCTCTGTGGCCTCTTGTTGAGATATTTTCTACTCTTCATTATTGGCAGCATAGATGCCAGCATATATGAAACGTTTCTGACGTTGTTTCCTGGGACCTTGTAAAAAAATCCCTAAGATCCATGTCTTGTGAGAGTAAGGCTAAGTGTTGTTTCACTTCTGTTAGTGTTGAGGTTTCTAGCCAATCAAGGCACAACTTCCCAACACTGTAGGATGTCACTACCCTTGGATGTTCTCTTTGTACATAACGTGGGTCTGGCCTGTGGATACTGTACCCTTCGGTAATACCCAAGAATCGTTTATGACTTATGTTTGTGTCAAAGGGCCAAACCACCCATTTTTCCCAATTTGGGTCTGATCTATTGTACTTTAAAATGTCATCTACTGTTGCCCCTTCCTGTGAAGTCGAATTTTGCCACCCTCCCACCTGTGACGGGGTTGGGAATCGAGGTGTGTTCAGGTCCTTGATCTTGGCTAATCCAAGACAGGATGTCTGTTGCACAGTTTCTTTTAGAAATATCATCTGCTGTGGAATGAGGCATGCTTGGAATAGCGCTTCTGTTCCCTGGACTTGCCAGTCCCTAGAACCCCAGACTGATTTTAAGTCTATTGTGTCCTTCCATAGGTCAAAACCCTGTTCAGACAGTTGGGCAATAAAGGAAGCAGAGTAAATCTGTTTGGTGTTTGTCAACATAATTTTCAGTGCTGAAGTTGGTCTAACCTTATAATAATATGAGGTCGGGTCAGTGGTGTTAAAACCTGAAAAATATTAACATTTCTGTGCAAATGTATGCGAACTACCTTTTGGTGGTGTTGGGCAATGTTCCCACTGATGGTACTCAAACACATTTCTAGATGAAATAGATTTGTGCAGAAAATGATGACCATAATGTTGGTAACAGTACAAAGTGTCATAGTCTGAATTACTTTCTAACATTTCAGTGTTCGGAAATGCAGCAGATTTTTCTAAATCAGACAACATGTTATTAACAGTTTCAGAGTCCCAATCATCAGAAAAAGTACTGGAGGTAATGATATCACTTAATGAAATTTTAAATAAATGAGAAATTTTTAAAAGTTCAGTCGGACCGAATATTTCGAAATCAACCTTGTCCCAAACTATACCATCCGGTATAGGAACCGCTGTGATGTTCACTGATAACAAGTCTCTCTGTTCACGATGAGACGATTGATGTGGTTTTAAAATCAAACTAACTTTCGGGTCTGTAGATCTTTGCTGAAGATATCGTCCATTAATAAGCATGATAAAAGTTATTACTAAGCCTAGCCAGAAAAGAAAAAATAGAATCCCAGTAATTACCCAAAGTTCAATCCAAGGCGATACCAGGTAAGTCTTTTTAAGAAAGTTCACAAAGTCTTTGGCTTGCTGTTTACGTGATTTCTGGGCTGGCATTGTTTCCGGTTCACTTGGATCCAAAGAAAACGTTTCAAAGTTCATGAAGTAGCCAGAAGCAGTTCGATCAATTGTAGGAATTGCATCGGGATTTGTTGAAATCACATTTTGCTCTCGTCGAGGCATGTTGATGTAGACGTCTGTATTTGGTCTGATTGCAACTTGTGTGTTGTTCTGAGTTTCATTTTGTAGATGAACTTCGGGTTCAAGGGGAACGAGTTCCATAGCATTGTTGCTTAGTCCTTCATTCCTCACAGGAGGCTCTTCAAACGTGATGAGTCTTTCTGTTTGAACTTCTTGGATTGTAGCTAGAGGAGGGCGTCTGCTATTGTGGAGTCCACGAGGCCTACTGTTCAGTATCGGCCACATAGTGTGGTTTGATTAAGTCGATTGAGACAAATCTTTTCTCCTTTTTCCCGGCAAGAGGCGGCAAAAGAACAGTTTGTGTTCCTTGAATTGCTAGGACAGGTACAGGCTTTCTGTATGATGGTCCAAATTCTTTTTTGTCCGCTATTTTCTCTCTGACCAGATCCCCGATTTTTGGGATCCAGACAGGTCTTGCCGTGTTTGCCTTGACTTCCCCAGTGGCGGTCTGTTTCTGGACAACGTTGCTTTGTTGTGTCCTGGATTCATTTAGATCCTGTAAAACAGCCAAACGATCATGGATATCAAATGGTTTCTCATCCGCCACTGTGCCTTCATACTCAAGATCAGCTACCCACATTCTCATCCCAAATAGGACCTCATATGGAGTGACACCCCCTAGAGAATTTCTTGGCTGGTTATTAAGTGCTCTTTGTACCCCATAAAGGTGACTGACCCAACTACTGCCCTTGCCTAATACCCTAGCTGTTAAAGATTGCTTTAAGTCCCGGTTTTTCCTCTCCACAACCAAATTTCCCTCAGGATGGTACTGAGAGGAGTACTGCAGTGCAACGCCCATACTTTTCATGGCCTCTTTGTAAGCCCAAGAGCTAAATGCCGGGCCACGGTCAGAATGTAACGTGCCAACTGCGTATGTCCCGATAAAGACTCGCAAATATTTTATAACAGTTCGAGCGCCAGCCGAGCGCTGAGGCCAAACCCATAGGAATCTTGAGCAGGAATCCACTGCAACCATGATATACTTGTAAGCCCCATCAGATTGTAAGAGGCCGCAGTGGTCCAGATACACACATGCGAGAGGTTTGTCAGATATTAGTAATGGTGTCTGCGTCGGGCGTGTTCTGGTGGAGCCTTTCATCTGTTGGCAGATGTCGCATTTCAAGACATAGTCTTTAGTTTGCTTTGTTAGGCCGGGCCACCAATAGCGCTGTTTCAACAATTAAATAGTCGCTGTAACGCCTGTATGTGCAGAGCCCAAACCATTGTGTGCTGCTAGTATTAAACCTTGCCTACGATCCATATTTAGTATTACTCTGTCCCCCACTCCAGGAATCTAAGCATATGGAAGGTTGTTTGCATCTAACTTCTAAGAGTACTTGAGTGGAAATTTCTTTGGTACTGCACCGCTGTTTTTGCTTGAAGCAATAACATCCACCATAATCTCACTGTCTAGTCTCGTTTTTGAACGAGTGATTGCAGCTACGGAAGCTGTTCGCACAGCCCCCTTTGCGGCTTCGTCAGCCAATGAATTCCCTTCAACGTGAACGCCATCACATTGATGACTTAGTGTGTGTATCACGTGAGCCCTTGGTAGGTCGTTTTTCAACTCCTCTACCTGTTCCCATAGTATTTTATGCTTAATTGTGCCACCTTTTGCATCTTTAAACCCGTTTAGTTCCCAATGTTGTAAGTACTCATTGTATGACTGTACACAGTAAAAGGAATCACACACAATTAGTGTGGGGAATTTGTGATCCGTATTTACTAGTGCCAGTATCAGTGCTTTTAACTCTGCCAACTGAGCCATGCAGTCTCCTAGAGATTGCGTTTTGGTGCAACTTGGATGGAACTTTCCATCCCGCATGCGACCTTTAACGATTGCACACGCTGCGCTGTATTGTTGCTTACTCCCTATGGCCGGTTGAGCAGATCCGTCAGTGTAAATAATATATTCATACTGATCTAGAGGCAAAATCTCATTGGGTAGAGGATATTCTTGTTCATATTGCAGGAATGCTTGTGTTTTTAGACTTGGGTCAAATCTGTATTCACCATCCGTTGCAGTAGGAGAATTAGCCCATTGTATCCACCTCGGATGTAAAGCTTTTGCATTTGGAATGCTAGCCTTTGTAACAGCTTCTAAAGCTGGTACTGGGGTTACGACAATTATGCGTTTCCCCTGAGCCAGTGCTCTTTCTCTTGCTACAGCTGTCTGAACTGCTGTCAGGATTTTTCTGTTGAAGTAAAACGCATTTCTGCGTTTGTGTACAGGTGTGATTTGTATGCGATCGGTACTGTTTTGCCTTCATTGAAGGTTAAGTAGGTGTACCGGCATTGACCCGCTATTACACGGATCACCAAGTTGTGTGCGTTTACGCGTGTCTGTAAGTGTTTGGAAGCTATCATGTCTTCTTGTAATGAACGTAGGATATTTGAATGTTCCTGTGTCCAATGTCTGACTGAAAAGTCAGGTTTTATTAATTCGTAGAAAGGTTTTACTTTTTCTGCGTAATCTAAAATGTATGTTCTGCCAAAATTTAGGAATCCCAGTATTGATTGTAGATTTTTTAATGATTTTGGTGGTTGGAGCAGCGCACACTTTTCTAAAATGTTAGCTGCCAGGCTCTTCTCTTCACTTGAAAGCTCGTATCCTAAAAACAGGACATTGAGGTGGGCTATTTTTGATTTCTTAAAATTAAATTTGTAGCCCTCAGAGGCGAATATCATAATAATGGTGCTCACCCTGGTCAAGTGGGTTTTACGCCATTGTCCGTCAGATAAATATCATCCGCATAGGACAATACTTCCTCATCAAAATTTTGGAGTAACTCTGTTACTCTTGCTGAGAAGACCCCCGGGCTGTTCTTATACCCCTGGGGGAGACGACAAAATTGCCGCTGGGACCCCAACGCTGAGAATGCGGTCAAATACCTGCTTTCAGGCGCTATATTTTGGCAGAAAAATCCATTTGAGATATCAAGTGTTGTTTTGTATTTTTTCCGTACAATGTTATTCATTAATGCGGCACTGTGTGCGTTTTGGACAGCGAATGTCTTTGTGCATGAGTTTAAATGTCTGTAATCTAAGACTAGACGATATGTGTTGTCCGGTTTTGATACAGGAAACAAAGGGTTGTTCATTGGTGAGGTGCATGTTTCAATCACCCCTTGGTATTCAAGTTGATCTAAGATCTCCCTGACCTGTTTTTTAGCTTCTTGCTTTATTGGGTATTGCCTCTGAGCATTTGGTGAAACTTTTAATGGGATCACGTGGTGGGTTGAATCCTCATTCCAACCGGCATGATTTTTGTACAATGCTGGAGCTAGGGCAACTGCCCACTCCTGTGCATATGCATGTTTAAGATGTATGGGATCGAGTTCGGAGAATGATGGAAAATTTACAGTTTCTCCCCTGGGGCACTCCATAACGAATGTTGGCGGCCAATCTTGTTCTGCTAATAGGATGTCATAACCAGATGACAGATTTTCCCAAAAGAGACCTTTAACTTTCCTGTGCTTGTCCCCCTCCATTTGGAGTGTTATTTCGTGTAACTTATGTGGGACGCTCACCCTTGTGTCTGGTGTTTCCACGTGATGTAATCATTCTTCAAGTCCGCTGTCACCAGAAATTCCATCAGGTTCTGGCAAGCTATTGTTACTTCTGCCGCACTGTCTAGCATCGTCAGAGCCCATTCCCCGTTCAAAAGCTGCATCCTCAGAATTCTGGGCATGTCTGATCTTTATGCCTGCAACTTTCTTCTTCTTAAACTGAGGTTTTGATTTCGGTTTGTCTTCTTTTTTGGAAGTATAGTCTTGAGCGTGTTGCTTGTCTCTGGACTTCGTACGCTCTTCTTTATGTTCTGACCGTCCTTCTCTCTCTGAGTTTTTCGTCGAGCCCTGAAAGGGATGAGAGGAACGTGTATCAGTATCCTGATACCTGTCAGGTTTCCTAATATTATCCCTATTCCTGAGGTTATACCTCTTTTCAGAGGGCTCCTGTGGAGGAGATATACCTCTGGATTGAGATCTGTTTTTAAAATGTTGTTGTTTTTTATTCTCCCACTTCTTTTTAGAAGAAGCAGGTGTCTGCTTGGTAGTGTCCTTTTCCCACCCAAACTGTCTCTGCCTAATTCTGCATACGCAGTTTCAATTATTTTGGGTAGTTCGTGTTGCTGATCCAACGGACTGAACTCCCTTAGGCATTGGCGGATTGCCACTGAAGCTGCTTCCCCTTTAATATTAGCTAATATTATGGCTGATACCTGGGCATAGTTATTTAATAACTTCATCCCTAAGTTCAGGGCAGGTTCTGCTCCATACTCGCTTTGTATTTGTCTCAATACATCTGGTACTACTGCTAATAAAGGAATACCATGTGTCCTGGTATATATGGCAGCAAAGACTGTACCCCAAGAGGTGCATTCCTCTATTTGTGGTGTTATCCCCATGGGCAAGCAGATTGTTAGCATTCTGTGTTTTTCAAACGGGGTAGTATTCGGAAATACTGCCTCGAGCTGAGTTATTTTCTGAGCTACCCAGAATGGCATTTGTTCACGTTTTGTGGGCATTTTGCCCATTACCGCGTGTAATGTTTGTGGTGTAATTTTAGTTGCTGTACCCTGAATTTGAGTTCCATTTGTTGCAACTGACGTTGGTTGGACTGTGAAAGTCCTCATGACATACTGTGTCAGGTTTCTGTAGATTTTAATTAAATCCTTGTGTTGTAAGAGTAAGTCTGGCTGCGGCATTGTTTCAATGTCAGGATGTGGTGTGTAGGCCGCTAACATTGGCCATGTTGCACCGTCTCCTCCGAGCGGACCTAATCTTACTGTGTTTCTTATATGGGGTAGTGTGCCTTTAAACCAGTATAGGTGTTCCTGGTAAGTGAGTGGAATTTCTATGTCCTCGCAAGGACCATATTCCCGTGGTGCATCTCCTTCTGTATAGTAGTGAAATGTCTGTGTTCTTGCATCTGCTACTGGGAATGTAACCCACGAATAAAATATCTCTGTTTTGTTTGATTCGTGTGCCTCAATCACGAAAGCTACTAAGCCACCCCTAGGTGCTAAACCATATTCTAGTAGTTTCAGGGTGATAGTACGTCTGAATTTAGGTGCAATGAGAATTCTGTCCACCTCTTCATCGTCTGAGAGGGGCAATGGCATTTGCACTGGGTCTAAGACCGGGGTAGTAGTCATTGTGTATAGAACACAGACTAATGTTTCAAGGAGACTATGATGAGGTGTTTTATGCACAATTTTAGGAACAAAATGTCCTTCAAGCATGATTAACCAACAGCCAATAAATAGGATATCTCGCCTACTCAGCTGTGGCGGAGTTTGTGCCCACCCACTCCAGACGTCTCTGGTGTTTTGTGAGTATGGGTCTCTGAGAATAGCATGACTGAACTACTCAGATTCTACTGTTAAATAAGAGCCCAACCATCATTTGTGGCTCCATGTCGTGTAGTTCCTATATTACCCATACAGGACCTGAGCGTTCGGATAACATAAACTGTGGGTTTGGTGGCAGACTAACTCTGAGCACCCCCACCGAGAATGTTAGCCTGTTTGCATAAGCTAGCTCACAGTGCCACTAGTGTCTCCTCTTATCGGGGAGAGAATAGTTTCTGGCAACCTCAGAACATGACAACCCTGATCCCTCAAGATCGTGGAAACAATGTACTACTTTTCGCTCAGTCACTCGTGCTCACTTATCTGGTCTCAGAGATACACAGAATAAACAGCCTGGGCATTTCAATAAGGGTTTATTGAACAGTCGTTATTCTTGTGTAGAATATTTTAGCTGCAACAACCATTAGACAGAATCAGAGATATATGATTAGCAGTACTATGAATATAAATGGATAGGTCAGTTCTACCATCTTGCACTACGCATGAATAAATACATGAATATAAAATGCATTGATAAAAGAAAGGGCGTACTCCTACGATGCCTATCTAGATGTCCCTAAGTGTACCTAGCATGTGAGTAGGTGTAAAGCCAAGAATCCCTCTAGGATTTAGTCGAACCCCATTACCTGAAATGAGAATGTAGGAGCCCCTCTTGGTCTCGAGCTGGACACCCCACGAGAGATGTTCAGACTACTGTCAGCTGGAGCATCTGCATGCAGGAGCTTCAGCGTCTCTGGTCAGTGTGTCGGCCTGGAAGTCTCGGTTCCCTCTGACTAACACTAGCAAGAGGTGCTATATTTATACAAAAAGTATCTAGGGCTCCTTTGTCCCTTGCTGCTTGTATTAGCCATTGTTGGATTTGAGGATGACGTATGGGATGAACCGTGTACGTAGATGTGAGGAGGAAGATGGTGTAGCCCCAGCCTGGTTTCCAAGAACCCTTATGAATATCCATTCATACTGTGTGAGTCTATTGATGGAGTTATAGGACTCTATTGTTCAGGAGACACCCTCCTTCTGCACCCGGGACTAGAACTAGGTAAAGGTTCAATCCTAAAAAGGCTCGTTACAGTGTAGTGTATTGGAGGTAATGTAGGTGAAAGGGTATGATGTTACCCGGGCCTATATTAGGGTACCTATATGAAACATAACACTCGTACCAGGATGTCCTTGTTTTTTTGGACACTGGGTTCCTTGAGGGTGAGGGTGGTGTCCAGAGTGAATCCAAATGGCATGGCATTCAGTGAAAGTTAGGGTCTAAAGTTGTCAATGTTCATGTCAATGAGCCATAATGCAACTGTTTGTTGCTTAATGTTCTTGGCAAATAATAAGACTTCTGTCTTAGTGGGGCTGGGCTTCATGTAGGTGCTCAACATCCGGGTTATGGATGAAATGCAGGCTGTGTTTGAGGCAGTGGATGTCTGGAGCAGAGATGACTTTTAAGTGGTGTTTGTATATCATGTTTGGGTGAGTTTTGATGCTGCTGTCTCTCAGTACATCTCCAAGGGACTTCACGTAGAGCTCGGGCATGCCAGTGTGGATCCCTAAGCAACTCCACAGGTGATAGAGACCTTTTGGGAACCGTAGATGCCCATGTGAACAAATTGGTGTTGGTTGAAAGGTAGGAGGAGAACCTGTGAAGGACATTGCTAGTGAATACCATTCAAGACTCTGGAGTGTGGATGAGGATGGGGTGATTAACTGTGTCGAAAGCAGCTGAGAAGTGCAGCCATATTATGAGACAAGGGTCATATTTCTCTGTCGTCTGCATGACATTGTTTAATAATGAATTGGCTTACAGAAAATGTTGTAGGACTTTGAAAAAATATGCCATTGCATGTCAGATTATGAGTTAAAGTTACACAACATCAGCCTTGCCTACAAATACATTGGAAAAAAGAAATGTAACATAAGTCATGCTTTAAACTGTGATGAATTATGTTATATGGACACCAAATAAGAAGCTCACAATACATGTTCATTATGCCAACTTAATTTGATTATTTTAACATATCACTTGTGAAAGCATATACAAAAGGAAGAAATATTCAATTCATTTGTATAACAATACTTTTTACACACAAGGGGCCTGATTAACAAAGGGCCTTCACAATAGTGGCGGAGGCCCCATAGTTTTGTGGGAATCTCCGCACTCGGGGAGGAATCTCTGCAATGAGAATTCTCATTGCCGAGATTCCGCCTCGAGTGCAGAGACTCCTGTCATAAATGCGGGGCCTCCGACAGAAGTGTAGAGGCCCTTTGTGAATCAGGCCCAAGAACATTATAAGAAAATATTACTCTAGACTCTAGAGACATGACAGCACAACACTTTCAAAACATGTTCATTGTTATCTTCTAAAACACATATTACACTTACTGCTACTCTGCTGCTCAAAAGCTTAGAGCTAAGCATGTAGTGTCTGCCAGGTGGATCTCAGGACCCTTCTTGAAGCAGTGTCATCCTGAGTGTTGCAAATGTGATTGGGAGATCAGGCTGAGCATGATTGTGACCTTGATCTGGTTCCATATCCAAATGTCCTCCCACCCCTTGGACACTCCTTTCCCCTTTAGGTGTGGGCACCCACTGCACTGCAATGTGTAAAAGTGTCTCTTCAAGTCAGGACCTGTGTTGCAATTAGGCCTGGGCGGAAAACTACGCTACGCTCGCGTAGTTTGCGTAGTTTGCGCAACTACGAGCTACGCGAATTGCACGTAGCACAGTGCAAAAACGCGTAGCAGGCATTTTTTGCTTTCTCGCGGTCCTCAACGTCAAGTTGGCGACCGCGAGCGAGCAAAATGACATCCCAGCGAGACTTTTTCCTCGTTCGCGATCAGCAACATCAAGTTGCCGATCGCGAGCGTGGAAAATAAACCTCCGGCGAGATTCTCCACGCGGGGAGGTCAGGTTTCTCATTGCGAGAGGTCGCGTATGCTCGCGACCGCTCGCGATGAGAAACTACCAGTCCGCGTTGAGAAAACTGCAGCTCGAGTACAAATCTACTCGAGCGGCAGAAAACGACCGCTTGCACTGTGCAAGATGCCGTTTGCAATGATTGCACAGTGCGGACAAGCATCCGGCACTGTGCAATCATTGCGAACAGCATTTCCTACCGCACTACGCAGTTCGCGTAGTGCTACGCGTAGCTCGCGTAGTGCGAAGTGCACTTCGCGTAGCTACGCGTAGCGCTACTACGCGAACTACGCCCAGGGTTAGTTGCAATGCTCAGTTAGGTTTTTGTAATCCCACAGCATTTACTGTAATTTTGGAGCACTCCTTCCAATTAATAGCTAAATCTTCATCAGTGTAGCTGGAGACTGTCTTATCTTGTCCCTCGGCCATGTTGGGGTTAAGATTACTTAAGAATCAGCTGGGTGGAGGAGGATGCTGTTGTTGTGAGAGAATGGCTCTGAATGATCAGAAATGATTTGACTTCCTGTTATTGTATGTAAATACCTGTTTGTAGCTGTAGGAGAAGATCTCCACCCTGAGAATGATGGTCTCCGTCTTGGATACGGAAGTCTTTGCCCTGAAGAAACATCCACATGCAGGGTGGAGGTTTTGCATGTGGAGGTTACCCGTCCACAAAAGGAGAATGCTAAAAACATTAGGGAATGAGGATAAATGTTACTGGGAGTGGATTGTAACATGATGTACAAACATTTTAAGGTGTTGATCTGTATGTATACAGGCCTGTGAATACTATTTTAATAATTTTACTTCAGTGTTTAAAGATAAAAGAGATAGATTATGAGTGAAAGGGAAGTGTATGTGTAATATGAAATACATAATAGCATGTTTGATTGAAACATTATGGTATGAATCAGTGTTGTCTCAAGATGGTATATGTAAACAGTGTATCTGCTCTATAGTATAGCTACCATGGGTTGAGCTCAAGTTTAAAAAAGTGAAACCTTTAACAGGACCTAGCAAAATAATGCCTTTATTACTTATGGGAGATCTCAATCCACCTCAACTAATAAACCACTTTCTTACACATAACATCAATATTATTTGGCCATGTAAAGTTGGCACACAGTCAGTTCAGAAAACTGAATTGTTTACTTACCATTATTTTTTTTTTTAAAGTGTCACAATAATGGCAATGTTTCATAATAATAGAACATTCCCATGTGTCTCTGATAAGGAGCAAAGTTAAGCACAGCACAGTTAAATATGTCTTCATCACTAACTTAAAGGTCTACCATGAGTCAATCAATCAATCAATCAGGGGATTTTGAAGCGTGCTACTCACTTGTGAAGGTCTCAAGGCGCTGGGGGGTGGGGGGGTGGGAGGTTTTGCAGCTCTGTTCAGTCAAAGAGCCAGGTCTTGAGTGTCTTCCTGAAGATGTTCAGGGAGGGGGCGTGTCTGATGTCGATCGGGAGCTCATTCCAGGTCTTGGCCGCTATGTGGGAGAAGGTTCTTCCACCTGTCCTGGCTTTGCGAATGCGCAGGGTTTCGGCGAGGCCGGCGAGGTCGGCGGATCGGAGGTTTCTATTAGGTACGTGGAAGGAGATTCTCTCGTTGAGGTATTGGGGTCCGATGTTGTGGAGGCATTTGTAGGCATGTATCTTGAATGTGACTCTCTTCTCCACGGGGGAGCCAGTGGAGGTAGCGCAGGTGTTGGGTGATGTGTTCCTGTCGAGGGATGCCGAGGACGAGTCTGGCTGCGGTGTTCTGTATGGTCTGTAGTTTGTGGATGAGAGTCTTGTTGATCCTGGCTTAGAGGGCGTTCCCATAGTCCAGTCTGCTGGTTATGAGTGCGTGGGTGACAGTCTTCCTTGATTCAGGGGGATCCACTTGAAGGTCTTTCGAAGGATGCGGAGGGTAGTGAAGCAGCTGGAGGCGACGGCGTTGACCTGTCGGGTCATTGAGAGGAGGATTTGAGTATGATGCTGAGGTTTCGGGCGTGGTCCGTGGGTGTGGGAGGGCTGCCGAGGGCGGTGGACCACCAGGTGTTGTCCCATGCAGAAGGGGAGGGTCCGAGGATGAGGACTTCTGTCTTCTCCGAGTTGAGCTTCAGGCAGCTGTTGCTCATCCATGATGCGATGTCCTTCATTGCTTCCTGGAAATTGAGTCTGGTGGTGACAGGGTCCTTGGTGAGGGAGAGGATTAGCTGGGTGTCATCGGCGTAGGATATTATGCTGAGTCCGTGGTGTCTGATGATTGCGGTGAGGGGGGCCATGTAGATGTTGAAGAGTGTGGAGCTGAGTGACGATCCTTGAGGTACTACGCAGTTGATTTCCATGGGTTCGGAGAGGAAGGGTGGCAGTCTGATTCTTTGGGTTCTGCTGGTGAGGAAGGAGCTGATCCATTTGAGGGCGGTTCCCTTTATGCCTGCGTCGCGGACACTGGCTGTGAGTGTGCGGTGGGAGACGGTGTCGAACGCTGCCAAGAGGTCGAGTATGATCAGGGCTCGTACTCGGTCGAGGAGGGTGCGGATGTCGTCTGTGGTGGCGAGTAGGGCGGTCTCGGTGCTGTGGTTGCTTCGGAATCCGGATTGGGAGGGGTCGAGGATGGAGTTTTCTTCGATGAACGTTGTTAGCTGGGCATTGACGATCTTCTCTGTAACTTTGGCCGCAAAAGGGAGGAGGGAGATGGGTCGGTAGTTCTTGAGGTCAGTGGGGTCTGCTGACGGTTTCTTGAGCAGGGGTCTGACTTCTGCGCATTTCCAGTCGTCGGGGAAGGTGCCGGTCTTGAAAGAGGTGTTGATGGTGCGTCGTAGTTCGGGAGCGATGGCGGTGGCGGCTCTGTGGTAGATGTGCGGTGGGCAGGGGTCCGTGGGAGCTCCTGAGTGGATGCCTTTCATGGTCGAGGTGGTGTCCTCGGTGGTGGCTGGGGTCCAGGAGGAGATGGTAGGCCCGTTGGTGTTGCTGGAGAGGGCGGTGGGTTCGGTGTTAGGTGTTTGGTCACTGAAGTGGTCGTAGAGGCCCTTGATTTTCAGATGGAAGTAGGACCCGAGCTTGTCGCAGAGGTCCTGGGAGGGGGTGATGTCTGTGGTTTCGCTGGGGGGTTTGGTGAATTCCTGGATGATGTTGAAAAGTTCCTTTGAGTTGCTGGAGTTGGTGATGATCTTGTATCGGATGAGGTCCATTTGGTGGATCTGATGCGTTGGTGGTATTCTGTCAATGGCGGTCTTGTAGGTGGTGTGATCTTCCGGGGTTTTGCTGTTCCTCCAGTTCTTCTTGAGATGTCTGCAGGTGCGTCTGGATTCTTGGAGGTCGGTGGTGAACCAGGTGGCCTTTCTGGGGCGCTGACTGTTGGAGTTGCGTAGGGGTGCGAGTTCATCTGCGCAGTTGGAGATTCATGTGTGGAGTTTTTTGGCTGCGAGGTTGGCGTCGGTCGAGGAGGTGGGGGCGTCGCGGTTGAGGGTGGAGTTGAGCTGCTCCTCTGTGACTTTGCTCCAGTTCCTTTGTGGGGGGCGTGTTGCAGGTTTGGGGGTGGTGGATTTGTCAATGTTGAAGTGTACACAGTGTTGGTCTGTCCAGGGGGGTTGTGTGGTGTGGCTGAAGTGTATGTTGTTACCTCCTGCGAATATGGGGTCGAGGGTGTGTCCTGCCTTGTGGGTGAGCGTGGTGGCGAGCTGTTTCAGGTTGATGTTGGCAAGGTTGTCCAGGAGGGTGGTGGAGTTGGGGTCGGTGGGGTTATCGAGGTGGAAGTTCAGGTCTCCGATGAGTATGTAGTCCGTGGAGGCGATGGCATGGGGTGCGATGAGGTCGGCGATGGTCGTGGCAAACGAGGCACAGGGTCCGAGGGGTCTGTAGGCGAGGGTGCCGCGAAGAGTGGTTCTTGGGCTTGTCTGTATCTGGAAGTGAAGGTGCTCGGTGGTGGAGAGGGGGTCATTCGTGGTGGAGGTGGAGAGTCGGAGGGAGCTCTTGTGTGCGATGGCGAGTCCTCCTCCTGGGCGGTTGGGCCGGTCTTTCCTCTGGATCTTGTATCCATCCGGGATGGTGGTGGCGATGTCGGGTGCGGAGGAGGCATTGGCCCAGGTCTCTGTAAAGAAGGCGACGTCCGGCAAGAGGGTGTCGAGGAGGTCCCAGATATCAATGGCGTGTCTGTGCAGGGAGCGCACGTTGAGAAGGGTGCACCTCAGGGTTTCGCGGTGTTGGCGTTCGGTGCGGGGTTGATGATGGTGTTGAAGGTCTGGCGGCAGTGGCGGCAGGAGAACTGTCCGTGGGTGGAGCTCAACGTGGACAGCTGGCAGTTGTTGTTCCTTCTGGGGTTGAGAGCGAGGAGGGTGGCTGCGTCATAGCGGTGGGTGGGTGGATATCCAGGGTTCCTGGCACTGGTCGCGGTCGGGTCACGGATGAGTAATCTATTTAATAACGTATGAGGTGTTATATATGCCACATCAATATTGTGTTACAGAGTTTTCTAATACATGGGTTAACCTTGTACTTTCCTAATAGTAATATGTACATATGGTAGATACAAAGATACTTATATTTAGTTTCTATGTTTAAAACAAAAATGTTGCATTACATTATAGGTTTAATAAAACAGTTTGAAAGATTTGGCTCACCATGTTCTTCCACTTTTTCCACCTCAGGGACCTCAGGGACTCCTGACAATACTTACTGGTTGGAGGATTGGTCATAATATTTCCTCACAGGGCTGCTGCTGCTGCAACTCTGAAGTTGTTCCAGCACCAGTAGCTTATGACTCTTGTGTATGCTTATATATTGGGTCCCTACCATGATGTCTATGGTCTTGAGGATGCCTTTTACAGTCCACTATTCTTGGGTAACAAGAAACCACACTGACCATATTTGCAATGTGCTGACACATCTTTGCCCTTATTTGGCCACTTGCTTTATGCAGATATTTGTCCAAAAATTCTTCACTCCACCACCTCATCATAAAGTACTCTGTGTTCCCTTTCCTTAAATTTAGTCATTCTTATATGGATGGAGGCCAGTTGCTGATTTGTATTAACTTTAAGGCCAGATGGCACACGATGATGAAGTATTGAGATGGATTGTAAAAACCAAAATGGCTGCTGGTTCTTTTTGAGGAGGTTGATTCTTGCTGCTGAAATATATTAAGTAGACGGATTTCTAAAATACAACAAAGCTTCAACAATGCACTGCCAATGCAGATGGCTCAAGGAAATGATGTATTTACTGTCTTTCTAAGCCACTTCCTACTGTCACATGGTGCAGTTTTACATGCATGTAATTCCTTATGCAGATTTATTAACCAAGAAAACTACATGCAATTAATTTGCATGCAGTGCCAAACAGGGCAAATCCATACCGTGGGACACAGAATAAACTTGTAATCATGCGGTATGTGGTCAGATTTACCATGCAGTAATAGTATCTTTAGGTGCTGAATTATCACACAAGCCTACTGTGTAACTCTTAATGAGGGTGTCGGTGCACTTTCTCTAGAATGTGGCTGTCTCATGAGCAGTTTTGTGCGAGTTTGAATTTGTTAGTAATCAGAATCAGAATATTTTTTATTGTTTAGTTAATTAAAACGATAACAATATGCCAATAATCTCAGTACAAAACACCGTTGAAATATACCATAAAAAGATTACAGTTAAGAATACTTGTTACAAATGTATCGTTAAAAATTCAATTGAGAAGTATATAAAAAATCACAATGAATTAACAGTGCATATATGGATCATAAATACACAGTATACAGGATAAGTGGACTATACAGTACGTTGATAGTAAAGAGGCGACAGACTTTAGTCTCTCAAGTGCTGTTATACTTGACCGCTAGCCGTGTTTAATGCTTTCTCGTAATAAATTAAATTTTTTATTAAATCACAGTTGAGCTATGTTAGTTAATAGCATTTTGATCTGTGAGGATCTATGCCAAATAAGTCTGTGTCGAATTGCACATAGGTGTGGGCTAAATGTGCTTTTCCCCCAGAATTAGCATTTGCGGATTCCTCTTTTTGTTTGTCACTCTGTTACAGACATGCGCACTCCAGTGACTGCCTTTGTGATTCCATGAAACAGAGTTATTCGGTGACTCTGTGTATGTGCATCATCATCAAGCACAAATTACTCCATAGGAAAAGTACTGTGTTTTATGCCACTTATCTTTGCACCTCGAATCAATCAGTCGTGTGGGGGCAATGCCCACCCAGTCCATGTGTGGTTAATGCACATAATGTTAGATGTAATTGTACTCGGAGTTCTGAAATTTACAATTGAAGAGGAGAGGCTAATGTTTACACCTGGGAATCGAACTGGAACTGTGCCACAATAACCATGATTGAAGTTGGAGGTGGCATCCAATGATATGACACACTTACAGTTGTTGTAGCTTTCATGGGGTGAGTTAAGGTGTCATTAATAGTAGCTACATGACAATCAACCCATCATAATCATGCTGCTATTAGTTTAACAATTGTAAGTGTGCTGAGGATGGTAATGTCATCACAGTACATAAGACAAGGAACACGTTTTTTACTACCCTCTTCATTGACTACTTGTGCTGAGTTTTCTTCAGCATCTTCCTCAAACTCATCTCTAACAATTCTATATGTGTTGCCATCTAATGGTGCATAATTTCATTTTGTTGGAAGGGTAGTAGTCTTTGTCAGGTCGTAGTTCCTAGAATCAGATTCACCGTTGTATACTGAAGCAAGGGTTTTCCTGATACTGCTTCTAGTTCCCGGCTGATCTGTGCTTGTAGTAGGAAAGAACTGAGGGGCATATTAGCAAGACCCACGTTAAAATTATCGCCGTTTTAGCGTCAGGAAACTGCCGCTAAAACGGCGATAAAGGGCTTGCTAATATGCGTTATAGAATTCCAATAGAAGCCCATGTTAGATGTGCAGGACATCTAACCTGGGCTTCTATTGGAATTCCATAACGCATATTAGCAAGCCCATTATCGCCGTTTTAGCGGCAGTTTCCTGACGCTAAAACGGCGATAATTTTAACGTGGGTCTTGCTAATATGCCCCTGAGTCTGATAAAAATGCCATGGCAAACATTGCCTCCAATAATTGATTTTCACACCTCTAAGGTGACCAGCTGTTCAGAGCAGTATAATTTACCACTCTGTGGCTGTTACCAAAAACATCAAAGCACTAGGGTGACCATCTCCATCTAAATTATAAAGTGCGCTGTCGCCAGGCCTGACCTTATGACCTACAAATCATTGATTGCAGTTTTTTATAGCCTAATTGCTTACATAGAAGCAAAACAAGACTACCACACCGCACCCAGACGAATAAGACTATAACATAAAAATACAGGACTAGAAGAAGTGCCCTTCATGACCTGCATGACAGGCGGTGGCACCAAAATGCAACAGCTAAATGCATTTATGTTAGTGGGATACCTTCTGTCCTTGCTGAAAAGGCCCGTTTGGCACGCATCCAAGAATACCACCCTGCCATCATTTCACCTGCTTTGATGGCAAATTGTATTACTGACTGCGACACAGTGTCACTTTACTAAGAAACTTTAGCAAGCAAGAGAAGAATACTACAAACACAGTCACACAATAAACGGTAAATCGGTGGAACGCACACTACACAAGAAGAGTTATAATGTTAATCCTTTACTCAAAACCACTCCACCAGCACACAAGACAACTAAACTGATGGTTATCAATGAAGAACCTGTGTATGTTGATGGAACTCTTAACAATAGCGGTTGTAAAACATGGGAAGAATCACATCAAGCTCTCACTCAAACCACCCAAGCGGCACAGAGTAAACTAACCTGTTGGATACCAATGTAACAACACAAGTTGTGCACTCAATTTGACAATAATGGTCCAAAATCGAAACATCTTTAGTAAGCAATAAAAAAGAGTTTTACAAATCTGGGAAGAAAACACCATTCTGTGGAAATAATTTTTCTACAGGCTTGCCTTCAAAATCATCTCACAATGCCAGTCTCTCATAAACATGTTTGCAACCCAAGTCCTTGCACACAACCAAAACTATCTGCTATGCTGACATATTTCCTCGGTTATAGCCATCCAAGGCATCTCAAAATAAGTCTAAAACGTGTCCATGATCAATGGTAGCGCGTACGTACTATGACCCCAATGGCGCACAATTCAGCTATTTGAAATCCAGCCCGACAATAAATGACACTTACTCATTTACTTGCCTTTCCACTCTTCCCATGGACAGAAACTAGGAAAAGGACGTGAATACAATGCAATCACAGAATTGACAGACACTAGAAAATTGTATATAGCATCTTTTATTTCAGCATACCATTTGGCATTTGAGACCTTGGCTATTATTTCTATGTATATGTCCGCCATCTATGTTTTTAAAGAAGTGTCCTGTTTCATTTTCTGGGACACTAATTCTTGTCTCATTGCCAAACGAGTTGTCGGCTTTTAGCTATGCATTTTTGGTATTTAAGGCTTGTAGGCTGAAATGTAAAATGCATGCCATAATGTATTGTTTGCTAAGATATATTATTTGGATATTTTAAAGCCTAATGTTTGTCAAATATGAATAACTAGGAGCTCTCAGTTTAGAATTCCATTTCTAATTTGCTGCACTCTACCATTCTGTTTTTCATTATATTATTTTCTAAATACTCCTACTCTTCCTAGGCTCTTCTTAACCAGTCAAGGGCGGCACAAGATTACATTTTTGCTATGACTCATCTTGCTTATTGATTGCTGATGGGTGTACGTTTCTGGGACCAGTGCTGTGAATAAAATTGGCTCAAGAATTTGGAAATAATATTCAGTGGTTTCCACACAAACAAACTTGCCAGGAGAATGGATTCATGTTGTGCATTCTCACTTGCCATGTTATTCAACAGGATCCAAATATAAGTCAAAGCAAGAAGTTAAGAGACGAAGAGTGAGATTGGAAGTGGTATGTAAAAAATGATCTTGATCAATGTTGACAAGTTTCAGTAAGTTAAGGTGAATCGAATATTATCATAAAGTGACAGACCTTTGTTACTGATGAGGACTCCTGGCCAAGGTAGATGGAACAAGTTAGCAGGATTGGTGTTTATTAAGGTACTGGAAGTGACAAACAAGGGGCATATCAACAAAGAACAGCGATAAACATCGCTGAGCAGGCATAGCGCGGATTAGCTTAACGCCGGCTATCGCCGGCTTTAATCGCCGAGATATCGCGTTATTAACAACGCATATCTCCACAGCGATATTAAATCCGGCGATAGCGGTGAAATCCGCGCACATCGCAGGAAATCCAGCGCTACAACGGAAGCGATCAGGTAATCCTTGATAATAGGGAGATGTGGATTCAGCCATAGAATCCACCTCCCATCATATGTATAGCTAAGTCTGCTTTTTAGCAGACGTTAGCTTTCGGCGTTATCCGCGATTAGCGCGGATTCTAACGTCGGAATTGGTGTCCTGGGCCAGCTTGTTGATAGGGAGTAGTGCTGTAACTCCTTGATTCCCGTGTTGTGTTAGTAGGACCCGCCCACTTTGCATCTCATTAGAGATGCAAAGCGAGGCGTCGGTAATAAGGCTGCTAACATGCGCTAATGCATGTTAGCACTGCCTTGTAAATAGGGCGAAAGCATTATCTCCGCTTTTTTGGCTTTAAAAGCCAAAAAAGCGGAGATAAAGCCCTTGATAATATGCCCCCAAGTTACTTGCTTTCGGTAACGCCAGAGACAAGATCTAGCCTCAGATTCCTTACCAACCCTCCCATCCTCCCCGCTCTGCGAACTTATTTATTCCTATCTTTCATATCCTCTTTGATATTGCGATAGTCCTCCGGCTTGATATTGGGATACTCCATCCTGCAGATGTGTCTGTATTGACAGAGACAGAGATTTATTGGCACACTGTTTCCTTGGCCAGTTTCTGTAAGTGGGTCGGTGTTTTTGGCATGGAGTGTAGTCATAGAAGAAACTGACGTCAGCATGTTGCGAAGGGGCATATATGGACTCTGTCGACGGCACATACGGTGGTCGACGTCACAACAGAATCGCACAACACCCTCTACCGATGTGCAGAGGCACTGCTGAATACATTTTCCACATCCAGTCTGATGCCTGGGGTGAATTCAAAGTCAAGGAATCTGTGGCTAAATGTCTCAATGGCTGTACAAGCAGAAGAATTATCATCTGCTATTTAGAGATGGAGCAGGGTAGCAACTGCATATCTATAATTTTGCACTACTTATGCCCTGATTCTGAGTAAGTCAGAGGTGTAGGTGTTATTTATCACACCCTAATAAAACCAAAACTGTGGTGTTTGCAGTTAATTGGGTCTGATAAATAGCTCCGATTCCACTAATTCTTTGGAGGAATGACGTGAATTTTAGTGTTTAACACACTAACGTTCCCCACTGTTAAATTTGGCAGGTTTGACCTGCTGAAATTTAACAAATGGTGAGGTATTTATCCTACCTGGTTACTATCAGGTATGGTACATACCACCAAACACGGAATTCTGACCCCTGCACAAACAGGGCCATGTGCAGGTGTTAGATAACTCTGATCAATTCAGAATCAGGACCTTAGAATTATTGTGTCTTGCAGTTGCAGATGACACCCAGGAGCATGAGAAAGCAGAGATGTTAGTTTGGAGGCAGGGAGATTTGGAGACGGAGGTTTTTCCAGCATTAAACTCTCCCATTTGGAGTTTTGGTGTCCTCTCCTGGCAAAATATTAAATATTAAGGACCCCTTAAAGGTATTAGAATTGAAGAAGATGTCAATCACTTTAGATAAATTAGGTGGAAATAATGTTCTTTTATGTCAGCATTTGCTTTTGTGGTACTGGGAAAGAGAATACTGCTTTAACTGCGAGTAATTAACTTAAAAGGCTGATGTGACAGTAGCTAGTGAATTAATGTGTTCGTTCATTAGACAGGCTGTGTGGTTTATAGCAAGCTCTCAAGATGGTCCTGTGGACATCACTGCTTTGTTAATTTTCAATTGATATGTTTTGAAATTTGAATTACTTTGGGAAAGTGGTTAATGTTGTCGAGGACGTGCATCTGAAATTTCTGTTTTGTAAAATCTTTGCTAGAGTATTGCCCCTAATTGTATTAACTTTAGATATGGAAAAATACAGATATAGATTAAGAGAGTCTGTGCATCGGGTCATTTAGGGCCTCATATACAAGGCCCCTGCGCTGCCCGAACGTCACTTTTAGTGACGGATCTGGTGGCTCACACTGCAGGGCCATATCTCCAAGGCCACATAAAGCCACCCTGCATGGCTTTTCATGGCCTTGTAGATATGGACAGAGGCTGAAGCGCAAGTTGCTGCGTTGTCTCACCCTGAGATAAGAAGGCGTGACATGGGCGTTACGCTGGCTGTTCCGGTGTAACACCCATGGCATTGGACACATTCCCAGATTTACGAGATTTGGTAAACTTGGGAATGTGTCAAAAGCCTACGCCTCCCCAGGGGTGGAATAGGGGAGGTGCAAAGAAGAGAAATGACATTGTTTCTCCTAGTGTTTTCCTCTTTCTATGTGTGCTGCATTCTGCAGCACACATAGAAAGAGGAAACCACCTCCATTGATTGTTTTTGTGCAGGAAGTTGCCCTTACAGGCACAAAAACAATCACCCCTAAAATGCAGACACCCTTGCACCATGGCACAAGGGTGCCTGCATTGGTGCATGGCAGCCATTTGTGCACCAGTGCAGAGGGAAAGGACAGGAATGCGCCGTATCTCATAGATACAGCACATTCCTGCCCTTTTCTTTTGACTTAGGGAAGTGCAGCAGGTAGGCTTAAGGCACTCCCCCACATCAAAAGATTCTAAATAAGGTCCTTCGTTTTTTCTGGAATGCTGATTAAGAAAAATATCTCACTATCTTGAACTCCTAGATGTGTGATTAGCATCCTATTTGCCATCCATGAACCCATGCACATTTGCATTCAGGTTGAGCCAAGTTAAAAAAAAGTGAAGTGCTATAGTTACTCACAAAATAAATTAACAAAGATCCACCAAAATGAAGAAGTTCATATTTATCCACTTATTGTATTGTAGGTTTATATTGAATGTCTTTAAGTGTATGGATTTATCAAGAAAATATACTTAAGTATAATTTAACTTGGGTAGGTTCTGAGCCCATTGCCCTTAGTGCTTTCTTTCTAGCCTTTACTTACCCATCTCTTTGAAGGAAGAACCAATTCACCATTGAAAATATAATTAGTTGATTTAACTTGATGTAAGCACATAAATGTGTCTTGGATCGTATTTCCTGGAATATTGCAGTAGTATACTGAAAGCTAATTCACAATGACATAAAATGAAGACATCTTTAAATATCTTAAATATGTTCTTTCAAATACTTTTTCTATTGAATGCTTCTGTCAACCCGGATATCGCCCTTAGGCAGGCAATAGCATGTCACTGCAGTAATTAAGCTGTAATGAAGTAATCAGTATTTTTAAAGCTGTATTGAGGCAGCTGGAAAAAATACCAGTGGCACTTATCCATATTTTATAATATTAATCTAAAAAAGGATATGGGTCCTGTTGGAAATGGCCCTTTTTGCAGGGTTACCCTAAACTTTTTGCTTTCCTCCTCCTCTTTTTTTACCCTCTTTTTGTTGGCTTTAGGACTCTGAGCACTTTACCACCGCTGACCAGTGCTAAAGGGCATGTGCACTCGCCTCTAAACATGGTATAATTGGTTTACACCTGTTTGGCATATTTGATTCACTTGTAAGACCCTTGTCAAGGGGTATACCATATACCCAGGGCCTGTAAATGAAATGCTACTACTGGGCCTGCAGCACTGGTTGTGCCACCCACACAAGTAGCCTTTCAAATCTGTCTAAGGCCTGCCATTGCAAGGCCTGTGCGTGCAGTTTACTGCTACTTTGACTTGGCATTTAATACCACTTGCCAAGCCTTACACTCCCCTTTTATTACATCTAGGTCACCCCTAAGGTAGGCCCTATGTAGCCCTAAGGACAGGGTGCTGTGTAACTAAAAGTAGGACATGTACTTTTAAGTTTTACATGTCCTGGTAGTGACAAACAACTACATTTGTTTTTCACTACTGTGAGGCCTACTTCTCTCATAGGCTAGCATTTGTAATTCCTTAAAACAGTTTTAAGCTATATTTTCTGATTAGAAAGGTGTAGCTAATTCTGTTCCATAACTTTGGAATGGTAGTGATAAATCCTCTTTAGTTGTAAAGTTGGATTTGATCACTATTTTAGAAATGCCACTTTTAGAAAGTGGACACTTCTGCTCTTACCTATGCTCTGTGTGCTTGCAGCCTGTCTCCAATACACGTCTGGGCTGGGTGACAGCTACACTTTGTGCAATCTCTCTAGATAGCCACGAACACAGGATGGTGAGGTTCATCTGCATTTTGAGCACTCATCTGCATTCATCTGCATTCTGATGGGTCTTCCTAAGCAGGGAGGAATGGGAGGGGCTGATACCTACACTTCAATAGGTAGTGTCCTTTCCACACACAAATCACTGATTTAACCCCCACAGATAGCCTGGCAGACCGGACTGGGTTGAAAGGGATCTTTGTGCACTTCAGAGAGCTCCTTTGACGGCACCTCCTACATCAAAGGCACTTTTGGGTATGAGTACTGGGGCTCTGACCCTACCCAAATCTGTACACTACTGGACCTGGAAATAACTCTGCTGTAGTAAAGACTGCTGTGCTGTAAGTATTGGCACTTTCCCTTGACTGACTGTTCTGAGGAACTGATTCCCTGCTTTGCTGAGTTGCCCTGCTGCCTGCTAATCTCTGCCCTGCTGAGGACAAGGACTGGACCCATCTCACTTGACCCTAGAGTGACTCCAAGATCTTGCTGGCTTGCCTCCTGCTTTCTGGAGTCTAAGGGACACAAAATACTTCCTGCAATCCTGCTGGTGCTGCTTGGCTCTGCAACCAATGAGTCCTACCCTTGCCTGAGGTGCCCCCTCCATTCCTGGGCCTCAGAATTGGGTTCTGCAGCTGATTTCTGCAAAAACCTATGCATCACCCTCACTGCGTGAGAAATTCAACTGCATCGCCCTTCGACGCCAAAGCAGAGGCTGCTCAACGATAGTGGATCTACTGCCTGTGCGGCTCAATGTTGACACTATGCATGGTTCGAAGACGACGCATTACATTCACTTCAACGGAGCCAAATGACGACGCGGGACCCCCCTTTGCATGGGTCGGCGATGACACAGTAGGCTTGCGACGTCGACACCTGCTCCAGCCAAAGTAATTCTTCAGTGGGATCTGTCTGGGTCCTAGAGCCAGCCTGCCCTCCCTCAAGGTTGGCCTGAGCTTTGGATTTGTACCGGTCCCTCCGACCTCAATTAACCTTTTAACCGCTAGTGACTTCTAAGTACTATTTTTGGTTTATTCTTTAAAAATGTATATCTCGACTTTTACTTATTGGATTTTTGTCATTTTTGTCATTTTTGTCTCATTTTCATTGTATTACTGAGTGTTTGTGTTGCACAAATAATTTACACATTGCATACTAACTTAAGCCTGCCTGCTCTGTGCCAAGCTACCAGAGGGTGAGCACAGGTTAATTTTAAGTGTGTATCTAGCTTACCTTGACTAGGATTATGGTCCCTACTTGGACAGGGTGCAAACCTCTGCCAACTAGAGACCCAATTTCTAACATATTTTTTCTGACTAAACAAATGAAGCTGTGATGCTAGCAATCTCATACTATGCAATACCATAACTTGTGATTATGTCTTCACAGCTCTTTACACCAACAGCAGCAAATGGGATTTTGTAAGAAACACTGTACCCTTTTTATCTGAACTCTATAATCCTTAATGTGTAGGTCTTCATTTATTCTTCTACTGATATTTTTCTTATACAAACTCCTTTATTTCTGGGTTTTTTCCAGAATTAGAACCACCATGATTTCATAAACCTCCAATGTAGCCTTTATCCCATGGGAGACAGGTATACTTTCTCATGTGTTTTTTTCCTCTTCTTTACTGGGTATTTGCCGTACAGAAGTCGGTGATGCTCACTTCCCGAAAGGCTGCTCTTTTATGTAGTAGTACTATGTTTGGCACTAGAGCTCCATTTGCCCATGAATGCTTTAGGAACAAGTTTGATCATGCACATAGAAATCATGGGTTTTGGGGGATCCATGTTATTAGAATTTTTAGTGTGATTTATTTTTTGTTAATAATTTCTTGACATTCAAACACCTGAGTCAACTGAAGGCAAAGAAAATGGGAGTTGTTACCTAGACATTGAAGAGCCAAGACGCAATGCGCCATTGCCCTCTACAACCTAGAGTATACCATGTTGCTAATTGCCTCCTCTATGTATGCTGATTACATGAGGATGTTGAAAGTCTTAAGAGCTTACCTTACACAGGCTGGTGCCTACCACAGATTTGTGGGTGAAACTCCTGGGAGCTCCTTCACTGGTAGTGGCTGTGAAATTGAGAGTCAAAAGGAATTTTTGGACGCATTGAAAATCTACAGCAAAGTTATTCTTTTTATATTGTGTGTTTCCTGGGAATGGTTGGATATTGATCTCTTGATATCTGTGTCGTTAGCAAAGAGTTCTGTGCTTGACAGACAACTTTGTATTTGATTAATTTGATTCCTGTAACTGTTTTTTAGGTTGAGCCTAGAGTCAGTGCCCACTGTCCCGCCCACTTTTCATTGGCTTGTGTCTTTGTCCTTCATAAATGCTGTCTTATGATTCATATTGAGACTTGTTAGTCCCTCCTTATGACGGCCATGGCGTCATTTGTCACCTCCCATGGCTACTGGCCCCTTTACTTCGAGTTTTACATGGTACGTGGACTGTGAACACTGCTTTGTCACCCCCTTCTCCCCCCTCCCCCTGCCGGCACTCCTGTTGTGCATGCCTTCTCCCCCCTCCCCCTGCCCCCACTCCCTTTGTCCGTTCCCTCCCCCCCACCCTCCCTCCCGTTGTCCGTGCCCTCCCGTTGTCCGTGATGCAATAGGTCTCACGTAAATGCGAGTCCTATTGCATTGCAAATGCTTGTCTTTTGGAGGGAGCGGTGAATAACTAGGCTGTCAGCAGCAGCCTGAATCAGCAAAAAAAACGAAGGCCCCGCAGCCCCAAAAAATCCAAAGAGCCGAAATATGCATGTGTGTGGAGGAGTGAGGGGCGGGGTTTAAAACAATCGTGAATCGAATCTTTGTTCCAGACACACACCTCCCTCTCTGTAGAGGAACCCGTGGCTCCGGATCAGGGCTTATTCATTGCACGGTGGGCTCTGGCCCCTGCTGTCTGTGCGAGGACTCCGAGAACAACTTCAAGGGCCAAAGGAGGCCTGGGTGGAGGGGGGAATGTAAACGATTTAATATCTCGGCACCTCGCCCCCCTCCCGCACACCCCCACTAATGTCACCAGATCTTGGCAAAGCCTTTCATTCACACACATTTTGTGTTTAAAAGTTACAGAGTAATACGTCCTCTCCCGGGCGGCTTTCAAGATTTCTGCATCCACCGCCCTCATAAACATCCCTCACCTCCCGGAATGAATGTACAAGCCGTTAGCACGTTGTTGTTTTTTATTTGTCATAGCATCGAGGCTGTATCAAAATAAATAATAAACGTATCCATACAGCCCAAACATGACAGATTGAAGAACGATGTTACATCTCCTGTTTAAGTGTTTTAATAAAGACAATGCACAAAGGGGAGCGGTTTTGAATGCTAAGGTCTTGCCTGACCAGTTTGAATTTAAAAGCGTGGGCTCTAATCCCGGCTTCGACAACTGACCGACCCATGACGATTCTGAAGGAGTCATGTAATTTTACCAGTGCGCCAACTTTTCATGTGGTTGTGCCTCGCCCCTTCCCCCAAGTAATGATGTTTGCAGCGCTCATGCATTAGATGCTTCTGCTACATTACTCAAGATTTCTGCGCAGCGCTACAATGCCTCTCGGCGCAGTGGCATCCATAGATCAAGGGGTCCCCTGTTATTTCATGTTTAGAAACTTCACTACCCACAGCTGCTTACAGGGTGATCTGAAGCAGGGCGAATCCTTACTGGCAACAAATATACCCTGAAAATGAAATGCATCAGACAATCTTTTTTATTTGCAATGAAAAAGGCAGCCGGATTTCCGTATATTCTGCCGCGGGCTCCAATTATGTTAACAGTTTCCCCTATAAACAACCAGGCTGACATGGAGTGTGTCACAGAGGAGAGTAAACACATGGAGATTTACTGCAAGGGAAAGAGGGGCAGCTGGACACACCTGCTGAGCCGGGACCAGAAGGCAAGCTGGAAGGAGCCTGGAGCTAGATGCAGGGACCTTTATTCATCACAAAACCAAAGCATTATTCCACATGTACACCTGGTCATCTTTTCTGTAATGAGACAGTGTCAACAGAGTCATAAAATGTACATCACCCATTATAACATGTAATTACACAAGCCAACCGTGAAGGAAACAGTATTCGGCTACAGAAATTAGCAACAATATATACAGTAGCTGGCAATGAAAGTCAAACTATTACTCAGAAAATCATAAAATATAAGGATCCCTTGGGTCCCATTATATATATATATATATATATACATATAAAGAAAAATTAATTAAAAAACAAATTAAAACAGATAAAAATTAATTTACTCCCCAAACATTACCCCTATAAAACCAAAACTCACACACAAAAAAATTAAACAATTACCCTAATTAATCATCAATTGATGAATTAATAATAATGATCAACTAATTATTAATTATTTAAACATAAATTACTTTCCACTGTCTACCCCTATAAATCCCACAACCCACACCTAAAAATCATTACACAATTTCCATAATTAATTTTAAAATAATAAATTAAAATCAATTAACAACTACTTAATAATTAATTAAAAATAAATTACTTCCCACCCTTTACCACTATAAACTGCACAACTCACATCTAAAATTAATTACACAATTGCCATTTTTAAATTTTGATTAATTAATTAGCATGAATTAACAAATAATTATTAATTAAAAATAAATTACTTCCCACCCTTTACCCCTATAAACCCCAAAACCAGCTCCTAAAAAATAACACAATGACCATAATTAATTACCAATTACTTAATTAATATTAATTAACGACCCATTAATAATTAATTAATAATAAATTACTTCCCACAATTAACACTATAAAATCTAAATTAAATAAATATTAAATAATAACAAATAATCATTAATTTATTATAATTAAATTACTTCCCACCCTATGCCCCTATAAACCCACAACCCGCTACAGAACTAAAAAAGGCAAAATTTAATTAAAATAAAATTGAGAACTACAAAAAATGTAACACATATATTAAAAAACAAAAACAATACTTATACAAAAAAAGTTCACATACATTTAAAATACATACTAAAATACATAACACTAATTACAAAATCGATATTTAAAACAACCATATTTTTGCAAATAATATTAATGACTTTGATATTTTTTTAAACGATATTTCTTACCTTAAAGTCGATATTCTTGACCACGATATTCTTGCTGTCGATATTTCTGTATCACGATATTTCCAACTCGATATTTGTGTAAGTCAACATTTCCAACTTGATATTCTGTCTGCATACCGTGTAGTACAACTGAGCATGAGTTTGCTTGATGTTAATGCATTGAACCAATAGAGAATATCTGATAGAATTATACAGTTCATTTAAATCACTCATCTCCAATTCACCAATTCTAACTGCAATTGGATCAGGAATACTAAGGACAATTTCATTTATAGGTGAATGCCAGTCCATAGTTGAAACTAAAGTAGAATATGTTTTAGAAAATATATCTAGGAATATGAGACCTGAGCCAGTCTCTGAATGTGCTGCCTCATCAAATTCTCAGTGGAACTAGAAGCTGGTGAATGTAATAATGTGTAAGTGACATTATGATGTCACTTAGTTCTAGAGAATGTTAGGGATGTTAAGTCTAAGAAATACACTCACTGGGGATTCAACTGTTATACTAGGCATGATATGGAAGCGGATTTATAAGCTCTATTAAGAAAGAAAGGACTTTCTGAAGGGGGATTTTCCTATTTTGTGAGCCAAGGGGAGTGAAAAGAAAGAAAGGACTTTCAAGTGAAGCTTCCTGCAAATAAAAGAAAGAAAGGACTTTCTAGTCAAACTTCCTGCTTAAGGAAGCCAAAAGAAAGAAAGGACTTTCATGTCAAGCTTCTTATTTTATAAATCAAAGGAAGTCAAAAGAAAAAAGGGACTTTTAAGCATAATAGTTAGGAAATAAACAACAGATTCTCAAATTATTTTACTAGAGAAGCACATTTTCTTTATTCAAAAATATATATATAATAATAAATAATCAACAATATTTATTAAAACATGACTGGAGAGGAAACAAGTGATGTTATTGTAAATATGAATTCAGACATATATAATGAGGAAGATACTAATGAAAGCATTTCAAGTACCATTTTCAGAAGACCATTACCTTTTAATTTATCTGAACAAGAAAATATTGCACAAAGGTGGGAAAAATGGACGAGAAGATTTAAACATTTTCTAAAAGCAACATGCAAAAAATACTCAGATGAACAAGCAAAAGACCTTTTGCTCAACCTTGTAGGTGATGATGTTGAAGACTTAATAACTACATTTCCAGAAGAGGAAAAAAACACCTATGAAGGAATAATGAAATGTCTCAATGCAAAATTTGATCCTCAGAGAAATTTAGATTTTGAAAGGTATAATTTTAATATAGCATGCCAGCAAGAAAATGAAACAATGGACAATTTTGTCACGAGACTTAAAAAATTAGTTACATTTTGTGAATTTGAAAAATTTAATAACGAAGAAGCTATTCGACTAAGAGTGATACAAGGATGTAACTCAATAAAATTTAGAAAAAAACTCTTGGAAAAAAATATGATTTACAAGAAATAATTCGCATGGCAAAAACAGAAACACAAGCTCAAAAACATGCTACAAATATGGAAGAAGGAAGAATCAAAGCAATTGAACAAATCAGAGAAATGACAAAGAAGACAATACTTGAAAAAGAAATGAAACACAATTTAAAGGGAAAAGATCGTGCTACAGGTGTGGATTTCAATTCCCACATCAAAATAAATGTCCAGCAATAGGACAACAATGTAAAGAATGCAAAGGATACAATCATTTTGCAAGCGTCTGCAGATTTAAAAAGAAAATAAAGAGAGTTGGAAACAAGTTAATCCAATTAAAAAGAAAATTGGCAACGCAAAATACATAAGACATATGGAAGAAATTGAAGGAGAATCTGAAGAAGAAATTGAGCAATTAGAAAAATTATATATGATGCAAGAAGGTAACACAATGCAAGAAAACAACATTTGTCAAGAAATTAATATGATTAAAAGAGAAAATATTAAAAAAACTACATCTGTAAATTTATTAGTTGGGTCACAAGAAGTCCATTTTGTATTGGACAGTGGAGCAACATGTAACATAATGTGCGTAACTGAATATATGAAAATGAAAAAGCAACCTACTTTGACGCCATCAAATGTTAGCGTTTTTCAATGGGGTGCAAAACATCCAGTTCTATGCCTGGGAAAATTTGAAGAAATATTAAAATATGGAAATACAACAAGTAAAGAAGATGTGCATGTCTTGCAAGGTGAAGTTCCAGGTCCTTGTTTATTAAGCAATGTAACTGCTCAACTAATGGGTTTATTGGCAATGAATTGTAATATTTCAACAGATCATCCAATTTTAAGGAAGTATCCTAAATTATTTGAAGGACTAGGAAAATTCAAAGGAAAGGAAATTACTCTACACATAAATGAGACAATAAAGCCAACAGCACAGACACATAGAAGAGTACCAATACATATGCAAGGAAAAGTTGAAAAAGAAATAAAATCACTACTTGAGCAAGACATAATTGAAGAGGTAAAAGGACCAACGCCCTGGGTAAGTCCTATTGTCATAGTTCCAAAAAAGATACTGATGACATCAGAATATGTGTGGATATGAGGATTCCTAATACTGCTATTGAAAGAGAACGTTACCCAGGCCCTCATTTAAATAATATGATAAGTACCATAAATGGAGCAACAGTATTTTCAAAATTTGACCTATGTAAAGGATATCATCAGTTAGTAATTGATAACCAGTCAAGATACATAACAACATTTTCAACACACCTGGGATTATTTAGGTACAAGCGGTTGAACTTTGGAATTTGTTCTGCAGCAGAAATTTTTCAGGAAATCATAAAGAATGTCATAAGACCAATACACAATTGTATGAATTACAGTGATGATATTCTAGTCTTTGGAAAAACACAAGAAGAACATGATCAAGCATTAGAGAAAGTATGTCAACGACTTGAAGAAGCTGGATTAACTTTGAATGAAAAGAAATGTGAAATAAATAAGAATGAATTAACATTTTTTGGGCATATATTTTCAGAAAAGGGGATGAGACCAGATCCTATCAAAATAACAGCCTTGAATGCAATGCAAAGACCAAAGGATGTAGCAGAAGTGAGATCTTTTCTTGGAATGGCAAGTTACTGTGCAAGATATATAAAAGATTTTGCGACCATAGGTTCACCTTTGAGAGAGTTAACAAAGAAAGGAAAAAAATTTCAATGGAATATTGACTGTGATCAAGCGTTTGAAAAAATAAAGTTGGAAATAACGAACGCAGCAAATTTAAAATATTTTGACCCACATTTATGTACAGAACTAATAGTGGATGCCAGTCCTGTAGGCTTAGGTGCGATTTTGGTACAGCATAAACCTGGAAGGGAAAGTCCGAGATATGTAATTTCACATGCCAGCAAAAGTTTATCTGAAATAGAACAAAGGTATTCACAGCCAGAGAAAGAAAGTTTAGCTGTTGTTTGGGCATGTGAACATTTTCATGATTTTATCTATGGAAAGTCATTTGTGATTGTCACTGATCATCAAGCACTGGTTTCTATTTTTGGAAATCCTAAAACAAAAATGCCCCCGAGAATTGAAAGATGGGGAATGAGGCTCATGGATTATGATTTCAAAATTATCCTTAAACCAGGTAAAGAACACAACCCAGCGGATTATTTATCAAGGCATCCAACCAAAGCAATAGACGAAGATCAGTTAGAGGTGGAAGAATACATACATTTTATAGTAAGGTCTGCAGTTCCAGGAATTGTTAAAGAAAGTGAACTAATGGAAGAAACAGAAAAAGACAGTACTCTCCAAGAAGTAAAAAAAATCTTGTTTGAAAACAAGTGGAGGTTAATAACAAATGGAAGTCAATTTCATAGAGATGTAAAAAAAAATGATATACTAGCATTCAAAAATATAAGTTCAGAACTGTCCATAACCTCATCAGGAATATTACTCAGAGGAACTAAAATAATAATACCGGAGAGTCTTCAACGCCGTGTGATTGATCTAGCTCATGAAAGCCATCGAGGTATCTCTGCAACAAAAAACTTTCTAAGAGAAAAATTATGGTTTCCCAGACTAGATAAACAAGTAGAAGAAATTATTCAATCTTGTCATGTCTGTCAATGCACTGTAAAAGAAAAGGGAATTGAAGAATTACATATGTCAGATCTACCAGATGCTGTATTGTCAAACTTAGCAGCAGATTTTTATGGACCATTAGATTCTGGACATTATTTGCCAGCAATAATAGATGAGTATTCTCGTTTTCCGATTGTGAAACTAATATCTTCCACTTCCACTTCAACAGTGCTTCCAGTATTAGATGAAATATTCTCGACATGGGGAATACCTAATGTATTGAAGACAGATAATGGGCCACCGTTTAGCGGAGAAGAATTTGGAAAATTTATGAATTACTTGGGAATAATACACAGAAAGATAACGCCAATGTGGCCTAGAGCAAATGGAATGGTAGAAAGATTGATGGCAACTATCAAAAAAGCAGTACAAAGAGCAAAACTTTCTCAAATTTCAGTAAATCAAGCATTGTGTCAAGTCCTAAGAGATTATAGAAATACTCCGCATGTATCTTCTGGAAAATGCCCTTCAGATTTAATGTTTGGGCAATCAAGGCGAACTCGTCTGCCACAGCTGCCCTCAATTCCTCCAAAGGTACACAATGAAATACTGGAAAAAGACAAAGAAGCAAAACAAAAAATGAAATATTATGCAGAAAAAGGAAAGAAATATCAGAGTCAAGATTATCAAGTTGGTGACTTGGTATTAGTTAGACAACAACAAGTAAAAAGTCACAAACCAGATTCCACCCTACACCTTTGGAAGTTACAAGAATACAAGGTACAGCAATGACTGCAGAAAATGATAATAGAACAATAACAAGAAATAAGTCTTTCTTTAAAAAGTCACAGCAAATGTTGAACAAGAAGTGACAGACTCAAATGATCAACAAGATAAATGGATGCAGAGAAGATCAGAAAGAATTTCAAAAAGACCAAAAAGACTAATCGAACAATGTTGATCTATTTACTTTGTATATATTGTTTATCTTATTTCTTTCTGTTTTAGGGGGGAGGGGGGAGAATGTAATAATGTGTAAGTGACATTATGATGTCACTTAGTTCTAGAGAATGTTAGGGATGTTAAGTCTAAGAAATACCCTCACTGGGGATTCAACTGTTATACTAGGCATGATACGGAAGCGGATTTATAAGCTCTATTAAAGGATGGTCACAAACTATATTTATTGTATCTGGAGGATTCTTTTACAGTAATAACCTTGTGTGACTCTACCAGACAATACTCTGATGCATGAGGACACTGTGCTAGAGGATAGATTATTGATAGCAGTCAAGGTGGCATTGCAAGCTAGAAGTGCAGAATGGGATGTTAGATGATGATGAGGATGATATACAGTTACAGGGCTTTTCAGTCCCTATGGGGTCAGCAGGAGGTGAAGGACAGGGCAGGAATTTAAGCATGAACAACATAGAGGCAATGGCTAAGAAGAGGAAGGAGCAGCCAGCTCAGTGGGGCATGGGAAAGAAGGACGGTTTGGTATTTGTAGGAAGTACGTTGTGGAAAATGGGGCAGTGAAAATGTATGGAGCAGGGAGAATCAAAATGTTCTAGGGCCCTCATTTATGGGATTTTGGTGTAGGTCAGCACAGCAAGGCATCTTGCTGCACTGTCCTACGCCAAAGCGAAAGGGCATTCCTGTCCTTTCTCCCTGCGCTGGGGCCGTTCCGGCAGGCTCGTGACAAAGTAGGCACCCTTACACCATGGTGCAAGGGTGCCTCTGTTGCATGTAGGATTGTTTTTGTGCAGGAAGGGATACCTTCCTGTACAAAAATAATCCTAAGAGTCGGTGTCCTCTTTCTATGTGAGCTGTAGAATGCAGTGCATATAAAAAGAGAAAAAACAAGGAGAAATAAACATATTTCTCCTCATCACGCCTCACCTCAGGAGGCGTACAGATTTGGCGCTTCCCCAGGTTTACATGATTTTGTAAATCTGGGGCAGCACAAAAATCCTTCGGTGTTGCAGGGGAAAACCCACCGCAACACCCATGGAATGCCTACCGGGCACAGAGTCAGGTGACAAAGTGATTTGCACTGCGTTGCCTTACTCAAGATTTATGAGGCAACTCAAACTCATGCAGAGTGGCTTTGCATGGCTTCATAAATTGGATTGAGAACCCTGCACCATGCATGTACAACTATATGTGGTGCAAAAGTGTTCAGGGCTCCCAAGAATAAGCCAATAAGTTTAAAGAGGCAAAGAATGGAAAATGGTTGTGGGTAGCGGAAGATAGGCTGGATGTGGTAGATAATTGAGGACCGTCCATTGAAGCCTGGGGGCCTCCTGGTGTCGGTTGGTTGACATGAGATGACATCATATGTTCAGAAGCAACAATTCTTGCAATCGGGCCAGCGAAGGGTTTCAGACAACAGTGGGTACCAGAGCAGCTAAGGACACTGATCTGAATTGACGAAAGAGTTTTTGGCAACATTTTTTTCATTTAATATGATTTGCCGGGAAATGAGATTAGCCAAAGGAAAGATACTGGTGCCTTACAGGGTACTCCTGAGCACATGAAGTTAAGTTCAGGTATGGGAAAGTAGTGGATCCCTTGGGGGTTCAGAATGCCCAAGGGAAGAAGATGGTATGTTTGCATTCAGTGGGTATTGGGGATAGGTCAGCAAAGGATTTGGAGAGTGGGTAAAGGATTTAAAAAAGGATATGGGTCCAGATGTATGAACGTGCAGATGAACAATTTCCAAATAGCGATGTGTTGCGATTCGCAATTAGAAAATTGCAAATCAGTATGTGCCTATGATTTCCCCTTCAATTTGTGACCCACTAGTCAGTCGCTTTGCAATTTTAAGAATTGCAGTTAGCGATTTCCAAAATAGCAAATGAGGTCGCAAATTGTGACTTTGTCTGCAAACAAAAGAAAAATACTTCCTGGTCATGGGTAATGACTAACCCTGGGCGGAGCAGGCGGAGTTGCTCTATGCGGAGCTCCACGGAGTTGGGCAAAAACTCCGCTCCACATGCGCAGTCCTACCATGATGTACATCTGACGTAGGGGATTACGGCGAGGAGGAGGAGGGCAGCCCGGAGACACCGAGATAAAGGTAAGTGGGCTTTTATTTTACTTTAATTGTAATTTTTATTTAAAAATATTTATTGCGGGGGTGGGAGGCGGGAGGGTCCGGGGCTGAACTCCGCTCTGCTGCGGAGTCGGAAGTTTTTGCAGACTTCGCGTTCTCCGCGGAACGCGGAGTATGCAAAAATCCACAAACTCCGCCAACGGAGCGGAGTTCGTGGCCCAGGGTTAGTAATGACTAGTGAACCAGGAAGTGCCTCTCATTACCTGCCTGAAGAACAGCCTGAGTGGATGTGGAGTGGAGGTGGAGAGAAGCTGTCATTGCAAATTAGTGTTTGGAACTGCAACACAAGCACCAATCACAGCAATGGCCAGGCAACATACAGAGAAAGAGTCAGGGGGCAGAAAAAGGAAACTGAAGTTTTCAGAGAAGGAATTGGAGATCCAGACTGAAGAGTGCTGCAATGATCATGACATGCTCTTTGGAAGGACCTCCATGTCTGTTCCACAGGCACAGAAGCACAAATTATGGCAGGAGATGCAACACAAAATAAATGCTGTCGGAGTCACCCACGCTGCATTGAAGAGATCAGAAAGAGGTGGTATGATGACCCCAGGTAGCGAACGAAGGAGAGGGAGGCGACGCAACTTACTGAGTCCTGGGCAACAGGAGGTGGCTCCTCAACTGTACTCCCACCCACTACACTGGAGGCTATGGTGAAAACTTCGCAAAGTAAGTGTTGAATATTTTTGTTTTTGTACATCTCTTAGACTAAATCTATCTCGAATGTTCATTAATAATGTAATGTAATCCAGAAGGTTGTATTAAGGAGGAGAAAAAGCTATGGTGCATTCTGGAATATGTAGTCAATAAGTCACTCACTGTAATAAGTGTTAGAGATTCATTAAAGAAAAGTTTCCAAACTTAACAATTGATATTCTCTCATATAAAATTTTGATTGTAAGTCCATTTTGTACACAGATCACAGTGCGGAACAGAATGATGACACAAATGAGGAGGGACAGGAGGGCACACACACGGCGCCTGAAGAGCCAATAGGAATTGGAAGTTAGACAAGCATACCTCATGGCCACTGTGCCAGTGCTCCATTCTCACCACTGCCACCAATAGTGGATGATGATGATGACAACCAGCCTAATAGACCCATCCTGGAGCTATTTGGTAGGCCATGAAAGCAATGTGTTCCCAGTGCGTACACGCAGTTGGCGCCGTGAGGCCAATCATGCCAACCAACAATTGTTGCCAGTAGATCCTGAATCAAAAGGCCAGATGCTGGGAGGCTTTGAGGCTTCCATGCTCCAAATTCGGAGTTTGGAACACAAGCAGATGAAACTAATGAATAAAACAATACATAACATGCAGCAATGCATGTCATTTTGATTCCACAATATTGGTACTCATTTACGCACCAATATTGGACATTCTTGACCATTTGCATGTGAGACTTGACAGTTTATTTTTACAATTTGATAACAAACCTGATGATAAAGGTTGCTTAACTTTGAGGCTTCAAATCAGAGTTTTGTATTTTCTTGAAAGTGTACTGTCACATATGACTTACCTTGAAACGTAATTGGTTGCAATGTGGTCCCATCGTCGTCTCCCTTCCACTGCTGTACTCTCCTCTCTTGGCTGCTGCAGAGCTGGCTCAGGGTCATCATCCTCAAATGCATAGTCAGTCATAGTGATTAGTAGGCCTCACATGGTCACTATATTATGTAAGATAGCACACGTTACCACTATCTTACAGGCAATGTCTGGAGCATCCTGTGAGGCACCTCCACTTTTGTGAAGGCAATGGAATCAAGCTTTTAGTAGGCCAAATGTAAGCTCTATTACAGCCCCGGTGTGACGATGTGCAATGTTACATCACCTATCATTTGAGGTTGCCGGGGATAAGTAATGTATCAACAACCAACTCCTTAAGGCATACACACTGTCATCTGCAACAAACAAGTACCTGTGAGCTTGCTTTCATTATGCATTCGATTAGCACAAACATATGTGGGATTCTATTGCATTAGATAACCTAACAATTAGCCAACATCAAAATCCCCCCTTTTCAGTTGTCGGTGTATTCCACTGTGCCTGAAGATGAATGAGTCATGGGTGCGCCCTGGGTATTTTGACACACTATCAGTGATGGCATTTTTTGCATCAGTCACAACTTGAATATTGAGGGAATGGTTACTTTTCCTATTCCTAAACAAGTATTCAAGATACGCCGGAGGGCAAATTGGAACAAATGTTCCATCTCTACACACTGTGACATGGGGAAATAGGGCAACTTGTAAAATTTCAATCTTGTGCTTTGCACTTCCGTGCCATTCCTGGGTAGGGGTATGTACAAGTTATGTGAAGAAGCATGGCATCCACCTCCTGTAAAAATGGGATATGGCACTTTGGGTCACCCCACCAGCAACACCAATCGCACCCTGGAAATTGCCAGAGGCCAAAAGGTGTAATGATCACAACACCTGCACGTGTGTGGCGATGGAATTGCTGCACAGAGTACTTTTTTCTAATTGTGGTTTCAGCAATTCAATTGAATCTAATATCATTGCGCTAGTTGTCCAGCATTTGTCATATAATTCCCCCTTAGTTTGTTGGAAAATGATGAGCTTGGCTCTGAATATCCTCTCCTGTCTCCTCCTTCTCCTCTGTGAAGAAGCCAGTAGTCACATCCTCCTCGCTATCACATACAGAGCAGGCTTTCTGGAAACTCCTGATGCATTCTGGGCCACCTTTTATAGTTTGCACACAGTTACCACCTAAAATGAATTGGTGTTAAATAGCATGTGCAAAAGGACGTTTTTGCGACTACTCGCTAATTGCGATAGGCTTTAATATAAGGTTTGTCATTCACAAATACAGACTCGCTAATTGCGACTTGCAAATTTGGGTCACAAAAAATATACAGTCATAAAACCCTTGCATCACTAAAAATACATTGTGGAAGCCTTTCGTACATCGCAAAACACCACTTTTACAGTTGCAAACCAATTTGCAACCAATTTGCAAATCGCAAATGCTTAGTGCATCTGGTCCATGGTTACAGGAGTTAAAAAGGATGAGTCAGGCACAGCCAGTAATACAAGAGGGGATAAGAATGGGAGGAAGAGCAGAAAAGGTGGAAAGAAGGGTAGGTGACATAACAATTGGCAAAAAGGGAAGACGGGTGATAAAGGAGTTATTGTATTCATACAAAGAGGTTATCATATATGGCGACACAAAGAATTCAAACAAATTGAAATTATTATTGAAATAATTATTTGTCAAAAATGGAATCACAAAAAATTTACAGACAACCAATTTGTGCTCAACATGTTACATTAAACAATTACTTACAAACAATATACAGTATAAACATAAACAATTCTATTGTATAGTTTTTCTATTGTATAGCTGTGGTACAGATGTACTTTGTCTCCTGGAACCTCCATGGCTTCAATATAAACTTTTATAAAGATGGCATTTTCTTGTCTCAACCATTTGGTGTCAGCTGCCTGTATCCCGGGTCAGATGACTAGCTATAGTTGGCATTTGGTCTTTGTGCATTGCTCTGAGACAGTGAGACAAAGGAAAGTTAGGTATTGGCAGGAAGGGCTACTCTGAGTTAACGAGGGAGAGGAGCTGTCGTTTCCACACTTGCACATCACAAAGGCCCTACCTGAGCACTCTCACAAAAGGGTTTGACACCAGTCTATTGTGTTCCCAGACAATCTGGGGCCAGGGCAGTGAGGGTAGGGAGGCAGGAAATTCCAAGCAACTCTGGGGAGTGGAATCCTCTGGAAGTTTCTCCCACTTCAAATTTGGCACCAGGTATAAATATTGGAACTCAGACACCAACTCTTCAGTACACTTCTGGACCTGTGGACTCTGCCAGGAAGAAGTACTGCTGTGCTGCTGAAAAGGCTGTCAATCTACTGACTTGCCATGCTGACTAGCAGCCCTCTTGCCTAGATGAGAAGAATTGGACCTGCATCTCTAAACCCAGGACCCAAGAGTGACTCCAAGGGCTAGCTGCCAGGTCTCCTGATCAGAAGCCTCAGGGACACAAAAGGCTTCCCAAAACCTTGAATCCAGCAAATGGGTGCTGAAACAAAATATTGAGTACAAAATATCGACTTGCAAATATATCGAGTCAAAAATATTGTGGCATGGAAATATCGTCAGCAAGAATATCGTTGTCAAGAATATTGATTTTAAGGTAAGTAATATCTATTTTTAAAATATCCATGTTATTAATATAGTTTACAAAAATATAGTTGGTTTTAATTTTGTTTTTTAATTATTGTTATCTATTTTGGTATATATTTTTAAATTCTATGATGTAATTTTTTTGTGTAATTATTGATTATGTTTTCTAATGTATTTGTACACTTTTTAGTAGTTATTAAATTAAATTTAAGTAATTTTTGTTATGTTTAGCACCATAGCGGGTTATGGGTTTTTAGGGGTGCAGGGTGGGAAGTAATTTAATCATAATAAATTAATGATTCTTTTTTACTATTAATATTGATTAAATTACTAATTAATTATGGAACGTAAATTAAATTTAATTAAATAACTATTTTTTAATTATTGATAATTAGTTTGTTGATAAATATTTATGTTACTAGTGTAAATAATTGTTTTTTAAAGTTAAGTTTTAGGTGTTGCTTGTAAGTTGTGTAGGGGTATATGGTGGGAGGTAACGCTGGTCATAGGCTTTGCAACCAACATTGAAGGTTTAAAGTCAGACCGCCGAATTATAATGACGGCAGTCAGAATTGAAATCGGCCGGGGAAACGGCGCGGTTCCGACGGGCTCATGGAACCCGTCGACCAGTCGGAAAGGCCTCATAATCCCTTAAGGACGGCGTTTCTGCCATCAACATTATATGGCCCTTTCTGAAAGCAGTTCCATGTCGGCCTTTCCGACATGGAACTGCTGTCAGAAAGTGTCTTTAGGGACCTCTAGCAGATTCCCCATCAGTCCATGGCCTCCGCACACTGCCCTGGGGGGGGCACCTATGGTGCCCCCCTCAATATCCCTGCACCGTGTGGCAAGCACTGTGACATGCCTGCTACACGGTACAGGGATGTTTGGAAACATTAATTTTTCTATGGTAGCTTATGCTGCAAGAGCTTTCTACCTGCAGTACAAGCCCACATAGAACAATGGATTTTTCCGATCGCACTGTGTGCGTTCGCATCCAAATAATGTGGTTGGAACTACTGACCTGAGGTCGGTCGGTTCCCATTTCTCAACAGTGTCGGGCAGACATGAATCCATGGCATTGTAATCAGGGCCTTTGTCTACTTTTTATAAGTTGTAGAGAGAATAGTACATGAATTCATTTTAAAATTTTGTAGTTTATTTTATATTGTTTGAATTTATATTAATATGTTTTTGGTTATTTAAAATTATAATATTTATAATTATTAATGTTTTTAACATTGTATTTATTTTTAGTAAATTCAAAATTTTTATTTTGTTTGACTTTTTTATTTGAAATTCAAATGGTTTGTTTATAAAATATTTTATGTTATTAGATATATGTATATATATTTATTTTTTATAATATTACATTTAAGAAAGTTTTCAAATACAATATACATCAAAAATATCAATTTAATAAAACTTTCAAATTAGATATATGTATATAAATGTATATATATTTACATATATCATAGAGCAATATTCAATCTGTATAGAAATTGAAGAAAGAGACGGCACACCAAGTGGTTTTGCACAGAGTTTTATGTGCAAAAAGAACGACGCGTTTCAGCAGTTAGCCTTTATCAAGCAGCGTTGTGGGTGCAGAAAAATATTTACATATATATATATATATGTTTTTTAATTTTGGAAAATAATAATAATTCATATATTTTTTTTTAAAGTATTAAATATATTTTATTTTTATTATAATAGTATTAATACTTTATTTAATTAATGTTTATTATTTAAATTTATATATTTTTAAAAATCGATATTTTGGACAGCTATATTAGTGCAATCGATATATTTTTCTCTATATTTTTGTTACTTTTAATTATAAGGATAGGGAGTCGATATTTTTAACATCTGTATTTTTCGCTTGATATTCTTGTAACTCGATATTTAGCACTCAATATTTTGTCAGTGAACCCAGCACCTGCACTCTGCCATCTTTGAGTCCTACCCTGCCACCCTAGTCCTAGACCTTTGGAAGTGGACCTACAAACCACAGCACCTCTGCAACCCACAGCACCTTTGGAATTGCCGCTGTGTGCCGCATCCCTGATGAGGGCCCTCACACCGCAAGTTCTCTTGCCGTCAGCCTCCTTGTTGACAACATAGGACCTCGCAGCTCCTCGAAACCGATGCTGTTCGATACATCCCCGACCAGGACCTTACGTCGCCTCTGCTGCACAAGGCATGTTCAAATTGGGAAGCTGGCCTGCGCTGCATTGCGGTCGGCCAGAAATTGTGACTTTGACACAGTCTAGCGTGACCAGATATCCACAGTTGATGCTTTGTGGTTTTTGGTGCTATTTTCACTTACATCAATCAAATTGCACATCTCGGGTTCTGTTGATGGGATTTATGTCATTTTGGTCTTAAATTATTTATTAAAATGTACCTATTTTTCTAAACTAGTATGAGGTTATTCTTGTGTGATGTGCTGCATAAATACTTTACACATTGCCTCCAAGTTAAACCTGACTGCTATGTGCCAAGCTACCAGAGGGCTGAGTACAGGTTAATTTGGGGTTTGCTTGTGACTTCATCCTGACAACGATTGTGGTTGCTACCTGAGTAGGCTTTCACCCCCCTCAATCAGTCACCCAACTTTCTATAGCAGCAAATCACAAAAACAGTTTGGACAGGTAGCTAACGAACTGTGCTTACAATGAATGGTATCACTAGACCGGCACCAACTGTTTGTTTGGTGAATGGCCTTCTCATTCAGTATAGACCCCTTCTTGGAAGTCCCATCCATTTTAGGGAGGGGAGAATTCACAAGGGGTCAGCACCAGCAGACTGGAGCAGGCTGGCCTTTGCATAAAGGGTATTGCTTGAGAGCCCAGTGCAAATGTTTTGGGTTAGCAAAATTTGAGGCAGGTCAGCAGGGCGAGGGACAGAACAGCTAACTGTTGCAGGGAAGGACGCCTACGCCAATTGATATGTGCAGGATATATGATTTACTGTTTTAGTTTAACCCGGACAGACAGGCTGTTCAAACTTTGGAATAGGGAATTAAGAATGTCTCACCCATAACTTTTCAAAGGCCTAGAGTTAAAAGTGAAAGTAACTACAGGAGCAACCTTGCAGACAGTCAGCAATGACGGACGCTTGAGCTCGATGCTCTGCATCGGCCTGGTAACTATCCTGTCGAACGCAGAGTTCTACTGGCCCACTGCAGATGTCAGGAGCACACAGTGGCATTGGTGGTGCCGCGGGGCACCAGAGTCGATCTCCGGAGCATGGGGGGGGGGGTCGACTGGCCCGGCACTCCCCGAGGTGATGGCCAGACCTGCTCCTTGAAAATGGCGGCATTGCGGCTGAGATCTGGGAAGTTGGAGTGGTCCTAGGCTATCCTGCAGCGCTGGGCCGGAGTCCTACTGGGACCTGGTTGGCGGCCCACCTCCAGGTTTGTGCCATATGATCCTATGAACGCAGAGGTTGCGCTACCTCCCTGAGAGGCCCATGGAGGTGAGTCACGGCCAAGAAGCCTGCAGCTAACGTGGCGTGAGGAGACAATGGTGGCAGGCACCGCGGCAGCCCTGGGCCGGTCAGCTGCTGGTAGGCCTTGGATGCAGGAGAATCGGATCCAGAGAAGCAACACTACAGCAAAAACCACAAGGGTGTGAGGACTAGGCTGGACCTGGAGATAGCAGGAGTGACCAAGGGCGGCCCCTCGGGGGAGACACCATGCACATTGGGCCTGGGTCGAGGTCCAATACTAACTGGGGCGCAGCCAGATCTGACCCCCACATACATCGTATACGGCTCTCCAGATGCCTTGGGAGGGACCTGTGGCCTCCGAGGAAACAAGGCGGTGGTGGCCATATTGAAGGAGCGGCAGGATTGTGGAAGAGATGTGGTGAGAGGGGGCACCCTCCGGGAGCAACGGCGAAAACCTGGGGCCTAGGTCGGGGCCTGTCAAATGGCGGGGGGACCGCCTGTAGCGAGAACTGATTCTCTGTAGGCAGCCAGCTGGCCTGGCTGGGGCCTCGGTCTTACCCAGAACTGGCAGTGTGGGGGAAGTGGGGCACGAGACGAGAAGGCTGCGGCTGGCCTGGCCTGTGACGCACCCCGCGGAGACCAAGGTGTGTAATACGGGGCTGATAAATCCCCACAGAACCCAGCAGACACCGGACTCCCCGGCGGGCTGAAAAAGGAACGTGGTGCCCCCTCTGAATGTTGTAATCTGGGATTAATGAGACCCTGCAGGTAAGAGGAGCAGAGGTGGCTCACCTAAGGAGCTGCAGCTGCAAGGAGCCTTGACCGGTTATTGTAAGCAATTCTCTCTCCCTGGTGTGGGGCACAGACGGCCACCCTGGTCCAGACACACGCAACTGATAGAGTCTGCTTGGGTGCAGTCTGATTGACTGAGAGCAACGTGAGAAACGGACATGAGTGGGGTGGCTCCCAGGGACCCCTTCCTCCTCCCCCCTTATCAGGTGGTAAATCGTTAATGATTGAGTAGATATGACTAATCCTTAAGCAGCCCCTGGACTTACTGCAGAGAACACCATACATGCAGGGCTGACACATGAATTACTGACAGAGTGGCAGATTTGAGGAGAGAAGGGGACACTTCAGAGAGGTGACATCTCCTTCAACACTAGGGGACCCCCCCCAATCATCAGAAAGCTGTAGCACAGAGCGTCATATAGACACAGCCAAAGTGGCCAAAAGTACCGGTGCAGAACCGAGCGAGGAAATGGGCATGTCTAGAGTGAAATCTGTGGGGATACCCCAAGAACATGAGGAAGAACCCCTTGGGCTCCATAAGGAAACTTTGAGATCCTGGGTCCTAGATGACCCAGTACAGCAACAATTGACCAAAATACTAGGGGCAATAGCCGATACTAAAGCCAAACTACATCAAGACATTAGTACTGTATCAGTAGGGTTGGGGATACTTAGGACAGAGCACCACAAATTATCTGAATGGGTTAAAACAGTGGAATCCGCGATAGCTGAACTGAACCCCATGCATGAAGCGCTGACACTCCAAGTTGTGGACATCTCTGACAGAGTCGGTGCATTTGAGCGCAGAGTTGAAGATGCAGAAGGTGGAATAGGAGAAACAACATCTGGGTGGTGGGCTTGCCTGAAGGAGTGGAAGGCAGAGATATGATTGCCTACCTTGAACCTCGGTTCCGCACAGTGTTTGCACCAGAGGGTTTATCATCCTTCTACACACTCGAAAGAGCCCACCGTGTCCCGACCCACCCACCAGCACCGGGCTGCTCCCCACACCCAGTCGTGTCTAGACTCCTGCACTACAAAGACAGGGACGTGTTACTGCGCAATGCACAAACGGATGGGCTCTTCATGGTAGAGAACTGTAAGGTCTCCAAATTTCCAGACTATACCCTAGAAGTCCAGAGGAAACAAGCCTCTTTTCTCGAAGTGAGGAAAGCCCTGAGAGAGGAAGGACTACAATACTCCTTAATGATCCCTGCATGCCTCCACATAATGTTAGATGGGAAAACACACTTTTGCGAAGACCCCAAGATGGCATGGGAGTGGATCGAAAAATATAAAACTGAGGGACCTTCTGTGAAATTGGGGTTTTTGGTGGTACCTCGGCATAAAGGGCCCAGGAACAGATCCAAGAGACGCCCCAGGCGGGGTTCACCAAAGAAGCCAAGCCTATCCCAGACCAAGAGGGAGAGAGCCGCGGCACTCCTGGCAGTGGCCGAGATCATGCAGGATACAGGTACTCTTTCAGAGGCCGGTTCTCGTTCTGTGAGAGGAACTGGGGGGGTCAGACTTGGATACGTCCTGAGGAAGTAGTCTTGACCTGCCAACGGTCACTACGAGGACTGCAAATGATATCATCTGAAACTGACACAATGAGATACAATTCCTGGGGCCCCCCTGTGACTGACTGTATTTTGCCGGTTTGCACTGGAGTCTGCCTGGGCTGGACCAAGAACCGGGCTGATGCGACCAAGAAACAAGACTGATTTTTCTAAAAAGGGCCACACCCCCTAAATTGACCAAATCCCTGGCGGGTTAAGTTCTGCCCTGAAATCTGATAGATTGGCTATGGTTTGGATGGCTGGCCATTGCTGAACTGCTCTGGGACTGGGGAGCTGGAGTTTGCGGGAGTTTGTTTCACAGATTATATTGTTTTTTCTGCAGGAATGGGAAACTGTGCACTGTTTGGGACTGCTCTTAGCGGGGTGGTGGGAGTCGGGGGCACTCTGAAACATACACCTAGATATGATACCAACACCTCACACACAAAAGTTCGTAACGTGGAACATTAAAGGGCTGGGCTTGATGAGTAAGAGGTATATCGTACACAACTACTTGAAGAGGCAGGTGTACAGGTTGCTCTTCTGCAGGAAACCCATCTTCTGCAAGGGGAGGTTGAGAAATTACATAAAAGATGGAGAGGACAGATCTGTGCGACCTGTTACTCGGCCAATGCTCGGGACGTGTTACTCTGGATAAGGCCGGGGGTTCCCTTAGAGGTAACAAGCACCCTGATAGACAAAGAGGGTAGATACATTTTTATTACTGGGAGACTGCATGGTTGAGATGTTACAATTGGTAGTATATATGGCCCCAACCAAGATCAATTGTCCTTCTTGCACGGCCTCTCGGCCCAAATTGCTGACCTCACAGCTGGAGCCTTGGCATTGGGAGGTGACTTCAATTGTGTAGTGGCTATGATGCTAGACCGTTCATATCCCCCTCTCCTGGGGCTCAGACCCACGCCACGACAATAGGGTTCCGTGAGTGGACGGAGCACTGGGGACTAGAGGACATTTGGAGGGTGCAACATGCAGCAGATGGGGAATATTCCTTTTTCTCCTCAATGCATCAATTGCACATGAGACTAGATGCCGTTCTGTGTTCCCCAAACTTTAGTGGATCCGTCATTCAGACTGAATATCTGGGGCACACTTTTTCAGATCGCAGCCCATTACTGATGATCCATCAACCTTTGGAGACACGCTCTTCGATCCCCCATGGCAATTTAACCCCTATTTCACCACTAATACACACACAGCTACGTCGATATTGCTGGAATGGGAGGCATTTAAGGTGTTAGTGTGAGGTCATTGCTTGGGTCAGTCAGTTGGGGTGCGGAGGGAGCTCCATAGGGAGCTGTAAAAATTGGAAGAACAATTGTGTAGACTAGATAATATTCAGGGTTTTGACTCTAACGCCTCAACACTCTTACAGAAATTGAGAATGCGGTACAATGAGGCACTAGAACAGCAATGCTGCCACGACTATAGGTGACCCCTCCCCATGGTGCAGGAAGAAGAGGGAAAGGCCAGCCACCTACTTGCATGGCTGGTCAAGCCGGAATCACGGGGGACCCTGTTCACACATATTCGCTCTGAGGCAGGCACTCCATATATGAGCCAAGAGCAATTCAACTCCCTATTCCGTAAATATTATGAGGTGCTATATAGGGCACCTCCCACACCCACACAGGAAGAAATTCAAGATTACTTAACACCCTTACATCTTGTAGTATTAGATAGACAAGCAAAGGCGACTCCGGGTGGACCAGTGACATTGCAAAAGATCCGCCAGGCCATCTCGACCATGGCCACCAGTAAAACTCCAGGGTCAAACGGACTCCCTGCTGAATTTTACTCAGCTTATGACTCCAAGTTGGCCTGGGTGACCCTCCATGCCGAATCTCTGAAACTCGGAGGGCTCCCTGATTCACCGCAGAACACGCTAGTGATTCGACTTCCCAAAATGACAGTCCTGTGAGCCTGAATAGTGGATTGTAAACCCCTATCCATGCTAAATATGGACTTTAAGATCCTTAGTAAGATTCTAGCACTTTGGCTGCTTCCCTATATGCGCACCCTCATACATATGGACCAAAACGGATTTATCCCATCTCAGAACACCTCCTTCAACCTGCATAGACTCTACTCTGTACTGTATCACCTCGAGACGAGCTCACTCACTCAGGCAGCTATTCTAGCAATAGACCTGGAAAAGGCCTTTGATACAGTGAGCTGGAATGACCTAATCGAGACCATGAGGCGCATGGAGCTTGGGGAATAATGGATTAAGTGGGTGAGAATCCTATATACATGCCCCACGGTGAGAGTTAAAACTGGCAAAACAATCTCCGCTCAATATGAAATTTCCTGCAGCACCCGACAGGGATGCCCCCTGTCGCAACTACTATTTGCCATGGCAATTGAGCCACAAGCTGCATTGTTTCAACAGGGAGGAAACGGGATGGGACTGACCATAGACAGGCGCAAACATACCATTTCCCTGCACATTGATGATCTCCTGATATATCTGAAAGATGCCGTGGCTGGCTCTGATACAGCCATTGACCTAATGGGACGATTTGCACACCTGTCAGTATTACGAGTTAATAAGAATAAAACCTACTTGTTCCTGGTGGCAGGAACACTACCCAGACCCCCAGCATTACCCGTGGATCTTATTTGGACGCCTACTACATTTAAATACCAGGGAATCCAAGTGTTCCACTCTCTAGATGATCTAAGAGAGGGTAACCTTGACAGAGCCCTCCGATCCCTCAGGTCCTGCGTATCTTTTTGGAACTCCCTCTGACTACATATTATGGCAAGAATTTCACTGACCAAAATGATCATGCTACCCTACCTATTATGTTTCTTCGTTAATCTCCCAACTATGATGCAGACGGAATGGTTCAGACAATTAGACTCCCTAGTGCAAGACCTCGTTTAGGGAGATGGGCGACGGAGGGTCTCACTGAAAACATTGCAGCATCCAGTAGCAGAAGGGGGGCTGCGGGTACCAAATTTTGAATGTTATCAGGTGGCCTCACAGCTGCAGTGGTTAGCGCAATGGCTAGAGGGAGTAAACCCAGAGGGAACATTCTTGGCTGAGCCTAATGCATGCCCCATACTGCTACAGGCTAAGGTGCTTGACTCCACAGTGGTGACCCTGTATCGGTCGCTCCTGCAGACCACAGCTCTGCAATGCTGGAAACTATGCATTTCCAGAATGGCCGCAGCCCCCCGCTAAACCCCGGTACTGCCGCTGGTTGGCTTGCCTCATGGAGACCCTCTGTCGATATTTACCTCCGACAAATGCTAACATGGACTGAAGTGGGATTGGAGAAGGTGGGAGACTGCTATCAGGGGAAGGTACTAGTCCCTTTTGGGTAACGAATAGAAAATTATGGCCTCCGAACAGGACAGTTCCTGCAATATGTGGCACTGGTTCGTACCTTTGGGAAGTTATGGGAGAGGGATTGGGAAGAACAGGAGACTCATAAATTGTTACATGCATTGCTTATACTAGGTACGGCTGGACAACAGGTAAAATGGTTTAATGCAGCCCTGATTGAGGCATCTCTTGCACCATTGAGCTCACTCAGGGACCAATGGGAACAAGCCTTAAACGGAGAACTCACCGACCTGCAATAGGGCAAGGTATTAGCATTACCCAGGAAGATAGCTCGCAACACCACATTGAAATACATTCAGTTCAACTTTACACACATGACCTACATGACCCCTCATTGTATCCGGATTGCATATGGCAGAGAAACACGTAACTGCCTGAAGTGTCATTATGGGATGCAGACTTTATAGACATGACTTGAGCCTGGGCCCATTTTGGGAAGAGGTAACAGCAAAGATGAATAGCACACTGGGGCGTATATTGAGTGCCTCTATCGAAATATGCTTACTAGGACTTTTTTTTCCCACCCAGCAAAACAGAAAGTTGGGAATAAATTGCTAGACCTTGCTATGGCCCTAGCAAAAAGGCAGATAGCAATGTCCTGAAAATTTAGCACAGGACCAAGAATAGACACCTGGAAGTGGGACGTAACTAATTGGGAAGGAGCTGAGGGTAGAGCTTTAAGAAGGGAAGAGGCAAGGAGACTAAGACGCCGCCCCATGGCCGAACAATGGAAGGAACTGTTAATTGTCTGGGAACATCCATCCCAGACACATAGAGAGGAAGAAGGGAGCAGGGAAACGGAAATACCAGATTAAATAAACACAGCCAGACTGAGGCCATAAAGAGCCATGCCCCTGAAGACATAACCGTAAAGAGTATAATAGGGAGTATTCTGGATTCACCCCAGATAGCAACACCAGATGAGACCACCCAATCCAACACCCCGCTAGATTATTGAACATCCCTTTAATTTCCCTACAGAAATTAATGTACCCCACCATCCTGCAAAGATAAGTTTTAAGTTCGGTATTTAATACCACTCTTTAGTTTTCCTTGTTGTTGATAGTTAAGTTATGGAAAACTGAATATAGCAGGCATTCTACAACCTCCCTAAAGGAAATGCATTGATTAGCCTTAATAATGACATAGTTAGTTACAGTTTATAACACGTAGCAAACAATTATACAAAAATGAGGGGAGATGACACACTGATACAAAATGAAACGTCTACTCAAGGGTTACACTATGAGAGATGTGTATCACAACTTATGTAATGATAATGTCTGAACTGCAAATGTGTAACTGAGAGTAATGCCAATAAAAATATGCTTTAAAAAAACTACAGAAGCAACCTTAGTCCTAAGGAGGAGAGGAGTATAGTATGTACAAACAACAGCATGCAACGGTATCAATAAAAAAAATAGTCAGATATGGCTAGAAAGTTATACATCTTATCAAAAGACAATCAATTCATATACCTGGAAATAGATTTGAAACTAGCCATTTCCATGTTTTGTCTATTACCATATTTTAAATATCATCACTCACATGCGGGCTTTCTTCAGTTTTGCTTTCCCCAATTCGCACACTATGATCACTTACACTATCGAGCGCTACTTTCCTATATAAATCAAACTAATTTGCACTGATTGTTCATGTTGTGTAATTCTGACATAAAACCATTCTGTTGCCTTTATGGCCCTTTTTGTATACATTTACTCTATATTCACTGCCTGCCTTTATATAAGATTCATAACTATTTATTTTCATTGATACCCGGTTGGACACTGTCATTTGTACATAGAGTTATAAATTGGGCAGATAATCTGAAGTTAGTGCAGGCTAAAGTTTGTTAGAGTAAAAACAGCAAAGGATGTGAGGGAGGGGATGATAGTAGGTCCTTTTCCTTGTTGGCTTTTGCCATGATTGCAGAGCTATCATTAGGATTAGTGCTAAAGAAAAAAAATGGTGAGTTCAGGATAATACATAATTTGTCTTGGCCAAAGGGTGCATCAGTGAACAATGTAATTTCGGTGAAGGACACATAGCTCAACTATGCCCCTGTAGACAATGCTATTGCTTTGGTTATGGCATGTGTTGGTGTAGAGCTTAAAAAGTGATGTCATCCTTCTGTTTATTACCTGTGCATCTGAGGAACCTTTTTACTACTTGATCTGCAGTTTGAGGATTGTGGATGGCACTTTGCAATTGGGTTTTCAACTTCTTGTTTACCATTTGAGTTGTTCAGTGTGTTTCTACAATGGGCCTTTTCTTTTAAGGGCAGCATTTGTATAGTTTATTGGAACATTGGAATGTTGGGAGCTCCATTGATGACAATGGAGTTGCTCTGGGCTTATAATGGCTGGTATAAGCCCAGCGCTCCAACATTCCAATGTTTGTCTTTTTGTTTCTCCATTTTTAATTTAGAACATTCTACCCTTAGTGGGTGGAATGTTCTAATAGCCTTATAGCCTTTCTGCCTCAGGCTATACCGGTTGTTAAAGGCCCTCTCCCTCGTTATAGGCCCTCGCCTGCGGCTCGGGCCTATAACTCGGGATCAGGGCCTTTAACAGCCGGTATAGCCCTCGCAGCGGGCTATAAGGCTATATTAGAACATTGGAATGTTGGGAGCTCCATTGAAGACAATGGAGATGCACTGGGCTTATAATGGCTGGTATAAGCCCAGCGCTCCAACAATCCAATGTTTGTCTTTTTGTTTCTCCATTTTTAATTTAGAACATTCTACCCTTAGTGGGTGGAATGTTCTAATAGCCTTATAGCCCTTCTACCTCAGGCTATACCGGTTGTTAAAGGCCCTCTCCCTCGTTATAGGCCCTCGCCTGCGGCTCGGGCCTATAACTCGGGATCAGGGCCTTTAACAGCCGGTATAGCCCTCGGCAGCGGGTTATAAGGCTATAATAATTATCACGATTATTTTTTGTTTCTAGGGCAAGCAGAATCAGGAGTGCATGGCATGGCCATGGTGGCTTTTCAGAAATTGATCCAGGTGTGCCCTTGGCATGGATAAAACAGAAAGGGTAGTGATGACATCAATCTTTTTGGGCATTGAGTTAGACGCAGTAAGGCTTCCAGTCAAGAACATTTTGTTGCTTTTGCTGGCAGAGGTAGTCAACAATTGAAAATTGAAGCTGAAGAAGTTTGAGATGTGTTTGAGTTGCTTACATTTTGTATGCAGATTGGTGAGGGAAGGAAAAGTGCTTTGTAAGCAGTTAGGCTTCTTTATGTCAAGTAGTGGCTAATGGTGGGCTGCAAGCAGAATTAACGCTGAGGATTACTGCTTTGAATGACTTTAATGGCGCCAATATGCTGTAAATGAAGGAGTGGATTCAGCAGGTGCAGATGTTTGTGAATGTTCTGGCTATTCATGGGTTTGCATTCTTTGGGAAGGGCAATGGTGTGTGGAGAGGTGGCTGGCACAGTGGCTGAAGAAGAAGAGCATTTCCTTTTTCATTCGTTGTGGCTATGGTACTTTGGGGTAGGTAGTTGATGAACAAGAGATTAACTTTCAACATTCATAATCAAACAGTGGTATCCTTGATTAATGGACAAAAAGCAAAGGATGTAAAGGTTTTGAGGCTGATGAGGGTGATTATTTTGGAGTGCCTGAAGTTTACTATTCTTTTTCAGGCTTGACGCATGCCAAGGATGGACAATATCATTGCAAATGCTTTGGCTCATTCACAACAGCAGAGATTCAGTGAGCTTGTATCAGGAGCGGATTAATTGAAGACTAGGATGCCAGATGAACTGTGGGATCTGCGGAACTGAGGGTGTGGTAATTGGTTCAGAAATCAGTGACAGAATCCACGAGGACAGCATGCAGCATGCGTGGCAAGAGTTTTTAGGTAATGTGCAGAGAGGAAAGGTAGTTTAGATGGATAATGGAAGAGAAGGAGGGACAATGTACTGCTATATTATTATGACATTGATTACAAACAAATTGTCAGAAGTCATTATAGTAGACTAGTAACCAGGCATCCCATTCTACGGTAAGTTCTTTTTGGGTTATGAACTCTTCAGTAGGAGAGTTGAAGTGTAGAATTTTGGCAGGGTGGGTGAAGGAGAGGTGTGTGTTGAAAGACATAAGGAGATCTATGTTAGATGAGTTACAATTAGATGTTTGAAGGGGACATGTTTTTTAGATTGGGAATGTGCTTTGTACTCCTTTGAGATGTGCTTTGTTGTCCTTATGTATTGTATGATTGTTTTATGGGGTTTTTATAGTTTCAGATCTGTTGAGTGGGAGGTGCTCCATAGCAGGTGTTATGATCGCTAATTCCTGCGCCCAAGCATGTACCATATGTTCAACAACCCATTGCTTTAAAAATCATGTTTTCGCTCCTCAATCTCACACACCGTAGGTTAAGTATTTTTGCTAAGTGTGGTATCACTGTTGCCTATACCAAACCTTTAGGTTATCTTCATGTTTGCAATGTTCCATGTGCTTGTAATTATCCCTAGGTTTGACTAAAAGGCCTCATGTTTTTGTTCCACATGTTTGTACAAGCCTCGCTTCACTGATGACATTTTTTCTGTTGCTGTAAATATTCACGTGCTTGACAATTATCCATGTGCCTGCAGTCAGCGAATTTCCATTCAGGTACTTTTCAGAGTGATTCACCTGCCACCAATATAGGGAATTTCCAGTTAAGTACCTTCCAAAGTGATTCATGTGCCACCAATTATACATGTGTTAGTAATTATCCATGTGCCAGCAGCCAAGGACTTTCCAGAACCATTGAACGATAAATAAACATGTGTCCCACCTATAAATACGTAGCCAAACCCCAGTCAGGCGCTTGGCTTTATTTACTGAAAAGAGAATCCTTCTCCTCCCTCCCACTCTCCTGGATCATCAACACCCTCTTCTCCCCCACCCAAGCTTCCCCGCCTGGCCTCGTGAAATTTGCGCTCCCGCAAACATCCCTGAGCGGCTCATTGGACTTCTCCGATCCCCGCATTTTAGAAAAGACCTACCATTGAGCGACGGCAATGAATCCTCTCTGAGCTGCAGCTTTTCAGGAGCCGGCAAGTTGGTCATCCCAGCATTGTGACGGCATAACCTGCAATGAAAAGAAGGACAAAGCAAAAGAAGAGAAATAGGTTTAGTGCACTATTCTTTGTTTCTTTTCAAAAACTTGCCCACTACAATTCTACAAATAAAAACGTCACAACTTGTGAATAATCTGTACATAAGGACCCCACGCGATCACCCGGAAGTTCAAGAGACAACTTGCAAACTTTCAAAAAAGAGAAAAGGAGAATTCAAAAAAGGAAGAACAGTTACATAACAAAAGCATATGACGTAATATGCTGATGGGGAAGACCTGTGAACTGTGTTTTAAAGCTCATGAAAGGCGTGGGTAATTCTATCCTACAAGAACTAAAAGAATACACACTTTCTGTGTTGTTTTAAACATCTCTTAGTGTAAGTACTTCCATTGCTCAAATGTTATGTCAATGTGTATCAATGCTAATATAGTATGTGTATTCCTTCCCCTTAGTTACTCTCCTCTACAACCCCAGAAGACGCACCCTGAAAGAGGAAGACTCTTGGAGATTTCCTACCAGGATAGCAAGCTAGACACCACTCAGAGGGTACAAGTCTTTGTCTCTTTTATTATTTTATTCTGACCCTCTTCACTTCTAGGACAGCGCCTTAAGTTATTTGAGGTTATCATTCCTTGGTCAGGCATTTTGCTGGAAGTGAGTAGGGTCTAACATTGTCTCTGCAGACAAGTTCTCCAGGTGAGTAGCCTGACAGCATGGGTGTATCTTCTATTGGTGCAATAGGTGCAGTGGCACCAGGGCCCCGTAGCCTGGAGGGCGCACTGAATCCTCATTATTGCTGTATTTCACAGTTTAAACAGTGGCCAGTGTGCCCATTTTCTTTCCTGCACTACTGCTAATGACACACCGGCTACACCACTGCTCAGTAAGTTTCCAATTGAAAGACATTATGGTAGCTGCAGGGAAGGTTAGTATCTTGTTACAGTGGTATAAGACAGATCAGTTAGGATGCGGTCTAGCAGTTTGGCCACAGCAACACGGAGATAGGTTTCGGTGCCCATGCATGTGTGGTGAGAATTTTTTCAGTGACTTTATAGGAAAGGTTTTTGTGCATGGGGATGGGCTGACAGAGTTAGATATTGCAGATTTTTGCATAAGGTATTGGGTGAATTGCCATTGTCTCGGGAGGATTTTGGGACTCACATCTTTAGAGTAAAAGGCGAGATAGAAGCAGCTTGAAAGGGTTAGAATTTGGAGTAAGTGAAGTTGCTGAGTAGGTGGAAGTCAGATTGTTGCACTGGGTTTATCAGGACAGGTGAGAGTGATTATGTCAGTATTTTTTTATCAATTCTTGTTTGGAATCTGAGTTCTGTTTTGCAACTACAGGCTCCTTGGCTGGGTCAGCGGCTGGCTATACAACAGTTTGGATCATTTACCATTCATTACTTAAGGTTGCTGCCAAGCAAGATGAATCAAGGTCATTTGGGAGCCAAGTGGCTCCAGTTGTTGGTCACCTTTCGGTGTCATGGTGGGGAAAGATGCACTGGGGTTGTGTAGAGGTCAGACTGTCCACGCAGGATAGTAGATTTAACTAAGTTTATTCAGCATAAACTAGGAGCCAATAGTTAAATGTATAAATAGTCCAGGAGATCAGTTCCAGCTGATACACATTCTAAAACTTACATCACTGCATTCTCTAACAGAACATACCAACAACCAATAGCCAAGGCCCCTATGAATAATGAATAATAGAAGCCAAGACACCACAGGTTGCCAAGCTTGCAGATTATTTCACGTGAAAGTGGTTTACTCAGATTTATTTGTGAACAATTTAGTTCAGTTATCTGAAATTGAACTGCTGAAATCAATTATGCTGGATTTGTGACAGCTAAGAAGTTTGCGTGCAGGGACCTATGTCATTTTGATGTAATTGGTACAAAACATGGTTATGAGTGAAGCTAGGAATCACAGTGCAATCAAGAAGAAAAAGAGGAGGGAAAAATAAGGCCCTTATCTACTCAGCAGGGCATAGGTTTGTTGAAACGTAATAAGTACATTGGTTGAAGATGATTGCACCATGTTTCACCCAGATGGCGTCCACCTGCCATTCCTGTGGAGGATATTTAATGAAAGTGAGAGAAAAGTTTGTGAAATCTTTTGGGGTGAGGCAATAATTTAGCCTTAAGACCTGATTTAGATCTTGGCAGATCGGGTCCTGCCATCGCTTTTTTGGCGGTCTTCCCACCTGCCAATTTTGATTTGGCTGGTCCCTGGAGTGAAGACCGCTGCAGTCCCACCACCTCTGCCAGGATCTTTCTCCAATGTCAATGATGTCAGAGGCATAAGCGGCTTTCAGAGGGAGTACCCCCAAGATTCCCACCATTCAAATTATGATGTTCCTTTCTGTTGAGATAACTGTGGCAGGGAAACCTCCATACTTGAGTTGGTGGAATTGAAGAAAAAGAGGTGAAATCTCACCGTTTTTCAGGGTCACACCACCGAATCCGTCTTGAACGCCACTGTCCAGGTCCTTACTGTGCTGATGCTACTTGACCACAACGCTCAGCCACCCTGTTGTCGCCGGTATGTAAGGTAGGATTTTGTGGTGGGTGTGGGTGCACATTAAACGGTGTATGTACGTTGTTGGTGTGCAATGCTATATGTAAAATAAATGGGCAGTACACATTACCTACATATACATTTTGACAGATTCACATCATATATGTGTATTGAGATGAAAATAGGTAGTACTTACCTGTCGCCAAAGCACCATGGCCACACTACATCAGGATTCTGTTGCCAGGACACTGCCAGCAAAAGTGGCACATCTAAATTGGCTCGGCACAATCCTGCCTGCATGACGGTGACAGAGTACTGTTAGGCAGCAAAGAAGACCACCACCACAGCAGTCTCCTGTCTATAGCTGCAACATCTGGACAATCACCAACATCACAACACTGGACAATCTCACAAACATCATGAGTAAAATCAAATCTGGCTCATCCAAGGACCTGGTCCCCCCATGTGTCCTAGCAAGAGTAGCAGATGAGATACTCCCCACTCTTCTGGAAATGGTGAATCTTTCCCTAACTATGGGCTGTCCCCTTAAGGCATGGAAACATGCCATGGCCAAAGCCCTTTTAAAAAAGCCCAATCTGGACCCTCTCGACTTGGGAAATTATCGCCCGATTTCATTCCTTTCAGGGATAAGCAAAACTCTAGAAAAAGATGTGAATCTAATGCTGTCAGAGTTTTGGGAAAATCATGGTATTTTGAATCTGACCCAAATGGGATTTTGCCCTTACCACGGCATGGAGACAGCCCTTCTGGCTGTGGTAGAAGAAGCTGAAAGGCTGCTAGATCAGGGAGGATCCGCAGTAATCATCCTCCTTGACCTAAGCTCAGCTTTTGATACCGTAAGCTGACATATTACAGAGTTCTGGAATCTCTGGAACCGTCCTAGTTTTGCTGAAGTCCTTTCTTCAGAACAGTACTTTTCAGTTCTTTGATGGGGGTTGCACTTTAGAAATCCTCCCCCTAAAATGTGAAGTTCCTCAGAGCTCCTTGTTGAGGCGGACTAATTTTAATTTATACATTAGTTCAACAAATATACGTGAAGTGCACTGCAAAACTAGTGTTCACAAATGTTAGTCCAATCTTCGCATATATTTGTTGAACTTTTCTGACTCGTGGGGGTTGCACCTCTTGAAACAGCAGGTGCAGTGGTGGTGCATGCAATGTTTCTTTTTTGCACGTTCTTTATCCAAATGAAGTGGAGATAAGGAGGGAGGTGTGATTGTTGCTTTTGCTCCATGTTTCATTGTTGTGCATCTATACATGAGATCACTAGCCGATTTTGTCCTTCTCTATGGTATCTCACTAGTCTCTTAAGCCAAGGATACGCAACTGGCCTTCTTCCTCAATCGAGTCAAGACTCCCCCTGTCCCTCACTGGGCCCCTGCTTAGAGAAGGTGGCCAAGTGGATGAATAGCTCCTGTTTCAAATTAAATGGAGACAAGACGGAGCTTATGAACCTAAGCAACATCTTTAACTCAGCCTTGGGATCTGGGCTTGCAAAGTTGTTTGGGAAACTCTCCTTCCCCCAAAAAATCAGTAAAGAGCCTTGGAATGTGGCTGGATAAATCTTTCAAATTCGATTCCCAAGCAATAAAGCTCGCAGCTATCTGTTATGGCATGCTGGGAATGCTTCAGATAATTCTCCCTCTTTTTTCCTTCTACGTCGAAAAGGCTGGTAGTTCAGGCACTCATTCTAACTCGCCTGGATTACGGTAACTCACTTTACCTGGGAGACCCCAAGGCTACAATGAGAAAACTTCAGATAGTACAGAATTACGCGGCTCAAATACTGTACAATATCCCCAGACACCAATCTGCTAGCCACGCCTTGTGCTCTCTTCACTGGCTCCCTGTGACCGAGAAAATCAAATTCAAATCACTTTGCATTGCCCACAGGGCACTTCTCGGTAAAGGTCGACTGATCTCCCATTCCCTGTTATCTCCCTGTTCTCCCGGGAGATCTCTGCGCTTCTTGGATGCCCACTTAGCCAAGATTCCCATCATCAAAAGGGTAAACTACGGAGGGCGATCGTTCACCTACAATGGGGCCAAATTGTGGAACAGCCTCCCCCTCTTCCTAAGATTGATCAAAAAGGAACTCGATTTTCAGAAATAACTGAAATCTTGGCTTTTCCAAGACAGGACCTTCTGAATCCCCTTAAGGATTCTGTGCCACACTATCAGCGCTGGGATGCCTATGGGTAGCTATGCGCTAAATAAGTGTTGTATAGAATAGGACAGAATCTAAATACTGTGGGAGGACCGCCATCAGCTTGACGGAGTACTTTGGACCGCCGCCACTGCGTTAAAACCACCAAGATCTCAATCAGGCCCTTAGTTCTGTTGAGTTGGATATTGCAGGTTGGTTTTTTAAATTTATTTTTTAGGAACGAAAAAGGAGGTCTTACCTCAAACTATCAACTTAAGTGTCTTCACAACATACTGATATAATTGTTTAGTAATCACCTTAAACAATATATTTCTTTTGTCTATTAAGTAAGTATGGCATAACATGAATAGAGATCATACAAGCAATTGAGATAGCCCATTCACCCTAGCAGTTTGGTAAAGAATGGACTTTAATTGTTTGATGTTTTGCACATGTTTAGTACTGTATATTGATATTAATAAATGTGTTTGTGTTTTTATGGAGCATTGTAAATAATGTGGTTTTAAATATGTACATATTATCTGTGTTTTGTAGCCCTGAAGAAGTCCCAAGACGGGACGAAACGCATTGGCTACTCTTGGAGGACCTAATTTTTGTAAAGAATAAAGAATTTCAGAATTTACAAAAACGTCTCCATGGATCTAATTGTGACCTATCAAATGTGATATCTTAATTTTGATGCATTATTGAAATCGCTTGAGAATAGTGGGTGCTGATCATCTTTTTGCATATATATGTGTGGATTTTTTTTCCCACTATTTGGGGGTTAGGACGCTTTTTCCACTGATCTTTGCACCACTTGGATATTATCCTTATAGTGTAACAGGTGCAGCATTTTATGTCTAAGGTCTCCTTGTAAATCCTTTGGGGTCTTTGTAGAGTGTCTAGGTCAGGTCCCCATTTTTGGCGTTTTAGCATACTTGAAAGGAAATTGAGTTTTTGAAATTCCTTCCCGCTCTACCTTAAGTTTTGTTTTGCTGGGAACTACTTTGGGTAGAGCTGTGGATCAGTTGTTAGGCTTTTGGAGACAGGTATATCTGTGGATTCATTGTTATTTATGATTCTTTTTCTTGTTGTCGTATAAGGGGGCTTGGCTTTTGAGGGACAGGTCTATTGGGGTATTTTCTTGGAATTATTACCTCTGACAGAAAAGGTGTTATATGAATGGGCCCAACTCTGTGGATATGGAGTTAGCCAAACAGAAATTGAAAGACGTACAGGCGAGAAGGCAAGAGCCAGTGAGGGCAGGGATGAGGGGTCCGAGGTTGACGTGACATGATGTGAATTGACTAATCAGGAACTGACACATGTGTCTGGATGTTTGGATTTTTGGCCCACTGGGGGTTTTCAATGCGAGAATGGTAGGATTTAAGTTATGTATTAGGGAGTGGAAATTGTAGGCTGTAACACTTCAGCCTAGGATGTTGAGTGCTACAGACCTGCTCAATTAAAGTGGTTTTTTGCACTTTTGCACTTAACACTGATGGTCTGTGTTTTTGTTATGACACGTGGCCCTCTTAGTCATTGGCAAGACAGTGGCAAATCACAGACCAAGGGGACGATCTCAAAATGTATTGCTTCAAATGTGAACTACATCAGGCATTCAAGCTGTATTTGTGTTGGAAGTTGTAAAACTATGCGACATCAAATTAGTCTCAACTAAAGAAATGTCCGCGATTAGATGATTTTCTGGCATGTTAAGATCATGAGTTGCCTCTGTAAAATAAGTTAAAATCGATTTCTGAGCAGATTATATATTAGAACTGGATTCACAAACTCAGATTTGCTATACACGGCAGTATAGTTCGGTTTGGTTTTCGTTCTGTTCGGCCAAACTTGGCTACGTGTTATTCTCTGTGACCAAACTCCGGCCAAACAGCCTACCCAGCAGTCTTGAAGCTACACCAAGCATGCTAAGCACACTCTGCATGTTGACGTCCTGCATTAGCATTAAGTGACTTTTATACTTGCCTGCATTGTTATAGCGTGGGCCATGGCGGTAAAAGAGTAAGATGCAAAACTCATATCCAGGACTCACGGCCATCGGGCTCCAGGTTGAGCCGTGTCAGATACTTGCGCCAGCCGTGCAAATACAGAAAACTCAGGTGCCGCACATCACCTCTTTTAATGGACTGTGACATTGGGTTTAATTACACAGGGAGACAAGTAGGAAGCTTTCCTGTGTGCCACTAGGCACCTTTAGAAAGTAGAGGTATGCTGCCACAAACATAAGACGAGGAGGCTATTTGGGCTCCCCTCTTGACACCATGGCTGGAGAGATCTACTGGGAACCTCCCTGCTGGGGGTGGACTGCAAAGGTGATTCTGAGGAGCTCAAATCTTCAGTTAGGTGCTCTACAAACTACTGTCAATAATTAAATGCAGAGGATACTTCAGAGACAAGGGAGCAAACGGTGGAATCGCACAGCTGCATAGTGTGCCCAAGAGATTTATCCTTCCTCAATGTCTAATAATTGCTTTGGAAAAGGCAGCTTTCTGCTATCAAGAAAAACAAGGCCCACTTTAACATTAATGAAAGGTATTGGCAATAGCATCAATTATCTATTGTATCTATTGTATCAGCACATTGTATATCGATGTCACAATAAAAAAATTAATGTGCTACAGGACCTACTCGTCTTCCATTATAAGTACCTTTACACCTTTCTTCTACAATACAAACTCTGGGCCTCATTTACAATGAATTGGCATAGGGCAGTGGCGCAAGTCTTTTTGCAGCACTGCCCTACGCCAATCCAAAACTGCAGAAATGCACTGCAATACGGTGCATTCCTGTCCTTCCGGCCAGCGCACAATTTGGCACCTAACGCCAACGCATGCATCCTTGCACCATGGTGCAAGGGTGTCTGCATTGATGACAGGATTGGTTTTGTGGGACACCTCCCAGCACAAAAACAATCCATGGAAGCTTTTTCTTCTTTTTACAAGTGTTGCATAATGCAGCACACATAGGAAGAGGAAAAAACTAGGAGAAATAAAGACATTTCTCCTCGTTACACCTCCCCTGGGGAGGCGTACAGTTTTGACGCATTCCCAGGTTTACAGGTCCTTGTAAATCTGGGAATGTGTCAAAACCCATAGGTGTTGCATGGAGAAAACCCACTGCAATGCCCATGGAACGCCTGCCTGATGCAGTGTAAGGCAGTGCAGCTAGTTGCGCTGGGTTGCCTTACACCATATCTACGAGGCCATGAAAAGCCACAGAAAGTGGATTTGCGTAGCCTCGTAAATATGGGTTTGCACTCTACTTCAATGGAGCATCCTAAAAAGTGATGCAACATCGGCGCCAGGGGCTTGTAAATAAGTATTTGACAAAGATATATAGCAATTTTATACTAATTACTTACTTGAGGAAGCGCAATTATACCAGTTACACCATTTATTTTGGAATTAGTGCAGCAAGACTATATAGAATTTTCTTAGCTGAACAAATCTGTTATTCCCCTTCTATGGTTTATTAATTGTCTTAACCAGGAGCCCTCATAATATGAATGGGGACCAACTTCCCCTCAGCTCTTGGTCTTCGCACCACTGAAAAGAAAATACTGACACAGTATGCCCGTAGTCTTTTATGGAGACTTCTTCAGAAGTGGACCATCCTGCAGATAGGAAGCTTTCTCGAAGAATGGTTGCATAAACAGGATTTCACTGGAATGGGATCCCCATACAGCTGTGTGGCAGCCCCTTGTTTCCAGGGACATCTAATGCTGCATTGTCTTTGTGTTGCTGCCAGTGACATATCTGAAACTGCCCAGGATCACATTAGTCATTTGACTTTTAACCATAAGTGGTGTTAGCAGCAGAGGTGGCTCCTAAATGAGAAAGGAGGCGCGTCACTGCGTAAATAAAAATACCCCAGAACAGCAAAAAAATAAAATGGTAATAAAGTTTATTGCCATTTTATTTTTCAGCAACCCATCCCAAATAGAGTATCAGGATGGGGCGGGACAATTGCTGCTGAGTGGCAGTAGGAAGCTATGCACTTATGTTTAAAGTGCGCATGTCACTTTGGCCGGACATCTTGAGATAGCCAGCCAGACATGCGCATTTCAAACTTCACTAATCAAGCTGTTTTAGACCAGTGGCGGCTCCTCCATTATGGCAGAGGAGATTCGCCCCCTGTTGCAGGGATTCTGCACAAATACAGAACTATGCGCAGGAAATGGGATCTTGGTGTATAGGGACTGAGCCTTCCCACCACCTTAGTACCCACGAACTCAGGACCGACTAGCTATAGTGTCTCACTTGCTCTCCTACTCATTCCCAGAGAAACAAATGATTAGACACCCCAGAACACAACACTCCCAGATCTCTCAGGAATCGCGGTAACAAGACACACCTTTTCGCTCACTCTCTTGTACTCGTCCACAATAAGATCTGACAGAGACACAAAACTGTTTAAAATATTTATTTTAACTAACGTGCCCTAACATGCAGTATACGTGCCACAACAAGCAGGAAAATGCATAACACAAATATTGTCAGCATAGCAGTCAGTCCGTAAACCATGAAGGGAGGTGTCATCATAAAAAGACAATGGAGAAAGGGCTATAGTGCCTAACCTCCCTCCCCTTGCTAAAAAGAAGTATTATTATATAATAGAAGATCTCTTGGCTTTCTCAGCAGTCCCCATACATTAGCCTATAGATGGTAGATCTACATCATGGTTGCTCGTCTCCCTGGAGAGGTCCCTCTCCAAGTGTGTGTTACCTTTCCGTGCAACCTACTAAAAACCCAAGTACGCTGTCCAAACAACAGCTGCATCGGTATGTTTTGTCTAAGGGCTAAGGACTGGCCAGAACAGAATAACAAGGGGCATTGTTGTTCGACCTTGCACATAATGTTCAGTCAAAATCCCAGGAACATGCAGGGAGCGAACACAGCGATGAGTTCTCATGTGAAAGGAGTCTTTGAGAATATTGCAAAAATAAAGACGTGTAGTAACGTGTGCAAAGCAGCAGGCAAGCTGCAACGAGCTCATGCTAAGTTAGTGAAAAATGACAATGTCCGTATGGGCCACGTGACACCTCCTGTTACCATCAAAAGTTGACATATAAAACAATAACAAAACAAGCTTATTATTGTTTTATTTTTCAACCTGTACATGCTGCGTCCTGGAGGCGGGGCCATTGCTGGGCAGTCAGGAGTGGGAGTGATAGGCAGCACTGCTGTCAGTGCACATGTGGATTTGGCCGGCCGTCTTAGGCTGACCAAACCCACATGTGCACTGAGCTGTCTCCAACCCAGATGCATTGCTCTGTTAGAGACAGCAAAACACAGGATCCCAGTCTCCCTGGAAGCGCAATTTCCCAGCGCTCAGGCCAATCTTGATGCTGCTTTCTAACTTGAAAGCAGCGTCAGAATTGGCTGCAGGGGAGGCTGGGAGACTGTGCTACAGTGAGGAAAGGACATGGAGAAGGGCGTCGGGCGGAAGGTACATTATTTTTCTTTTTAAATATTTGTTATCTGTTTGCCCTCCCTCTCCCCACCTCCCTGTCATTCCCCCCAGACCCTGCCCCGGCACTACGACCACACAGCAGCCTCTACTGAATAAGAGAGCTGAGTTAGAAAAAGCACAGGCCTCCAGTGCTCTTAAGCTTTCTGAGAGAGGCCGCTACCTCCATTCCTGATGCTTCTCCCACAGCCTGAGTGCAGGGCCAGGCTTTGAAAGTGCAGTTTCCTGGGCCAGGAGCTTCCAGGAGCAAAGACACCCGAGCAAGGAGGGCATCGTGTGGCAAGTGAGCAAGGTAAGTGCCTTTTAAAAATATATATTTTTATGCCACCCATATTTTGCCCACCTCACCACCCGAAAAACGTGCCAGCTGCCACTGGTTAGCAGGTGTTAGACCTGGCATCCTTGGCGTGGGTCTCCCTTCCATTTTTTCGTAATACCTCCACTGTTGCCGATATGTTTTTGCTGGACTAGATGCTCATGGGCACTTTGCCGCTGCTAATCAGTGCCAAAGTGCAAGTGCTCCCTATCGTGAATTGATGTATGTATTAGTGACTCCATGATTGGATGATTGGTTTACTTGTCAGTCCCTAGTACCGTGCACTGAGTGTGCCCAGGGCTTGTAAATCCAATGCTGCTGGTGGGCTTGCAGCACGGGTTGTGCCACCCACAGAAGCAGCTTGTAAAGTGTGTCTCAGGCCTGCCATTGCAGAGCCTGTGTGCAGCCTAGGGCTGCCATGTCGACTTGGTGAGTGCACCCACTTACCAGTCCCTAAACCTTCCCTTTACTGCATGTTGGTCACCCCTAAAGTAGGCCCTAGGGCAGGGTGCATTGTAGGTATAAGGTAGGACATGCCCTGGGTGTGTGGCATGTCCTAATAGTGAATTACAGCCCTTTTCGTTTTTCACTATTGCAAGGCTACCTGCTCCCATAGGCCAGAATGGGCAGACTGACTATTACACCTTATAGTCAGAACTGACCCAGGGAACATGGTAGAAAAACGAATTTAGTATGCCTGAACTCAGGATGATAAAATACATATTTTAGTGAAGTTGGTTTTAACATTCTGTGTTTGAAAATACCACTTTTAGAAAGTGGGTATTTTCTGCCTAACTATCCAAGCCTGCCTCTGCTAGGTTGTGTATTCCTTGTCTGGAGATTGAGTGACAGGGGCTGGGGGTGGCTACAGGAGACAGGGTGAGTCAGCACAGGGCTGAATAGAAAGATCTGCATCCAGAGTGGAGGGAGGAGTTGCACCTGGGTCTGAATAGGGCTGTGCCTGCCTTCCACAATGCTGGCTCCACCTCCTGCCGGGCGGCTGAGCACTCTGCCCCACATGCTGAAAGGAAAGAAGGAGTCAGAAAAACAAAGTGCTCCAGGACTGACCAGAACTGGTTTTGGGCCAGGCAGAGGCCTCTCTGCCTCCAGAGAACAAAGAGAATCAGGGTATAAGAGGGGCACCCAGACCCCAGGAAGATTAGATCATTTTTGGGAACAAGAAGAAACCTTGCTGAGGAGCGGAACCAAGAAGAAACTGAGGAGAGACTATCCCTAAGCCTGAAGTGCTGCTTGGGGGACTGGCCTGCAGTGGTTTGCCTGACTGCCAAAGAAAGGAGAAAGGAACTTTTGCTTTGCTGTGACTTTCATCAACTTGTGAAGGATCTCCAAGGGCTTGGAAGAGAGCTTGCCCCTGATCGAAGTCCCAGGACCATTGGACTTCACCCCTTTGTGAATTGCTGCTGGAAACTCTGTTTCAGTGGCTACAGAGGTAGGGAGCTGTGACCGACTCTCCCGACCGGCTCGGTGTCCTGTTGGCACCGCATCGAGCAACGCCTGCATCTTGCAACGCACGGCCTTGGTCTCACCGACTCTGTCAACGAGCCGCTGCCTGCACCGTAACCTGTGAGCACCGCACCTTGCAACGCCTCGCTACACCGAATCCATCTGGTCCGACCGACACGGTCACTGTTGCTGAGTTCGGGTCCTGTGACCGCACTGGAGTTGTGCACCGCCTCGCAAGCTTCGCGACGCACCGCCCGACTCGCACCGCTGTCCGGACTGATCGACGCCAGCTCCTGAACCCAGCTCCGTCGCCGCACCGCAACCTGCCAGCACCGCATCGAAGCACCGTCTCGCCCTGCAACGCACGGCCCTGGTCTCACCGACTCTGTCTCGACGACGTCAACGAGCCGCTGCCTGCACCGCATCGAGGGACAACACGTCCTGCAACGCTTCCATTTTGCATCGCGACCGCGACGTACAGCCATCCGGCTCGCACGCCCGTGCCTGCCGCTTCAAGTAAAAGGTACTGTGACCGAGTCTGTCTACGCTTTGTTGGCCCGTCTCGACGCGGTCAGCTGGATTTGTTAGACTCTGTTTGTTCTTGACATTGCCGTATCCGTAGCAGGCTACCGACTCGCACAGAACCTTGAATTAAGCCTTTTTGATCAGAACTAAGCATTCTTGACAGTATTGTGGATTATTTTTGTCGTTTATGGTCTTGTGATAAATCTATATAAAGTATACCTATTTTTATAAATATATAACCTGTGTGGTGTCCATTTGTAGTGTTGTCACTTGATTACTGTATGTGTTCACAAATGCTTTACACACTGCCTCTGAACTAAGCCTGTCTGCTCGTGCCAAGCTACCAAGAGGGTGAGCAGGGGTTATTTCAGGAGTGTACCTACTTTCCCTGACTAGACTCAAGGGTCCCTATTTGGACAAAGGTACCTACCTCTGCCAACTAGAGACCCCCAAATCTAACAGCAGGCAAATACTGTAAGTCTCTGCAAAACCCACAGGATTTAAGAAGTTTACCGGAGTACCCAACTACTCTCAGTAAAAGGGTGATAGGTGTCCACTGATGTGGAAGAAAGCAACATGGTCCTTCACCCCCACATCACGTAGATCAAATCATGCCCAAAGGCCCAGTGCACTGCTGTATAAAATGGGTAACCATGCAACCAAGAATTATGGCATGCCAGCTTTACAGTACTTTCTGGCCAGCAGGACGGTATTGCTCTACGTTGAGGGCTGAAATGTCTGTCAGTCTGATCTGTAACCAATCTTGTCTCGTGAATGCTTTACCTGTTTCTTTTGTAATTCTTTCTTTTCTGGGGCCCATTCTAAATTACACATGACCATGCAAAACTCAGTGACTAGGCGCATTCTCAACCTCCCACCCCCGCACTCCTGTTACCCCACACTTTAACCCCTTCCATGCGCGGCCGATTTTCGCCCTGTGCGAGGCGTTGCATTAAGCGGACGGGTTCATGACGAGCTCAGCTCGTCATGCGCACACGAGCACTGCGCAGCATGACGAGCTGAGCTCGTCATGAGCATGGAAGGGGTTAAAGAGCTCCACTGGCTCCTAATCCACAAACAAGCAGTCTTCAAACTCACCGTGCGCACATACAAGCCTTACACAACATAAACCCACGTAGCTCAACAACCCCGTCATTTTGTGTTAAGCCATTGGACTCTTCACCTAGCCCTGACCCTGGCTTGGCCTATTAAGCTTCAGCTTCAGCGCAGGGATACGCCCCCGGAGTGACTTGCGCACTATACAAATACACGTAACAAACTAGTGACATTATGTGGACTACAAACTGAACCGATTTACATCTGTATCTCATGCCTTTGAGAAAATCTGCCAGTTTATAATCCCCATGCTCAGTTCACCACATATTTGGTTGTTAACATTTTCAGTAGAGTGTCAGAGGCTCGTGGATGGTGATGACTTTCCCTTCTGACCAAAACAATTCGTGGACCGAGAGCTAACATTTTAAAATTGCCCTTATATAGTTCAATGCTCAACGTTTATAAGCTTTTAAACAACAGATATCAAATTACATTCTCAAAATGTTACGTTATTTCAAACCTGATCATTGATATTGCTTTACCATGGACGTCTCGTTGCTTTTATGAGACAAGGTGACAAACTGAAGGACAAAAATAATAATACATTTCCTGGCAACCTCTATGTTCGCTCCTAGATCTAATGAGTTCACCACAGGTTGTAAGACTAAACTCAAAGGCATTGCAAAGTCAATTGTGAAATTATTTTAAAGGCGACATTTTTGTATACATAGACTATGGGAACTTGAGCAAATGCAGAAATTCTTTCACATTTAATTTCTGTACTATTTTCCATTTTAAATGGATGACACAGAGAGGAATTGAAAGCTTAGTTAAACAATAAATAACAAGTGAGACACTTGTATTTATTGAATTCCTTCTACATCACTCTTTCCACTTTTGGCTTTTGTCACATATATGAAGCCTGATAAAATCAGGTTTCTACATTAGCACTTCATTGTTAGACTTCATTTAAAAAGTATGTACTCATTGCACTTTTCCAGGTGTGGACAGCGATAGAGTTGTCCTAGCTCGGAAAAGACACATCTTATCATTCATTTCCAGGAAAATGCAATTCAGTAGCTACCAAAGTGGACATTTATACACCTATATTTTTCATAGAAAATGGCATTCCTCATTACGAACTGGACACGTGCGCAGTGCGCACACAAACTTATTTTTTCGTTTTAAAGACACATTTCATTTCATTGGTTTTTGAATGATGAAATACATCAACAAAATGAAAAGTAAATGCTCAACAGTCAATAACACACCACAAAGTCCCAACCCCCTAGTCCCCTTTGAACCACGGAGGATCGCAACCCCTGGAGGACGGAGCCTCTGGAAAATTTGTCAGACCATATTACTCCCAACATTTGCTCCAGATCTTATGAAACGTTTGTGGACAGCCCCTAGCAATGTAGATTGGCTCTTCTGGTTTGGCACACCAGTCCATGCCGGCTCTCTACTCAGCCAGCATTTGTTGATGTTGAGATTTCCACTTATGTGCTATATCTTCTTGGCAACCACCGCCACCAGACCCACAAGTGTTTGGTGCCCCCTATCCCACCCAAACCCATCCAGTAGGTCCAGCAGGACCATCTTCGGTGTTAGTTCAACAGGTCCATCCAGAACCCTAGCCAAGGATTGGCCAATCTGCCTCCAGTAATGCATGATACATGGGCACTTCCACACCATATGAAAGAAATCAGCCTTTGGGGAGGAGCAGCAGGTGCATTTAGGTTAGGGGAGAATGCCTTCATGCCAAAACCACTGCGATTTCATATAGGTTGTATAAAAATAATGCAGTTGTATCATCCACAGGCGTGTTGAAATAGCTATTACACGAGGGGCCAGGCATGCCTCCTGCAACTCAGTGTCTTCCAGGCTGCCCACCCACTGCTCCCACGCCCGCCAGAGATTCCTAAGTGTCTCCGAAGCATTAAAGACCAGGGAACAGTAGATCTGGGAGAATCCCCCACGGCCCAGTCTACCCATCAGCAATTTCACCTCTAGGGGAGTGAACTCAGGCAAATCAGTAAGGTACGGTTGATGCAGCACAAGCGTGTGCCAAAGTTGCAAGTATTTGTGAAACTGGGTGCAAGAAAGTCTAAAGTGGGTTTGTAGGTCTTGAAATTAGTGTATATGTGAGCCATGCGAGATGTCTCCAAGTGTCATGATCCCAATAATATCCCAGTACCGGAAGCCCTCAAGTTGTGCACTATGCGCCAGACAATGCCCCCACCAAAGAGGAGTCTGGTGGGTTAGTTTCTTGTCCCACCCTGTGAATCTGTTAGTCACTCGCCATGCAAGTAAGACTGTCTTTGTAACCTCAGGAATATAAGATGGGATGTGCCAGCTACAACATAAATGTAAAACAACATCTTGTCTGCGGCGGGCAAGTTTTAGCCGGTAGGCCTGATCACTCCATCCTCCAGTCATCCAGTCATTATTAACCAGGAGCTAGGATGCCCAGTAGTACAACTGGACGTCAACCACCACTAAATCTCTGTCATATACAGCGGCATTTATCAAGTGCTATGTGTGGATGTCGACCCTTCCAGAGAAAGGACCGGAGCATCGCTGCCAATCCGTTAAACCTGGTGCTGGGGATGTGGAGCGGGAAGTTCTGCAAGACATACAGGAAGTGGGGAAGTATCATCCTTTTTATGAGTGCAATTGGACCCATTGTATTGAGGGGGACAGTGTTCCAGGTGCATAAGCTGGCTGTAGTCGTCTGTAGGAGGAGGGGGTAAGATCGAGACTGCACATGAGTTCTGGCACCATGGTTATGCACACCCCCTAAAGCTGAGTTGTTGGATTGGGATATCTGATTGGCAGGTGATACCAGCATTATCCCCACGTAATGGAATTAATAGCGACTTGCTGAGGTTCACCCGGAGTCCCGAGGCCTCCTCAAGCAGGTGCAGAATATCCAGGGCCGGATGTAAGGAAGTGGGTTTCTGTTGCAGTAACCCCCCCACTTTTTGCCAGACCACTGATGCACTTTGACTTGATGTGCCCTGGGTCCCTGCCAATCAGGTTCCCAGGGCCTGTGTTCTTTCCCCAAAACTGTACCCAATTGGCATCTCTGGCCACAGGTCAGCCCCTGGTAAATGGTACCACAGGTACCCAGGGCACTGTGACCAGGGAAGACCTCTAAGGGCTGCAGCACTTATTGTGCCACCCTTAGAGGCCCTGTACCTTTACACACACACACTGCCTTTGCAGGCTGCGTGTTTTGGTGCAGAACAAAGTGAAGAGTCGACATGGCACACACCTCTGTGTGCCATGCCTACAACCCACTGCCCTGGCATAAGTCAGTCACCCCTCTAGCTGGGCGCACTATACCAGTGGTGAGGGTACAGGTGCATGAGCCCTGTACCCCTACAGTGTCTAAGTCCATTCTTAGACATTGTAAGTGCAGTGCTGCCATTAAGAATATATGGTGCTGGGAGTTTGTCATTACGAACTCCACAGCACCATAATGGCTGCACTGAAAACTGAGAAGTTTGGTATCAACTTCTCAGCACATTAAACCCACACTGATGCCAGTGTGGGATTTAATGAAAATGCACACAGAGGGCATCTTTAAGATGCCCCCTGAAAACGACCAGCCTCTGGTGGGTTCCCTGACTGGTACACACCAGCCTGCCACCACAAGACATGTTTCTGGACCCCTAGGGTGGGAGCCTACGCTCCCTGAGCCCAGAAACAAAGCCTTTCCTGGGCGGAGGTGTACACACCTCCCCCAGGCCAGGAAGAGCCATCTGTGGCAGGGGAGCTTCAAAGGCCTGGCAGTCTTTGTAATGCGACCCCCCAGCCTCTCCTGCTATCAGGAGCAGGCCCCTTCCTGTCTCCCCTCCCTTTCGGCGGGAAGACAGGCGGGAAAAACTAGCCAGCCCAGGAGGTGTGCCCACCTCTGCCAACTCCACCCCTCAGGTGGGGGAGGCGAGGTGAAGCCCACTCTCCAGTGCTCGCCATCTTGCAGAGGGCAGGCACTCCCCAATCAGGACTAGTGATTGTGCTCACTCCCCCACGTGGGGTGAGCACACCAAGGGTGTAGTCAACCTAAGGTCAGTAGCCCATTGGCTACTGACCTCAAGACCCCTAAAACGCCCCCTAAATACAGTATTTAGGGGGCAGCCCTGAACCAGGAAGGCAGATCCAGCAACCACAAGAAAAAGAAGAGAAGAAGAAGGACGAGAAGCTGTGCAGAGCTAACAAGAGGACGACGCCCACTGACTTGGCCCCAGCCCTACAGGCCTGTCTCCCCTCGAACCTGCTCCTGCAAAACCCCGGCATGTCCAGCGGCCAGCAACCTCAAAAACCCCGGAGGACCTGCCTGCCTTCACTTTCAAAGCTGTTTCTCCCGTGAACACCGGACGTGTTTGAACTGCAGCTTCTGGTGCCAGCCAGGAACCGCAAATCCCGCACACTCTGCACCCGCCGAATCCGGCCCGAGCTCGAGTGGGCAAATACCCCGAGGAGGTCCCCCCGGCAATCCTGACCCGAGATCCGGCGACCCCTGACCTGCCTCAAGCCTCCTGACGACGCCTGCAGCCTCAATCCAGAGGACCCCCCCTACCGCGACCAGAGCGGGTAAGAAAATCCGACGTCCCAAGGCACCCCTGCACCCGACGCCCCACGGCCTTGTGTGCCCAACCCAGCAGTGCCTAACCAACCCTCTACATCCCAACTTACCCCTCGAAGTGGTGGTAGCTCCTGGAAGATCCTCGTCCCTGAGCCTACAGTGTTTCTTTGTCCCGGAGAATCTCCATTGAAATCAACAGGGCACCCGACCTCAAAACAGCACCCTGCACCCGGCCGCCCTAGTGCCGCTGAGGGTGCCCCTTTTGTGCTAACTTGGTCCCACACTTGCCCTGAGCTTAACCCTAGGAGCTTTGCTTCCACAACCCCGTGGCCTGCTTGCCAGCAGGCACCAACCGGAGTCCCCTATCCTCCATAGGATAACATTGGGCCTCAACACTCTGCACCCGGCCGCCCTAGTGCCGCTGAGGGTGCAACAACAGTGCATCACTGACCCTGGGAGACCCCTGAGTCTAACCCCAGAACCCTAACTCAAAAGACCGATTACTTACCTCAAAACCGATAACCTGTTTTTCCTCATAGAATAACATTGACACTTTTTCTCCCAAAAAGTTTGTCGACTTTTGAAAACTAAGAATATTCCTTTAAAATCACACAAATAACCAAAACGCATTTTCTCAACTGTTTTCAGGAAATGTCCCAGTGCTGAATCTAGGTATCCAGCACTGAGTAAGAAAAGTAACGTTAAAGTAACTTACCCGTGAATTGAATTTCCTTCCATAGGATAACATTGGTGGTTCTAGGTGAAAAAGTTTCTAAGTGTCAACTTTTGAAATACAAGAATATTCTTTAAAAATCGTACAAACTACAAAAACGTAATTACTTACCTGTTTTAAGTAAATATCCCAGTGCTGAATCTAGGAGTCCAGCACTGGATTACAAAAGTAACGCAAAAGTAATTTTACCTGCATTTACCTTAAAAAGCCATTCATTTCAATGTACTGCATTTACTAAGTATTGCAACCTACTGCATCCCCTGTAAATCAAATCAAGTACAATCTTCATTGCTTTTTATAACTGTGTACAACAAGTAACTTATTACTGAAAAGAATTGAATGCTTACCAGTATCAGGCTTGCTTGGTTCTAAAATAAAATAACAGTATATTTTTTATACAAAAACAATTGGCCTAGAGTTCAGTTCTTGAGTGTGTGAATTCATTTGCTGACTGAGTGTGTACATCAAATGCTTAACACTGTCCTCTGATACTGCCTTACTGCTCGACCAAGCTACCACTTTAGAAAGTAAGGTTCTATCTAACTTTAACCTCTGCCAAACCTCTGGAGACCCTTGGACTCTATACACACTGTACCTCACTTTGGTGCAGTATATATAGAGCCAGTTTCTTACACCGGACATCTGACGTCCACAATGAAAAGGAGAACATCATCCGCATATAATGGGATCTTATCTTCCCACGTCCCACCCCAGATCCACCCCCATATTAGGGCATCACACGAATGATCCAAGCCAAAGGCTCTATGGCCAGGGCAAAAAGGAGTGGGGAGAGAGGGCACCTCTGTCTAGTGCCACGCCGATTCGGAATTGTACATGACAGAACCCCATTAATGAGGACCTGCACCAAAGGAGTTTAACAAAGTTGCAGAAGGTCAGGCCAGAGCTTATGCTTCATAATACTAAGTGTAGTTAAGCCCAGTCCACCGTGTCAAAAGCCTACTCGAAGTCCATGAGCAGCAGTGTTGCAGAGTAAATAATGTCATGGACGTGGGCCAATGCATTATGAACATGCCTGATGCAATATCTAGTGCCACAATCGGGCATAAATCCACGATGGTCTGGATGTACCAGGGTGCCCAGAACCCGGGGCAGCCTATTCGCTAGCGTCTTGGCAAATATTTTAATATTTGTGTTGATTAGAGAGATGATCGGGTGATAGAAGGTGCAGCAAGCTGTCAGGTGGCCTGGTTTGGGAAAGACCACAATGGTCACCAAGTCGAGATAGAATGGGAAGGAGCCTTTTTGCCCCGCTTCCTTGTATACTCAATGTAAGTGTGGGGCAACAATGTCTTGGAGCTTACAGTAACACTTAAGAGGGAACCCGTCTGGACCAGGGGTCTTCCCTGGATTCACATCATTCATTGCCACAATTATTTCTTCCTCTGTGAGGGGAGAGTCAAGATCCGCATGTTGGGACCGTATAAGGTGTGGGAGGGGAATGTACACCAACAGAGGGTGGACGAGTTCCTGAGCAGGTCTCGGCCTCTGTGCATATAACTGCTCGTATGAGTCCTCGAAGGCTCCCGATATCGTATTCAGGGTGTGCAACTTGATAGGTCTGTGATGGAAGGAACCAGCTTAGAGCTCACGTCTCTTGTGGCAATCTAGTAAAGGAGCTTACCACTTTTGTCACCATGCTCATACACCCACCAGAAAAGATTCTCACCAGCATTGGAGAACTGCATGAAATGCAAGCTGCTGCACTGAATCCTTGTTGAACTCAAGCTGTCGACTGAGGGGTTCAGTTGTCTCAACAGTCACCCTAGTCTCAAATTTAAATATACAGGATTCGAGCTCGAACCTCCGGCCAAACTTGTCCCTCTCAGCATGCTTAAGATAAGTTTTAGCCACCCCCCTGAGTGTACCCTTGCCTGCCGCCCAAAAAGTGCCTACACTACGGACTGACCCCTCATTAATCTCAAAGTAGGTGCGGAGCTCCGCAGACAAATGGTCTAGAAATTGTTCATCTGTAAGGAACCAGACATTAAGGGGCCGATTCCGATTCGGGCCGGAAATCTCTCCGACCGAGCCGGATCCGGAGAGATTTCTGACCGAGCCGGACTCCCGCAGTCCGACCGAGCGAGTACGATGCGGCCGTATGCTGCCCGACTCGATTCGGTCAGACTCCCATTGAAGTCAATGGGAGCCGGTCGTACAACGCGTACACGGGCTCCCATTGACTGAATGGATACGTCGCGAACAGGGGGGCCCCCTACTGTGGGTACGCGTCGGTGCGACTCGCACCGTACATGCATGTTTAGGGGGGACCCTTGGGTCCCCCCTGTGTGCGACTCGTGCGGCTACGTGTGCAGGGGGGTCCGACACGGACCCCCGAAGTCCGGCTCCGACAGCTCTTTGGAGCCGGACGCTATGAGTCAGTCGGGCTGTTCAAAGCGCGCATCGTACTTGCTCGGTCGGGAAACGTCTCCATTGCGTGGTGCGAGCCGTGTCCGTATGAGTAGGTCGAAGCGGTTGGGACCCGGAAACGAGTCGGTCGGCGATTTCGCGTGCGCTTGCATCGTACTTGCTCGCTGGGACGACTGTATGAATCGGTCGGGAATAAGGCCTCCGAATCGGATCCGGTAAAGCCGAATCCGATTCGGAGCCCTACCGGCCGAGATCGGAATCGGCCCCTCATTCTCCAAATGGGTAATCTACAATAGACTGGGGTCCCCGTGTGGAGCACAAATGAAGAGTGATCAGATATCCCACAGGTAAGAATGGTGGTGGCTGTCGTGCGTGCCACATCCATGGCTGGAGGAATAGGAAGTCGATGAGGGAATAGAGTTTTTGTAGATGCGGAAGTATGCATATATACTCTCTCCTTCAGGTGTCACACCCACCAAATATCGCACAGTACTAGGGAATCCACCCATTAAACAGGGGCCTCGGACAGCTCCAAGCATTGGCACGTGGTGGGGCCCGAATCATCTAGATTTAGGTGCAAGGTTGCATTGAAATCTCCCACAAGGAGCATCTTCCAGAGTGGCCGGTTGGAGATCACCTCTGTAAGTTCACCAAGGGTTTGTTTGTGCAGCTGAAGGGGAATATAAACACTTAAGATATTGTATGGTTTCCCTTTCAGCGTCCCTATGACCCCAACATAGCGGCCCTGTGAGTCATGGACAATCTGTGTCACTACCAGTGGAAGGTGCTTGTGGATTAGAATAGCCACCTCTCTGGAACCCCTCCCAAAGCCCGAGTGAAAGACAAGTTTGTAGCTGACTCTAAGTAAGAAGGTGCAAATAGAGTTTAATAAGTGACTTTCCTGCATCAATTCAATACCTGGATGGTGGCCTTTAAGAAATCTAAGAGGCCATTGACATTCCTGGATATAAGACAAAATTCAGCCATGAGGCCGACAGGAAGGGCTAACTAACAGTAACCGGATCCCCACTGGGGATTCTGGTGTATGGCTCCAGGTGTATGTAAAAGTAGCCCCAGCTAACAAATAAAAACCAGGAAGAACATAAAACAGTACATCGCCCCACCCAAAACGACCCCTCACCCCACATTTTTACCCCAAAAGCATCTGTCACCCAACCTCCCACATCAAAGAAAGCACAACACATTTCAGGGTATTCGAGGTGGACCTCCTCCTATGCAGGATTACTTGTCGATGGTCATGAAATGCCCTAAACTCAGGGCCAGCAACTAGAGTCAAAGCAGGCCCCCATGGTCATTACAGCTGACCCGGCGTGGATTTCCCCCATCAGAAGCATCCGCCCACAATTCATCACGGGCCCCACAGGGCACCAGTGGGACACGGGAGGGCCCCTCCTCAGTCTAGAAGCAGTCAGGATCAATGTTGGAGGACTCAGGAAAAGTTTACACTGCCCGCGTTCCCCTCTGGACTTGGGTCTACTGCGGTTCAGAGGCTACACAGAAGCAGTAAGAGATGGCGCTGGGCCCTCTCCGGAAGTCATATTGGGGGGGTCAAAGTGTTTGAGGGGTTGTTTCTCTACAGCCCATTCTCAAGCCTCCTCCTGGGTTTCAAAAGAGTAAGAGTGGGAGCCATGAATCACCTTCAGCCTTGCAGGGAAAAGTAACATATATTGTAGGGACATTGCTTTCCATTTCAGCTTGACGACATTAAAGGATTTATGCTGTTTCTGAATGGATTTTGTGTAATCAGGAAAAATCATAATATGGCTAGATTGAAAGTGGAGCTTTCCATGAGTACGTGCTTGTTGCAGGATGGAATCCCTGTCACGGAAGTTCAGAATTTGGGCAATTACAGGGCATGGAGGTGAACGAGGCAGAAGCCTCTGCACAAGGGCCCTCTGCATCCGCCCCACCATGAACCATAGTGACAGTGGCCTCTCCAGTACCCATGATCTGACACTATTCTCAATGAAAGTCTCTGGATGGGGTGTCTCAACTCCATCTGGGAATCTCACAAACCACATATTACTGAGTCCAGAGCTGTCTTCTGCATCCTCTGCTCTCGCCTCCAGGGTGCGGGTAGTAGAGATCAGTGCTGTTACCTTTGCCTTTATGTCCACTGTATCATCTTCAAGGGTGGAGACTCCACCTTCTACCTTGGTGACCTTTCAGCCACATTGCAGAGGTCCTGGCAAAGAAGGCCAACATCTGCCCCTACCTCACTGATTTTTGTTTCAAGTGCCCCACAAGATGACTGAATGATCTGCAGTATCTGAGAAACATCTGTGGCGGCAGGGGGCTTGGGGGCCTAGCCATCAATCGCCGGCTGTCTGGCGGAGTCTGAAAACCAGGCACTGAACTTATCAATATTCGACTGGGCTCCCATCTGTGGGGTCCTGTCCTTGCCCAATGGACGTTCAGACAAGGCAGGGCTGGGTTGCTTTGTAGATGGGAGGGCAAAGGGGGGGTAGTCAAGCACAAGTTCTGAACCCTGTAGTGACAATGACTGTATCACGCCCCGGCATCTGGTGACCTCAGGAGTTCAGGGGGAGGCAGCCCATGCTAGCCTCCCGGACAATTTGCTTTAAGGACCCTGCTTGGGGGGATCCACCACACCCAGTGGAGTAGACAAGAAAGGTCCTGGCGCGGGATCACCCCATGAGGTGCACTGGTCTCTGCTCTCCCAGGGGCACGGCAGACTCCAGGCCACCTCATCCTGCACTGATGAGACCCCGCCTCCGAGGGGCCAATGAACCAGAGCAAGGGCCTCTTCTAACCCGCCTTCTTCAATTCCATAGGGGGCCCAATCATGCAGTCCAATAGATCCTCGAGCCCCTGTGATCTACTCAGCAGTCACAATCAATCAATCAGGGTTCTTATAGAGCATGGCTAATCCCCCGTTAGGGTCTCAAGGCGCTGGGGGGTGGATTCTGCAGTTCAGTCGAAGAGCCAGGTCTTGAGGTCCTTACTGAATTGAGGCAGTGAGGGTGATTGCCTGAGATGTAGAGGAAAAGAGTTTCAGTTCTTTGCAGCAAGGTAGGAGAAGGATCTTCCTCCGGCTGTGGCCTTGCGGATCTGTGGGATAGTTGCCAGGGCCAGGTTGGCGGAGCGGAGGTGTCTGGTGGGAGTGTAGAAAGAGAGGCGATGGTTGAGGTTTGCAGGTCCGATGTTGTGGAGGGCCTTGTAGGCCTGTGTGAGGAGCTTGAAGGTGATTTTGTGGTTGATCGGGAGCCAGTGGAGGTTTCTCGGGTGATCAGTGATGTGGCTGCGCCATCGGATGTACAGGATAAGTCTTGTGACAGCGTTCTGGATTCTTTGTAATTTCCTTTGGAGCTTTTGTATCTCCCTGCATCTCGACCATGGCCAAGGTTGCTAAACACGCCGAGTCATCTGTGCTCAGAAAGCGGGCAAGGACCAAGCTCCGGACAAGATCCCAGGAGATTTATATAAATCTGAGCCTGATATACGGGCACCCTATTTCAACCGATTCGCCAATGCCATCATGGCTGGTGCCCAAATCCCTGCTACCTGGAGAGGAGCAGAGATTATCCCCATTTTCAAGAAGGGCTCACAATCTGACCCAACTAATTATGAACCAATAAGTTTGATCAATGTAGCAAAAACAATATTCAGTAAACAAATTCTGGATCACTTGTTATCTTGGATGGATAACAATAAGATCTGATCCCAGTTCCAAGTGGGGTTTCATTGTAAAACAAGTATGGTAGACCAAGTTTTTTAGATTTCAGCTCCTAAAATGGAAAGTATTGGACATAAATAGAGGCTGTCTCTATGTAGCATTTGTCGACCTGAAGGCTGCCTTCGATATGGTCCCCACAGACAGACTCTCGTGTTTCTTAAGAGATGTCAGGTTACTATTCCCCTATTAAACATCATAGTGCATTTTCACAAAGACAATTACGCACAAATTAGATGGGTTGTCAATGGGTAAACATCAGATCGGCTAATAGTAGACAAAGGGGTTAGACAAGGATGTGTCCTCGTTCGCACCCTATTCCTATTATTCATAAATGGCTGTGTTGACTTCTTAATGGATTGCAAAAATAATTCTCAAGTCCGGGGGGGCATAAAGACATATATTGTTTGCTGATGATACCTTATTAGTGTAAAAAAAAAAACAAGGGAATCAAGACTCTCCTTGCCAGGTTCAACCTCTTCTGTACTAACCACTGTCTATCCGTCAACACTGAAAAAACAGAGTTTATGGCAATCCATCCGCATAGACGTTTTAGAGGGGTTTTGAGTCTGGAGGGAGTAAACCTGGAGAGGGTACTGGACTTTAACTATTTGGGTATCCCTCTATCTAGTGGCAACATCTGGGCCAGTCAGATTATTAAGAGCATGCTCCTTCTTAACCACAGGGCGGCAGCCATGCTGAGCTTTGCAAAAAACACTTCGTTTCATTCTGTGTCACTCTTTATGGAAATTTGGAGAGCCCAAGCAGTGGCTGTTGCAATATATGGTTCTAAACTCTGAGGCCAAAGCAATGTTGAATCACTGGGGGGGTGCTGAGAATATATTTCTGAGGGCGGCACTACAACTTCAACAAACTACTCCGCAAATTGTTTTTATTGGATCTGGATATGCAGCCTATCATAGCCAAAGTAAGGCACAAAAAATGGGCATCAATCCTGTACTGGTTGAAAATGTGTCCAACCAATGAGTTGGAACCCTATAGGACCGGACTTAGGGACATTTTGGGTATTCAAAGGGGAGCAGTGACATTACCCTGGCTGAAGTATATAAAACAGACACTACACAGTCTGGGTCTGTCTGACCTCTGGAAACATCCTAAATCTATTATGCCTGCTTCTACTAAATTTGTGAAGATGATCTTTAGGGATAACGAAAGGAGGAAAACAATTCAGTCATTGAATTCTAGTAAACTAACTGGCAGGTTTTTAGAGCTTAAATCTGCACCCAAATTTGAGATGTTTCTTGATGAGTTTTATCCCCCATTTGGCAGATCTCTCTACATAAGATTTAGGTTAGTACTTTTACCATTCACATCTGTCACTGACAAGTGGTGGAGTTCAACAGAGGGTTGTGTACCCATCCGGCTTGCAGGAAGACTGAAGAGACCAATGAACATCTCTTGTTCTTCTGCTCAGTGTACATTAGGCAAAGTAGGCAGCCTCTTTGCCGCTCCCTGGGAATTCGGCAATACAGAGTAGCCTTGAGACTCTGTGGGTCCGACACGATACCGTATATAGTCTTTTCAATCCCAAGATATCTTGAATCTATATGGCCCATTTGCACCAAGATTTTGTCTCAAATGGTTTCTTCATGCAAATGTGTTTGAAATACATCTAGGCCAATGGTTGCTGGACATTTAGTTAACCATTTAATTAAATATGTAGATATTTCTGGGTATTGTGATGATCTCATTGTTATGAAAACTGATCAAAGTCCAAGTTTCTCTTAGTAGCGATTAATGCACTTTATTGTTCTGGACCTCAGGGGAATACAATTATTGATTTTTATGGAGATAGTTCTTTAGTCCTGGTGTCTTCCTTATTCTTTAAAATATTTACTTGTTGCACTAATTTCTTTTTTTACTTATAAAAGTCTTTTACTATACTTGTATTTTAAGTGAGATTTTTATGCAAAATTACTACAAATGCACTTTCTTACATGTCACTTTGGATATGATTTTTGCCTATTGGATGTGTTGTTTTATATGAATGAATGAATATTGTAACATGTTTATGCTGCGTTCAAGGTCTTTGACTGAAATAATGTGTTTGTGAATGAATGAATGAATGAACAGATTTAGGTAGTCAATATTTTGGCCAGAGTATTTTTTTGTAACACACTATTTTTGTTTTTGATACTCTGGCATGCAAAAGGTTTAGATTAGGAAATACATTTCATGTAGACTCTGCTAAACATTATCCCGCGTGGAATTAAGTTTAATGCAAATTTAATAAAAAGGTAATTTCACCAGTGTGTTTGAGGCTAAAGTTGGTTAAAAAGATAGCAAGGTGATGGAAAAATGAGAAATGAGACAATTCCTGTTACAACATGTGGAGGGGGGTGGATAGGGCAGGTCCAAAACAGCAATAAAGTCAAACGACAAGATAAGAATAACCCCAAACCATTTTAGAAGAGTAGAGCAATTTTAATAAATTACATGACACCACAAAAAGGACAAAATTCAAAAAAGGGAACCAAAGATATGAATGTTTAATGTTTTAATTAAAAATAGCCTTAAAAAGCACTATGTGACAAACGCAGTCAGTTAATCATGATAGGCCAGGACCTATGGGTGATTTGAGACCAACTGTGATGGAGCACAGGTTGGATACGGAAACAAGGTTTTACCTTGGGACTTATGGCCTGATTACGATGTCGGTTGTAGCGGAAGCAGGACCGCCCGTCTAGAAGTCGGCGGTCCCGCTGCCCTGATCATGTTGCGACTGCCTTCACGGCGGTTTCAATATGTATATTTTCAAATTGCGACGTGGGCTGCGGGCTGCAGCACATGGCCCAATAGAAAATAAATACATTAAAAACATCCCTGCACTATGTGGCAGGCACCATCGTGGCCTGCCACATGGTGTAGGGATGCTTAGGGGGGACAGGCCCTTTAGCGGAGGGCCAAGTGGGAAGGGGGCCCTGCTAGGGGCCCCCAAAGTCACTTTCCGCATGCCTTTTCATGGCGGGTGAACCGCCATGAAAGGGCAGGCGGAAAGGGACATTATAATCCATACAGCGGTGTCTGAGCAGGGACCACCCTCATTGTAGGGATTACTGACTCTCCGATGCACCGACGGGCTCCTTGAGCCCGTCGGAAGCACAGCAGATGGTCCCTCCGCCAGATGCCTCCGCCCGCCGCATCGTAATGCAGGGGCAGATGTCGGTGTCGGACCCACCGACATCGTAATCAGGCCCCAAGTTTCAACAATGGAAGTCCAAAATTTTCAGTAGGGTAAGGCAGCAGGCTGTAGCCAAGGAGGGCTCCATAAGGTCTGAAAACCGTTGTCCTAGTAAACCTGTTGTTTTTTTGCAGAAAAGTTCCAAGCAGGAGAAATTTACTTTTCACAGCCAAAGAAGGTCGCTCGCTGGCTGCATACCTTTGGCACCTCTGCCCAGTCAAGGTTTCTTCATTTGTACTTAGTCACATTTCTGGAGCTCGGATTCCTTCAGCAAGGGAAGGCTGCAGGTTATAACCGAATTGGATTTGCTGATGCAGAAAGCTTTGAGCAGGGGAAAACCTCAATGTTCAGCACAGCGACAACGGACCTTGGCTCAGATTGGCTTGGTAAGTTTGTTGCAGTCCTCTGGAGGTCTTCAGAGGAACAAAGCTTTCAAGTACCAGCTCTTTAAGTGTGGTAGGAGAAGTCAACCCAGACCCAGCCAAGGGACTTTTAGAACGGCACTTAGGGGTCAGGACTCACTCCAGCTGAGGCCTCCAACATGGTCCATCCAGTTCGAAATGGTTACCCGGAAATCATCACGAAAGACCTCTAGTAGTTTGTTGTGTCCCTCTAGCTTGAACAGGAAGCCATCCTTATGACCCTAGGTGTCCACTTCTTTGTCCTAGGTACAGGAGAGAGCAGGTCCAGTTCTTCATGGCTCTTCGTAGGTCTAAGACAGAAGATCCAGTCACCTTCTGATCTTCCTCAGGCCCAGTAGTGTTATATGGAGGGTACTGTGGATGCCAGATTTATGCCTGGCATCAGACTGTGGATGGAGGTGACTCCTGGCTCCCCCCTTACCAATGGGATACAGGTCCCCAAGGGTTACCCTACATAGGTTTGCAGCATTGTCTGTGTGTCCTACTGCAAACGACACTGGGATTAAAGCCTGGTTGATTGGGGGCCTGGGCAGATGCCATCAGACATCCTCCTGTGACAGGGGAGGCTCCATTGAAATTAATAAAGGTCCTGGACACTGCCCAAATGGTCATCCTCCTAGAGGAACAAAACACCTCCCCACACCAAGTCCATTGTCTCTGCTTTGGAAGCAGTCTTCACACCTTATTCAGGGTTTAAGCACTAAGAAGACTGCAGCTGAAGGCTAATGCCACTAGACCTCCAGAGACTTTAGGCAGGGAAAATGTAACTGTTGGACCTGGCCCTTTTTGCAGGGTTATCCTCAAACTTTTTGCCTTCTTCCTCCTATTTCTACTGACCTGTTTTTTTTTTGCTTCAGGAAACTGGGCTATTTACCACTGTTAACCAGTGCTAAAGTGCATATGCTCTCTGTCTAAATTGTATTGGTGATTGGTTTATATATGATTGGCACATTTGATGTACTAGTAAGTCCCTAGTAAAGTGCACCAGGTGTGCCCATGGTCTGTAAATCAAATGGTACTCGTGGGCATGCAGCACTGATTGTGCCGCTCACATGAGTAGCCGTATAAACATGTCTTAGACCTGCCACTGCAGTGTCTGTGTGTGCAGTTTTAAACTACCATTTCGACCTGGCAAGTGCACCCACTTGCCAGGCCCAAACTTCCCTTTTACTACATGTAAGTGACCCCTAAGTTAGGCCCAAGGCAGTCTATTGGGCAGGGTGCAGTATTTCAAAAGGTAGGACATGTACTGGTGTATTACATGTCCTAATATTGAAATACTGCTAATTTCATTTTTCACTATTGCAAGGAAAATCTCTCCCATAGGGTAACATGGGCGTTGCTTTGAAATATCGTTTAAGTGTAATTTCCCATTGGGAGCAGATGGAGATTTGGAGTTTGGGGTCTCTGAACTCATAATTTAAAAATACATCTTTTGGTGAAGTTGTTTTTTAAACTGCGCGTTTAAAAATGCCACTTTTAGACAGTGGTCATTTTCTTGCTTAACCATTCTGTGCCTCTGCCTGTCGGTAGAATACACATCTGGGTTGACTGACAGTTGGGCTTCTTCTGCACTCACTCTAGACATTCACACAAAGGGAGCTGAGGTGTGACTTGCATATCCTGATGGCCCATCACCAGGCTGATGGGCCCTCCTGAGCTACAGTGATGGGAAGAGATGTCACTGACACGTGAATAGGGCTGTGCCTGCCCTCACACAACGCTGTCTCCCCCGCAGAGTGTCTGGAGCCAGGTCAGGGAAAGGCAGGTCCTTGTGCACTACAAAGACTTTTCTTTGAAGTTTGCCTACTTCAAAGACAGAAATGGGTATAAGTATTGGACCTCTGACACCCCAAAATCAGAACACTTCTGGACTGAGGACATTCTGGCAGGCAGAAGAGCTGGAGACTGTAGGGGGGGACTGCCACTCTGCCTGTTGCTTTGTTGTGCTGGCCTGCTGCGTGCTGCTTCTGTCGTGGGAGTGAAAGGACTCGGCTTGCTTTCTACATCCTGCTTCCAAGGTTCTCCAAGGGCTTGTGTGTGCTTGCCTCCTGCTAAGAAGCTTAAGGTCTATCAAAGACTTCACGTACCAGTGCCTGGGCTATTCTGCTGAGAGTCCTGACTTGCCGAGTGGTATCAAATCCAGATCCTGGGCCCTTGGAAGTGTAACCTGGTGATATTAAAGAGAAAATCCATGCATTGACGCCCAGCACCTGTTTTCTCCACGCCTCGCTGCACAAGATCGCCTCATCACAGCTGCCTGCACCGAAGCGTGGTTCCCGCTGGATGCATCGACCACGGTTTTCACTGCAGCCCCCAGCTTGCCATCGCACTGCATCAGAAAAATCACTGCAGCATGAGTCCCGGGCACCGTGTCACCCACGTCCATGGCACCCACTCCGACTCCGATGCAGCACAGGCTCATGGCTCAAAATCGATGCAGCACCTTCATCGTGGTTGTGAAATCAACCCAGCACCTGCATCACCACTGCCACACCAATGCAGCACATCTGGATTTTTGATTCATCGTCACCTGACACAGACTCTTCATCGACACTGCACCACAGTAAGGAACCGAGGCCCCATGTCCAGAAACAGATGCATCACCTCCCCGGCCAATAAGGAACCAACGCATCATCTACCCTGTGTAGTAAGGAACCAACATATCACTTTGCTTTTCTGGTGGCTCACATCCCCTGCACCTTGCACCGTCTTTGATATTTGACACATCTAAGGTACTTTGTGCTAAAACGAATGCATCCATTGATTTCTATGGGCTAAACTTGCTTAATCTTTTATAAGTGATATCTTGACTTGTGTATGTTGGATTTGTGTAATTTTGGTCTTGTTTTATTCAGATAAATATTGGCTATTTTTCTAAACTGGTTGGATTCCTTTTGTAGTGTTTTTACTGTGTTACTGTGTGTGTGAGAACAAATGCTTTCCACATTGCCTCCTAGATAAGCCTGACTGCTAGTGCCAAGCTACCAAGGGGGTGAGCAGAGGTTATCTTAGCTGTGCGACTCCCTTACCCTGACTATAGTGAGGGTCCCTACTTAGACAGGGTGCAAACCACCTCCAACTAGAGATCCCATTACTAACAGTTACTTTTTAAAAATATAATCTCCTTACTATTAATTAAAAATCTGACTGACAGGACCTGGGGTGCTATCGACCTATTTCTCTGCTGGATGCCATAACAAAAGTAGCGGGCAGGGTTCTACTCGAGCGTCTCCAGGAATGGGCCGAGGAAAACTCTATTATCTCAGATTTACAATATGGTTTCCGGCCTGGCTTGGGGACTACGGAGCAGGGCCTGAATCTCTCCATTTTGGTGGGAAAATACACCAGGGCGAGGAAAGGGAATTTGTTTTTAGCTTTTGTGAACCTCACAGCCGCTTTTGACTGTGTGGTCCACGCTAAACTGTGGTCAATTTTAGAAGCTATGGGAGTTGAATTAAATATTATTTATTTTCTTAAGCGTTTTTATTCCGATGCTAAAGCCTCCGTGCGATACGGTATGAGGGGTGAGTGTTCAGAAGCTTTCCCGATTAGGAGCGGAGTCAGACAGGGGTGTGTTCTGGCTCCGTTCCTTTTTAATTTGTATATTAATGGGTTGGTGGAGGCTCTTGTGAAGGGTAACCAGGATTTTCCTATAGTAGCTGGTCGACCAATTCCAGCGCTTTTATATGCGGATGACGCAGTCCTGATGTCCCGCACCCAAGTTGGCCTTCAGCGTGTTTTAAATAGTTTTAACTACTTTATGAATCAGCTAGGTCTAAGAGTTAATATCTCTAAAACGTTTATCATGCGATGTGGCAAAGGCATTAAGAAACACAAGGATATGTTTTTGGCAGGGCAAAAAATTGGGGATACGATTAAATTCCCCTATCTAGGCATCCTCTTTGCCAACAACGACATGTGGGTACATGCTGTCTCTGCCAAAAAACTGGCTCTCTCGCGTACCACATCTGCCTTAATTACCTTCGCAAGAAAATTGGGCAAAAGACCACCTGTGGAACTCTTAAAAATTTATAAAGCAAAGTGCGTCCCAGTGGCTACCTATGGGAGCGGGGTCTGGGGATTTGCTGATCTACTGCCAATTCAAAGAGTAGAAAACTCATTTTTAAAATATATTCTATCAGTACTACCTGGATCTTCCACTTGTGTTTGTCACGCCGAACTGGGTCTAGTATTTATTTCTGACCTAATTAAGATCGAACCTGTACTTTTATGGCATAGACTGTGGCTTAAAGAAGAGGCCAAATTGAATAGAGAAATTCTTTTAGATATCATGAAATTGGAAGGAGCCCTGATGATACCATGGTTAAAATATGTTTTTAATTTTTTAAAAGATCTTGGCCACCCAGAATTTTTCACTAATCTCAGCTCTCCTAATACCATAACAAGGAAGGAATTAAGAAACAAGGCTTTGTCCCTGTTAGAGTCTAATAGAATGACTTTGGAGATACTGAAACCAACAGTTTTGCACAATCAGATGGTTTTATGTACTTTTAACATCCAACCGTATTTAATCATTGTACAAAGTGCTTACGAAAGGTTTTTATTGACCCGTTTTAGGATGGGTACTTTTCATTGCCTTGTTACTTTTCCCACAATGCATGACTGGTCTCGTTGTCTTATGCCCTGCCCCTGTGATAATGTTTCACCACAGACCACGATTCATATTATTCTTTTTTGTAACTTTTATACCGTATCACGGATTCTGTTTTTAAAACCTGTTCTTAAACGCTATGGCTTACGTCAATGTCGACCTGCCTTAATGGCTCTACAACAACTAGTTAATGAATATACTATTTTAAGTGTTATACATTTTTTGAAAAAAGTTCTCTTGATTAGTTGTCATTGAAAGCTCTTTTGTTTAATACTGTCTTAACCATATAAAATCTGATTAGTTGCCATTGAAAGCTCCTTAGTTTAATACTGTCTTAATCATACATTTTATTGTATAATGAAATGTTTTTTATTGTGCTTTTATGACTGTTTTTTCAAACAATCGAATAAAGCTTTCTTGACTTGACTTGACTTCATTAATGAATTGAGCTTATGATAAATTTAGCAAAGAGTTCACAAATGGTTTTCTAGCCAAATATAGCATCATTAAATTTAATATTGTATTGCAGTGTTTCTTTATGGAACAGACACTCTTGCTACAGTTGAAAATAGCTTTTAGGTGCTAGTCAATGTAAGCATATTTAACATTAAATTTCACATGTTCTGCTTTTAAATACATGCACTCTGCCTTTATAGGCTGTACGACCCACTTAGGGGTGGCATATTAATATTTGAAAGGGAAGTTTACACCTGTCAATAGGGTTTATTTTTTAAGGCCAAATTGCTGTTTAAAATATGCTCCAGTTAGGCTACCTTGGTAGGCTTGAAGTCATGTTTGCACTGTTGTGGATGCCACAAAAGGTGCTGCAGGACCAGTCCACTAGTGGCCCTTAACTTACAGAATCTGGGTATACCCTGTAACACATACTAGGCACTTATAGGTAAGTTAAGTGTGTTAATTAGGGGTATACCAATTCAACCATGTTAAAAAGGGAGCACTGGCACTTTTACTACTAGTTGCTGGGGTAAAGTGCACAGAGTTCTACAGCCATCAAAGTGGATAGAGCAAAAATCTGGAGGTAAACCACACAAAAGATGGTACTTTCCTACAGGGTCCTTCAGCATTTGGCCATATCCCTTCTACTGTTCAATGATTACATGCACAGTGCCCTGTAAGGTGTCTGCCTGCCATTAACCTTTGTGCAGAGGACCTGCATGAGCGCGCATTACAAAGGACCTTTCTATGAGTAACCGAAGCACCCTGTAAATGGCAAATGAAAACAACAAAAGCAAAGTTGTGAAAGCTCTTGCTTCAAGTAAGAGAAGCTGATTTCCGTCACACATGGCAGAACTGGGCTTTGAATTGCTAATTTAAAATTTAAGTTAATGTAAGGAATATAAGGAATGTGTGCCCAACTGTGACTATCTATGTGGGGAAGAAATCCTAATTAAATGCACCACAATTTACTATTCAGTCTAACCATTTTGGAAATAGTGTATACACATTTTCTCTTTATTTTCTTGAAAGTTGATTTTCCATGTGTACTTTTGTATTAAATATTGATGTTCCTCTTTATGTTTTATCATTCTTGTCTTTATTTTATGTTCACACACATTTTTCTTGTCAGACCTTTGATCTGTTTCTCTGCCCACATGATGCGGGAAATAGATCAACAGATTGCTCCCGCCCAGAGGGAGCAGCATAATAGACCTTAAAAAATCCTTTGGGGTCCCCCAGGCCGAATACGGATCGGGAGGGGGTTGCTTGCATACCTCCCCTTATTAATTCAATTGGGCCCTGGGATATGGGATCCCCAGGGCCGCAAATGGCTTGCAGAGAGGGGCCGAATGCCCCTCTCTGATTTTTAGAAGATTTTGGCCATAGGGATGGGCTCCACAGGTCCTATCACAGCTTGGGGAGAGGGGGGGCACAATTGCATACATATTGAACACCGTATGCAATGAGGGTCTCCCACATATCTATGGTTGATTGTTAATGTGAACTAGGCTACCCCTGAAATGTATGGTATAGGGACAATGCTGCACATAACACATGATTGCTACACCTAAGAGATTTGTATCTGTGATGGCATTAATGATGCTTCATATTATTCTGAGCTATTTTGCAGTTACTTTCCTAACTCTAACGTCATAGTCACCAAATTATAATGTTACATTAACCTTTGTTTTTTCAGTGTGTATATATATAAATATATATATATATATACACATATAAAAATGAGTTTTATATAATATATACATAATGTACAATATCTAATTATAGAATGAAATACGGAAATCTTAGAAGCCCACTAAAAAAAATGGACGTTACAATTAGGAAATAGAATTTTAAAAACCTTAGAAATTCACTGAAAAAACCAAAGGTTACTGGGAAGTTATAGTTAGGAAATAGAATTTTTTTAAAACACACTCGCCCATACAGCCACTCGCACAATCACTCACTCACCCATACAGTCACTCACATACCCCATCACTCACCTACACTGTCTTTCACATATGCAATCACTCAACTATATACCACACTCACTCACAGACACAGCCATACACACACTCACTCACCCATACAGACCCTCACACATGTACTCACTAACCCATACAGCCACTGACTCACCCACTCACTCATCCACACAAGCAGTCATACACCCCCTCACCCACACACAGAGACACACACATACCCATAAAGGTACTCAGGCAACCAATCACTCACCCATACAGCTACTCACGTACCCACTCACACACTCGTACAGCCAATTAGACACCAACTGATACACTGATACAGACATTCACACAACCAGTCACTCACCCATACATTCACTGTGACACCTAATCACTCACTTTTACAGTCAGTCAGGCACCTAGGGGCCGATTCCGATTTGGGCCGGAAATCTCTCCGACCGAGCCGGACCCGGAGAGATTTCCGACCAAATCGGACCCTAGCAGCCCGACCAAACGAGTACGATGCGTACGCATGCTATCGGACTCGATTCGGTCGGACTCCCTTTGAAGTCAATGGGAGCCTGTCGCACAATGCGTACGCGGGCTCCCATTGACTCAATGGGTGCGAGGCAAACAAGGGCGCCCCTACAGCGTGTACGCGGCGAGCGACTCGTGCCGTACACGCACAGGTAGGGGGACCCATGGGTCCCCCTGTGTGCGACTCGCGCGGCTACGCGTACAGGGGGTCCGACACGGACCCCGGAGTACGGCTCTGACTGCTTCTTCAAGCCGGACGGCGCGAGTCGGTCGGACTGCTCGCAGCGCGCATCGTACTTGCCCGGCCAGGGAACGTCTCCATTGCGCAGTGCGAGGTGCATCCGTGCGAGTCGGTCGGTGCGGTTGGGACGGGCGTACGAGTCGGTCGGCGAATTCGCCCGCGCTCGCATCGTACTCACTCGCCCGGACGCACGTACGAATCGGTAGGGAAAGAGGGCTCCGAATCGGATCCGGTTAAGCCGAATCCGATTCGGTGCCCTACCGGCCGAGATCGGAATCGACCCCCTAGTGAATCATCCATACAGGCCCTCCTACACCCACTGATTCACCAATACACCTTGGTATATATATTTGATATTCACAAATGTTTTTAAAAACACTCACAGTCACTGGATGATGTCATCAGTGATGTCATTTGAGAAGTCATCAGTGATGCCGTCAGTGATGTCACCGATCATGTCTTCAGTGATAAAATATGTGAGGTCATAAGTAGTGCATTGCGGGGGCGCAAGTTATAGCAAGCTCAATAACTATAACGGCTGAATTTCACTGGTTGTGTATGAGTGAATCCTGGGCCGAACTATAACGTCCCTGTAACCTTTAGTGTTTTCAGTGAATTTCTATGTTTTTTTAAGAAGTTGCCCTGTTTGCATAGTGGTTGGGAAAGGGGGGGGGGTCCGACCTGCTCTCAGGAATCCCACTGTGTAGGACTTACAGGAGGTACCAGGAGAGCTTCTTGGCCCCCAAGGTCCCTCAGGAGTAAAGTGGTCTTCATCCCCCAACCAGTGGTGCGCCTGGAGGCCGCAGGACAAGATTATAGAGACAGACAACGTTTCCACCTTTTGCTGATACAATGATTGAGTTTTTGTATCCATGAGTGCTTTTAACTGAAACTGCTGCCTCATAACTGTATCAACCAACTACCTGTTTTTGCCTTTGATTTATGACACTTTGTCTTATCTTTGGTTTTGGTTTGTTTACACATCTGGGGTCTTCTGCTACTATATTTTCTCTCAACACACTTTCATAAAATTGTGCAAATTTTTATTGTTTGTTTGAATAAAACTCGGTTCGGCTGAACCGTGTTACGTACTGGCTGATTTATCTTTGTTTTTTCCAAACGTGTTTATTTTGACATTGTTCATTTTCAGATTGAGTCTGCACAGTAATATCTGTGATATTCATAATTGTTTTTTGAATGAGTTCCATGTGAACGCATGTTTCAAGGATTACTTGATACCCCTGTTCGCATGGACATAAGGGTTGCTCTTGTTGTTGTGTAAATTAAATTAAAATTAATCCCCCACTTCAAAGGCACAACTGGGCATAAGTAATGGACCCTTGACATCACCAACTCAGTACACTTCTGGACCTGAGGACATTCTGCCAGAAAGAGGGACAGCTATGCTGCTGAAAGGACTGTCACTCTGCTCAGCTCCTGCTTTACTGTGCCTGTCCTGCTGCATTCTGTCTTCCTTGCTTGGGAGTGAGAAGGATTGGGCCTGCATCCCCTGAACCAAAGTGATTCCAAGTGCTTGCTGGCTTGCCTTCTGTTCTGAAGTCTCAGAGACATCAAAGGCTTACAAAAACCCTGCTACAGCCTCTGGACTCTGTCAACTGTGAGTCCTGCCCTGCCAAGTGGTGCCAACCCAGTCCTGGGCCCCTGAAAGTGTTTCCTCTGTGCTGTTTTCATCAAAATCCACTCATCGCCGTTGTTGCACTGGTCGGACCTGATGCATCTCCCTTTAACGCATCGCTGCTGCCTCTGAGGATGAGGACATCGCATCGTCGGCTGCGCAGGCAGCCCACTGATGATGAATCATATTCATTCAGTGCTGCTCAATGACAATGCATCTCCGAGTGCGTGGCTCAATGACGATGCATCGCCTATGAATCCTAAAGATCAGGACTGATGCATCGACTCCCTGCTCTGGGCATCTCACCCCCAACGTCGACACAGCCTCCAACCAAGGCACTTTTTCAGAGGGACAATGTTGGTCCCTGTATTCGAACTGCGCTCCATTGCGGTCGGACTGAACTGTGGTATTTATCCATGTCAGGTGCAACCGGATGTCCCCGGTTGGCGCTCTAAACTAATGTAGAGCCTTTTTGTGGTGTTTTCACTGTGTTACTGTTTTATTTATTTATTTATTTACTTGCAGAGTTTTATATAGCGCTGGCTAGACCCGGAGGTATCAGAGCGCTTTACATGAGGATCAGCGGGTTACAGGTTTACGAAAATTACATCAATTACAGTTACAGTTGCAGTTACAAGTTTAGGCTTCGGAGATAAAACGTGAGATTACATAATAATATAAGAATAAGCGCGTAACATAACCAAGAACACACGTCTTATGGATAATGGACGGTAGGGGGGGAAAGGTAAACAGGGGAAGGGATAAAACCGAGAAAGAACCGTGGAAAAACAATGTCCGATGTCCGGCTGGGTAGGTGACGGCCGGGGGGTGAGCCAGAGCCAGACTCCTCTATAGCTGCATAGGACAGCTCCACCGGGCAACGGCCAAGGGTACTTGGGCTCCAAGGTAAGTACAAACAGTTTTGATTTCCGCCCATGGGGCATCGTCAAAGTTCCATCGACGGCAACAGTCCCGGTGTTACTAGGGAGCGCCGTCCGCCTCATCCTCCAGCTCGCCCATGAGAGGAGAGGGGGCAGAGACAGCTCCGAAGTATGCAGATCTGCCCCAATCCCAGAAGCAGTATTGAGTGTTGGGCTATTGTCCAGGAACACAATGGAAAGGGGGCCTTGACCTCAGGGTCGAAAAGTGATGCTAGGGGAGTGGTAGGACGCTGAGTAGAGCCTTCTAGACTCAACCAGGGAATTAAGGTCTCCGCGCTCCCAAGGGTCATAGAGATAGATTGCTAGCGTCGGTAAAGGAAAAAAGGTTCCCTGGCGGTGGAAGTTAATGAATCAGCTCACTCAGAGGGTATTGCGTGTGGAGGGATGGTGCGCAGCCACTGCCAAAGACTCCATACCTCCAGCCACGGGCTCCGACCCCGATAGAGGTCTGGTCTCGGGGGACGCTGCAGGTCGGGCTCAAGTGCCCCTCCCCCACCAGCCGCAATCATACCTCAGAAGCAGAGCGGGTAAATGAAATTGCACAATGCGGCGTAATCTCCCCAGGGGGGTCAGCAGGCAATTTGAGATGAGGGCCGAGGGGTGGGGGCGTTGTTTGCTGGAAAGAACGGAGGTCGGCGGCATCACGGTGCACTTCATTCGGCACCGGGCGCGTTCTCACAGCTCTCCGGTTGCCATCTTAGCAAATTCACTGGCAGGGACGTCACGTCTGATATCTCAGCGATGTTCAAACGGAGAAGGGCGAAATTGATCTCCAGGTGATCCGCCTGCAATCTGGTTGCGGAATCGTTGTTTTGGGAGGGAAAGCGGTGCAGCGGAACGCCGCTGAGGAAGCTGGATAGAGGGTACACCGCGGAGCATCAGCTCCGAGCGGCCATGATGGGGGCTGGCTCCTCCTCCTCCCTCCTTTAAGTGTTGCACAAATACTGTACACATTGCCTCCTAAGTTATGGCAACTTGAGACCCAATTTCTAACAACACCCTCCCTGAGAAGCCTGTGACTGCACACCATTTGCTACCACTAAGAGCCAAGTGCTGAAGGAGTTGTATGTGGGTCAGTTTGCAAAGCCATAGTAGGACATGTCTCAGGACAGTAAAGGCAAATGACCCAAGCCCCCACAGCTGTGGTTGAGTAGCCCTGCCTGTCCCTTGGCCCCTCAGTTGTTTTATGACAGATGTCAACTTCACACATTTTGAGACTTTTCCTCATTTGAGCTTGAGTAGAATTCTGATATTAGCAATTTCTTCTCACCTTGTTCCTGGCCTAATGGCTTATGCCATCCTTCCACGGTGGTCTCTCCTAAATCCCCACTGACTTTAGTGCTTTCATCTTCTCATTTATGCTTTCACTTTCCTTATTGCCTTGCATAATTATCTTTGTTGTGTCACATATACTTTATACTTCCAGACCTTGGTTCTGTTGTGAAATTAGTTGTTGCTATTATAACATTAATACATGTTCAACGCTATGCTGGTAATATCCCAATGTGACACTACTTGAGCGATAAGTAGCCTCGCTGTGGAGATCTGATCAACCAGACATTCTTACAGCCACTGGTTTAGTTATTGGGTGGTCATATTCACATTGAGTGCTGGATAAAACGTTTTTGTGAACATTTGCACTGAACCTTTACCATAGCAACAATCTTTGTTTTACCCACAGAGTTGCTTAAATAAATTAATTTTACGAGTCACTTGAAAAATTTGTATTTTATTCCTCTAGTCCGATCAGCAGCTAAATGAAAGGACGGTGCTTTACCCCCGTAATAATGCAACAGAGGGAGGAGTCCTCCTCACATGCAGGGGCGGCTCCTCCATTAGGGCGGAGGAGTGCCGCCCCACTGCTTTCTCGCAGTCATGCGCACTCTACATTTTCTCTATGTAGGCTGCATGCAGCCTACATAGAGAAAATGGCCTCCCTACAGGTGCCCGGCTGGGCGCTGACCGGGACTCCGCACCAATCACAACGCTGCCATTGCAGCGTTGTGATTGGCTTACACGAGGGGAGGGAGCATGCCTGTTCCTGTTCAGGAGCAGGAAAACGCGGACCCGGCCCAGGAGCAGAGGCGGCGTGGGACCGGTCAGGTAAGTTTTATTTTTATGTTTATTTTACCCCACCCCCCTTCTCTCGGTAACCCCAGCGCGACCCCCCCCCCCCCACCCGCGAGAATTGCGAGCTGTGACTGCTCACATGGGAAGACACAGTTGTCAGCAAGGTCCAGCCTCAAACTCCTGAACATCAAGTGTAGTAAACTTGAACCACCTGAGCCTCAAGTCTCCCCAACATACTATAATTTACCAGACTGAGAATGGCTCTGAGTCAACGGAGACTAACCCCAAAGCATCCGTGAATATTTCTAAGTGCATTAAGTGATGTTTCAGTGCATACTCCGCATGTTGTCTATTTTAGGCAAATGTTTGCACACATGGACCAAAAACCCTTTAAGCTCGACCCGGACTAGGATAATCTATTTGTATTAAACACAAGTGTACTGTGGGTTTCATTTATAATTGAACAACCCCAGATTGCACCAATCTAAATTACAAACACAACTAATGTAAGTAGAATAATTACACCCGGCCACTCTATTCAATCTATATTGAGTGTATTAACATAAAAGTACATCAACAAAGTGCCTGTGGCGCAGTGCACATAGTGGAAACATATTTATACATTGGCATATAAACAAAACAGTCATCAGGTGTATCTTTGGTTAAGACAAGGGAAAGATGCATCGTTCAAAAAGTTCTCCCGGTTTAAGATCAATTTTTTTACAACCGATGATCTTAGATGATCTACGTTGAGTTTCCAACCAACAGTCAGTTCACAGCTCTCATCTCTATCTGAGAGCTAGGATCAAAATGTAATACTACTTTTGTAAAATTCTGGGATATTTAATCAATCATAGTATAAATCCTTAAATGTTCTTTACATTAGTGAAACATGTCATTGCACTAACACTTATCTTAATCCTTAATGTGTTGAAGTTTATAAACACATTTTTGAGTTCATCCGAATATTTTAAGTGTGCAATCTGTATTTCTGTTTCAACTTGTCTCATGTTCGAATTTTCACCCCGTGATCAAAAACGCACAAATATTTGTTTTCTTAACATCTTGAATATTTTTCTGCATTGGTGCTCAAAACTTACCCCAAATTGAATTATTACATAATGCTGCGTTATGATAAGAGCAACTGTTTTTTTTAAATGTTAATAAAAATTACCCACATGTTTTACATTTGCACACATGCTCTACAGGCAACAGACATTCTTTCGAATTTAACACTTGAGAAGTGATGGATGTTGGCTAATGAGTTTCTGCTCTTTATCTGTTTCGACTATGAGCATTTCTTTTAGGTTCGCTTCAACAATGTCCACATCTGTAACACATTACCTTGCAATCATGACTGCTTCTTCTCTTTTCTTTGCTCAGTTCTTTGAACATCAATTTTTTTTCTAGGTATTAATGTATTGCTTTTTCCTCTCTTTAATCCACACTGTAACCCATTCCTTACCTAACAGTGCATTCGTTACTAGCTGACACATCTGTGTGTATTATTTTTTTATGCAGGGGCAGGTTCAGTCGTGGACTCTGCCTCACCTCACTGTCACAGTGCCTACAGAGAATAACCAAAGTCACACAGTTCTAATTAACAATTCACTTTTAAAGGAAAGGTTTAAGCTGTTTCGTTATTAATTTTGTATGTTTTGGGAAGAGATTGCAAAGATGTGGCAAGAAATTGGAAACACGCTTCCTCTTAATAGCAGTCTCTTTGTTCTCAGAGTTAAATATAGTTTTGTGTTTAAAATTACATACATGTGTCAGGAAGGTAATGGCAAATTCTGGACTGCAGATGTGTAAGCCACGGGCCTGCTGGGTCTTGATTCGGTCACCAATATTTTGTAGAGAAACCTTCAGTTCGTTGGCCACAATTCACTGACCAGTTCCTGGCACCACCCCTGGGCATTAGTGGGCTTTGCCTGCTGCTAGTGTCACCAGAGAATGCTGCTCGGTACTATTTACCAGCATCTCTTCTGGGAATGACCAAAGCAGGGGTCTTTATTTTGAGTCTAAGGAGCATATTTATGAGAGTCCTGCCTCACTTTTGCACCATGTAAAGTGGTGCATGGGTGACACAGGGCTCTCATAAAGATTTATGAAGCCACGCAAAGCCACCCTGCATGGCTTTGAGTGGCATCATAAATCGTGAATAAGCTGACGCCTTACTCTGTGCCCAGGAGGCATTCTATGGGAGTTGCAGTGGGTTTTCCCACGCAACACCCATAGAATTTGAAGCTGCCCCAGATTGGCAAAGTTATGTAAACCTGGTGAAGCGTCACATTCGTACTCCTCCTGATATGAGGTGCAAGAAGGAGAAATATGTTCATTTCTCCTTGTTTTTTCCTCTTTCCATGTGTGCTTCATAGAAAGAGGAAAACGCCTCCTAGGATTGTTCTGGTGGAGGAAGGTGCCCTTCCCTGCACAAAAACAATCCTACCTGCAATGGAGGCAGCACAGGCAAAAAGGACAGGAAGCTATTGCATTGCTTAAATACGGTGCATTCCTGCCCTTTCACTAGCTCAGTGCAGCAAGTTGCCTTACTGTGATGCCCTATGCCAAAATGTCATAAATGAGGCTTAATGTACGCATATTAATGTTATTGTCCCAACATATTCTTTTCTCTAAAGAGAGTAAACACACTCAGGATCTTGAAACTACTATTTTGTATCTGACCAGTGGGTCTGTCTCTGCTTATTCACTAATTTTCTTGATTTTTTTTCACACTCAGCAAAGCAGTCTTTCATTAACAAGTCCAACATTCTAGAAATTAGTACTATGTCGTTCAACTGCGAATAGTGAAATCGGCCGATATACTTCTGGTATCATAGGCATCAAATTTACATACATTCTACATCAGGTCATGAAGAGTACAATTTGAGTCTGCAGCTGTTGTCGCACACTCAGATATTGTGGTCCAAATCGTTTCAATGTTCGCTGGATTTGAGAACGAAAGAGGCCTCTCGTGAAGCAGCTTCCGACAGGTCTAATCTGGTGAATTATTACATGTAAAACCACTTGTTCATCCCTGACATTCGACAAATAGTTCCCTTGTCATTTCTGTGCTGTAGCACTGTAGGGCTTAGTAAACATTTAGATTGCTGTGAATTGCAACATTATATAGCATGATGATGTGATTTTTCGGGAATCACAAATGACTGGTAGCTCACTTACATGATCTGCAAGTGCCATAAAATGGAAATTGCTTAACCAAGCAGAGCTCTGTCGAGCTGTTTTAAATAAGTCAGTGGCTTAGATGTTAAGCCATATGTATCTATTCATTTAGCTAAACGATTATGGCTATGGTTCATTCACCCGCAGACAATGATAAACCTTGTACGTATTGTAATCTGATTCATGTGTACAACTTTCGGCTGAAACCGCAGGCCAGCAAAAAATGCATGTACTGTAACACATCCACTGCATTGTGTGAGCACCATATTATGCAGAAACTTGTATATGGACGGGCGATATCAATGCTAAAATTCCTATGCTTGAACCTGCAGGCTCCTATTACAAGTTAAAGTGCGCCAGTATCAATTTTACCACCCATAAAATCCAGCAGTTAAAAAAGACTTGGAAATGGGTGCATTGAAGCTCGGCCCTAGTCCCCTGCACACTAATCCCACTCGACCCCCTTCCAAGGCACTGGGGTATGTAATTCTCCTCCCTGCTTGGCAATATCCTCCCCTTTCCTCTACTAGTCTCCCAGTTCCCTCCCTCCCTCCCTCTGTCCCTCACTAGACCCTCACAACAGTTAGCAACCTGCTCAAAGCAGGTAGTAAATGTGTGTGTTAAACCCCATGGAACTGAGAAATCTATGTGACATTCCACCTAGTAAGGCCAGATGCGATCAGTTATTCCTTATTCTGCGGGGTTTAACTATTTTTTTTTTTTTTAAGTTCAAGTAAGGTTTATTGAAGAATTAAAGTTATTACATAAACCATTTTCGTACAAGCAATTATTTAACAATATAACAATATCTGAAAGCATGAAGGAATACTTGAGTGTTGTTGATATATAAAAAACCTTCACGACATTAAAGTGTAACGTGGAATATAATTTGAATACATTCATAGGTCCAGAAGCAATACACATAGCTACATATGTCCATATATAAAATTAAAAGAGGATACTATAGGTATTGATAGAGTATTTAGAATTGTATACAAATAAATATTAGGAAGTCAGGGAGGCTTGGAGACTTCTTGCATCGAAGGCTCATTGGAGGTAGCGTTTTTTGCTGATGTGTTTAGAAAGTCTGTAAGTGGGGACCAGAGGTGTAACCTTTTCATAGCTAGGGAGATAGGGTGGACTAGAGCTGTATCTAGGCGGTGATTGTGACAAACTGCGTACCACCACGCTAAATAGGACAATTTGGAAGAGTCTTTCCAATTTTTTGAAATCTGTTGAAACGCTACAGCCAGTAACAGGTCGATGAGTTTGAGTTGGGAGTGACTTTTGTCCCATTCCGGTGATAAACTACCTAGGAAAATGTTAGTGAGGGATAAGGGCACTGTGGTATGAAAAATGATATTAATTTGGTGCCAGACTTTTCCCAAAACCCAAAGACATGTGTGCATGTAAATAGCATGTGTTTAAGGTCTGCTTCACTTTGAGAGCATGACCAGCATGCGTTGGGGTTTGTGCTATGTATCTTATTAAGAAACATTGGAGTGAAAAACAATCGATTGTAAAGAAAGAAAAGTGTTTGTGTAGTGCTAGCAGCTCTAGAAGATTTCCTGAGTTTTGACCAGATTTTGTTCCACAGAGTCACAGGCCAATTTGTTTTAAGATCGGATTCCCATGCGAGTTCTAGTTTGGTTTTCTGTCTGTTCTCAGGAGGTTCCATTAGATGAGAATAAATGCTCGAGGCTTTGGGGTTTATGATTAGAAGATGATTCCATGGGAAGAGAGGTTGAGATTGTGTAGAGGGCAAGGTTTGAAGTTTGGCATATGCCTCAATTAATACCTTCTGCAAGATCAAAAATTTTGATTTAAAGGAGAAGGGTAGCTGATATAAAGTTTGTATTTGTGTGAATGGAATGGGTGTGCCCAGATCAAAAAATTGGTGTACCCAAAGTAGACCTTAGCTCCTCCAAATCTTCCAGTGTATAGGTTTCCCTTTGATAAGGATGTGTTTATTGTGCCAAATTGTGGAATTAAGAAAAGAATCTGAGTTGTGTGTAATTAAATGGGGTGCGATAGACAATAATTTACATGATTGTTTAAGTATGGGAGTCGAAAGTTTTTGTGGTTTTCGGGTAAAGGAAAGATATTCCTGGAATGAGAAAGGGGTTAAAAAGGAAAGTTCGAGATCAACCCAAAGAGGCCTATTTTCGGATTGAGTATTGATCCAGTGTGATAATTGTCTGAGTTGGAAAGCTTTGTGGTAATTAGAGAAGTGAGGAAGTTAACTCCACCTTCGGATTTTGGTCTTGTTAATTTATGTAATGCCATTCTTGGTTTTTTACCATTCCATAAAAACGAGGTGAGAGTGGAATTGATTCTTTTAAAGGAATTGGATGGAATGGAAATTGGTGTGTTAGAGAGAATATATAGAATTAAAGGTGTCAACATCATCTTAATGGTGTCTAAACGACCCCACCAAGATAGATGTAAAGGATGCCATCTTGTAGTTAGTGCTTTAAGTTTGTCAAGACATTTATCTATATTTAGAGAGATGGATGTTTTAATAGAGGACGAGAACCAGATGCCTAGATATTTTATATGTTTAGAATTCCAGGTAAAGTTAGAGATCTTAAAATCATCTTTGAAGGTATATTTAGTTAGAGGTAGTATCTCGCACTTCCCTTTGTTTAATTTATACCCTGACACTAGACCATAATCTTCCACTTCCCCCATGAAGGCTGTGAGTGAAGACTGGGGTTGGGAGAGAAAGACTAAAATATCATCAGCATATGCTGCTAATTTAATTTGTCGGGGGTCTGAAACAAAGCCAGTGATAGATTGATTTTGGCGAATTTTTGACAGGAATGGCTCTAGAGCTAAATTAAAAAGAAAAGGTGATAAGGGACAGCCTTGACAAACTCCCTTTTGAGATTAAAGTAGGGAGAGATAAGACCATTGGCTGAGATCGCAGCCTTAGGTTCTGAGTAAAGTAGGGCAATTAGGGATATCATTCTTGGTCCGAAACCGAACCACTTAAGAGCATGGAATATAAATGGCCAATAAACCCGATCAAAAGCTTTCTCTGCGTCTAATGCAATTGCTGCTAGTGAATCGGGGTAATGTGATGATTTGGAGATAATGTCGAAGAATAGACGTGTGTTATCGGTGATATTGCGACCTTTGACGAAACCTGATTGTTCCTTGCCAAGTATTAGGGGAGATGTGGTTCTAGTCTTAAAGCTAAAGCTTTGGAGAATATTTTATAGTCCACATTGACTAAGGAAATGGGTCTATAATTTTTGCAAAAGCGTGAGTCTTTATCGGTTTTCAATAATAGACAGATCAAAGCTTCAGAGAAAGAACCAGTGGATTTATTTGAGGCTATGAAGGAAGAAACAAGAGTGTGTAAATGTGGGAGTAATAAATGAGCAAAGTGTAGAAAAAATTCCACTGTAAATCCATCAGGGCCAGGGGCTTTGTCTTTTTGAGGGTCTGTAGAGCATTGAATAATTCTGTTTGTGTGAGATCAGATTCCAGTGATGATAGATCCAGTTGGGGATTGATATGTTTTTGAATAGTGGAAAAGTATCGGGAGATATCTGTATCGGAAGGTGTCTTTTCTGGTGTATAAAGGGATTTGTAGAAATGAACAAATTCTTGAAGAATGTCAGGGTCCTTGAGTTTTGGTATTTGATTATCATCTATAATGGAGCCGATATGAAGTTTTTGTTGTTTAATTTTTAAATAGTTAGCTAAGAGTTTGCCCGATTTATTCTGGCCTCCATAATACTTTGCAGAGGATTTTAATAGATATAAGGAAGCTTGTTTGGTAGTCGCTTCATTAAATGCTATCTTCGCATTAATGAGGTCTTTAAGAGAATCTTTTGACTTAGAAGTATGAAAAGAGTGTTCCAACTTTTTGATTTTATCAAGAAGAGTATTATGGGATTTGCAGAAATCTTTTCGTTTGTTTGATACAAATCTAATAATGAAGTCCCTAGCAGTGGCTTTAAAGGCATCCCATATAGTATGAAAGGATAGATCTTCCGTTAGATTAATAGAGAAGAACTCTTGAGAGAAGGAAACAAAAGATGAATTAAACTTATGGTCTAGAAGTAAAGAGTTATTAAAACGCCATTTTTTCGTTGATGTGGAATGATTCAAAAGGTCTAGTTGAATCGAAACAGGTGCATGATCTGAAATAAGTATGGGACCTATATCAGCAGAGCGTAAGGATTGGGCAACGTTTCGAGAAAGAAATATGTGGTCAATTCGGGATTGAGTCTGGTGTGGGTGGGAGAAGAAGGAGTATTCTCTTGTGGATGGGTTGCAAAGGCGCCATGAGTCTAATAAATTTCTTTGTTTAATAGTCTGTATGAAAGCTTTATGTGCCGCATTGGAGTGAAAGTGAGAACCAGAGTTTCTATCAAGAAACGGATCCATCACTTGATTACAGTCGCCTGCGAGGATGAAATTATCTGTCGGGTATTTGAGTAGTAATTGAGAGATGCGTGTCCAAAAGCTTGCATCGCCATTAGTAGGAGCATAAATGTTGAGTAGGGATAGTGAGGACGTCCCTAACAATAAATTTGTGAAAATCCATCTACCTTCAGTGTCCGCCTCCTGAGAAACAAGCTGCGCCTTCAATGCCTTGTGACAGAGAGTTATAACCCCATTCCTCTTCCCGTCTCCTGGCGAGAAAAACCTCACCAACCCAATTTCTTTGAAGCTTCAGTGACTCGCTTTCAGTAAGGTGAGTCTCTTGCAAAAATGCGATATTGGCGTCTAACTTTGATAAGTGGGACAGGACTCTCTGTCTTTTTATAGGGGAATTCAAGCCTCTGACATTCCATGAGATAAATTTTAGAGACATGTATCAATTAGAAGAATTAAGGACATAAGTGGACCATTAAAAGTATGTGCGTTGAAAATAACTTTTCCAGAAAAATCAACAGTAATCGAAAAATAAAAGCTTTGAAGAACATTTGTAATATGTACGAAGTTAATAGATGTGAAAACCAATGTGAGAAGAAAGAAAGAATAAAATAGAGGAAGAGAAAGAGATAAAGATAAAGGACACAATGTAGGAAGGAGTGATGGATATAAGAGAATTGTGTACAAAAGTAGTATATATATACGTGAAATACAGAAGGATATAAGGAAGGAGGGAAGCAATGTGCAAATAAAAAACTGGGAACAGGAAGGGTAAAGAGATAAAAATAATGTGAATACAGTGAGAAAAGATACAAGTAAAGAGAACATACCTACATAGAACTCAAAACAATGAGTGGGGTGGGGAGGGGGTGAGGCCACATGGAACGATGGGACGTCCAGACTTCACGAAATGAGGCGGGGAAGACTTCAGGATGAAACAACATATATGACGTACGGATTGGACAGACTGAGGCGGAACCTGTAAAAGGAAGATATAGTTAACATTATCAGATTATACTGTAAGATATTATAATAGAGGAAGGCAAATTGCAGACTATTAACCTAAAGTTTAAAAGTATATACTAAAACGTGCCAACCAAAACAACTTTATGTAACCTGGGTTGCATATTTAAATAGAGAAGCAAAAAGAATATAAAGGGAGAGCATTAGTAGAGGAAGCTGCCTAGAGACCAACCATCCAACAACTTTTCAATTGAACTGAGTACTCATGGTGTCCATTCGATTTGAAGAATGAATATTAAGAAAACTTTTTAACTTGGTTGGGTCTTCATATACTGTGGTGTTATTGTTGAAGGTAACTTTGAAGATGCAGGGATGAAACAGACCAAAACGAGCTCCAATGGAACGAAGCGCTGGTCTCATTGCGAGGAACTCTCTGCGTCGATCTGCTGTGGGTTTAGCATAGTCTTGTGAGAAGAATAGTTGGTGTCCTGAGAGGGAGATCCGTTTCATGAGCCTGGCTGCTTTTAGAACTTTGAGAAGATCTGTGAACTCCAAAAAGTACAGGATAAATCCTCTCGGTTTCTTTATGCTGGAAGAAGCTGAGTGCGTCGGACCGAGACGGTGTGCGCGTTGAATGTTGAGAGTCGTGCCTTCAGGTAGATTAAGCATTGTTGGTAAAACTCTTTGGAAAAAGGAGATTGCGTCTGGCCCTTCTGAACCTTCCACTATGCCGTAGATGCGGAGGTTATTCCTCCTGTTCCTGTTTTCAAGGTTTTCAACCTGTTTCTGCAAAGCTGTGACTTGAGAATGAAGAACTTCTGTCCTGGCGTATGATGAGTTCAGCATCTCAACATTATGCTCGACCTTGATAACTCTTTCCTCTAGTTTCTCCCAACCATCTGTGAGGAATTGTATTTTGGTGTTGGTTTCTTCAACAAATGGTCTTAAGGCTCGGATCTCCTCCAAAAGTAGATCCATGGAGACCAATGAGGCCTGCTTTGGCGGTGAGGGGGATCTTTTTTCAGTCTTTTAGAGGTTGCTTTAATAACTACTGAAGAGGCTGCAGTAGGAGGTGGAGACGCCATTTTAGGTGAGGAGATTTGAGATATTCCCGTTGTGGAAAATGAAGCAGTTTGATGTTTTAGGCCAGAGATGTGTGTTAGAAATAACACTGACGAAAATTTTTAAACCGTGCTCTCACAGATATTGTAATTCAATAGCGCAACTGATTATGCCATTAATATCATTTGAAAGAAGAAAAATATGAGTTGAATAGCATATAAATTGTGGCATCCATCGAACAATTGAATAAAGATATTGAGATAGTACATATGTTACTGAGTATTAATTGAAGGAAATTGAGGTAAGCCACGTTCTACATGTAAAGTCATTTAAATTCCAGAGAAAAAAGTAGAGACGAAACAATCGATGAAGAAAGTTGTGAAGTGAGAGTCAATCAAACATAAGGTGAATATTGAGCTGGAAGGATTTAGATATTGCCCATCAAATCGTACCCTGAGAGGATTTCAGCATAGCATGCTAATACGCTGTAGATTGACCATGGACACAGCTCAGAACAGTTCAGCCTCCGTGTATTTTAATGCATACTCCATGACCTGCTTTGTAACGTGGACACGAATGACTGTCCCTCACCTCAGAAGCCGGTGCATAAGCTGTCCCCGTGCAACACAATGGGGCTCGAGCATGCAGCAAAACAAAGCATGAAAGGCATGAAAGGCACGAAATGAGGCGTCTGTAAAAGACTTTGTTACCTCAGAATTGTCTCACAATGCCGCTTTCCGTGTAGAAACTTGGGGCATCAGGAAAAAGGGCCGCGCGTTACATGCGCGCGTACCTCAGGTCGCGAGTGTTCACAAAATGGCGGCCGACGCCTCTGTCCGGCTTCAGGAGAGAAGAGCGCCACAGCTTCAATTCTCCGTCGGGAAACTCCGCAATTCACCTCCGCGGGTGCAGCAACAGCTCCGACATCTGCTCGGAGAAGATAGGGAGCGTACGCCGTGTATTAGCCTAGGTAAATCCCGTCGTCATAACGCCGTCACTCGCCCGGTCCGGAAGACGCCGCCATCTTCCTTGGGCGCAAGCCACGCCCCCCGGGGTTTAACTATTAATAGGAAGAAATATGTGTGGGGATACCATACAGAATCATAAATTCCTGCTACACTGTCTCTCCACACATATTTCCTCCTAACTCATAATCATACCCCAGATAGTGTATCTCTCATCCATTGTCTGTCATTTATCCCCAAGGTAAGCAAGGACCTACTGCTCTAAACTATACTGAGGAAAACTCTTTATGTTGTCTGGATGCTCTCTGTTCTAAGATCCCCCAGACTCTGTAACTTGGTATAGTACACGTTCTTGCAAAATACTGGCCTAACCATTGATGTTGTTGGGGCTTTCTCTTTCTGATTGTTTTCTAGATTAAAATGGGCTACATAAGTAGACATTTCATCTTTCTTTTATCTATGCTAATATTAATTGCACTACAAATATATATATGTATGCTTAAAGACTTTGATAGAAAAGCAGACATTTGAGGTGAGCAGATCTAGAGTTTTGCTGGTGTTGAGGGTGCTCTATTCAGGAGCTGCTTAACACCTAAACTTGAGAACTACCCAGGGTTCTCTGCTTCTTTTTTGATAATTTATGCATCACTCTATGCCTGAAAGGGTATACTGGGTGCTCCCTTGTGTCTGGACAGAGCTTTTCCTCTCTGAAGAGCTCTAATGAGAGCAAAACACATGTCAGGTGTTGCTTTTATTCATTTCAGGTTGGCTTGGTTGGAATTTTACCAATTAAAGCTGTAATACTGTGCCTGGAGTGATAAAAGGCTTTTGTAATTTTACAGCTCGGCATGGACAGCACCGTGCTAGTCCTATGCTTAAAGACTATGCTGTATAAATGGCAAAAGACTTTGTCCCTTTCTATCTCGGCGTGGATGGCACTGTGCTAATCCTATGCTTAAAAAAGTCTTTGATAGAAAAGCAGACATTTGAGGTGAGCAGATCTAGGGTGTCGCTGGTGTTGAGGGTGCTCTATGCAGGAGTTGCTTTCCACCTAAACTTGAGAACTACCCAGAGTTCTCTGCTTCTTTTATATATATATATATATACGTATATATATATATATATATTATATATATATATATATATATATATATATATATATATATATATATATATATATATATATATATATATATATATAAAAACAAACGGTCCATAATCGGTGCGCGCTATGTCCGCTGGTGCTCGTGTCGAGGTCAGACCATACCTCGCTCAATTATTTTCTACAAAAAGATGCCACTGCACTCAGAAGTCGTGAAAATCCAAGCTTTTAATAAAGCATAATAGCCACCACCATTACCACCACCAAACGTTTCGACCAAGAGATGGACAAAAAATTCGTAGGCAGGCCTCCTCATCCCATGGTGGCATGTGCCTCCCGTGAGCTGTGGCGCAAACTGCTCCTCGAATTTGCATTGACTAAGGTCCATTGGGACTGAAACGCGTAATGCAGGCTGTGATGCTGCTGGTTTACCTGCTGCAATAAAGACGTTTTGAAACCAATCTCGTGTGGAGGGCTTGACTCTCATGCAGTGAATGTGCATGAGTCTGCGTTGGTATGTTTCAGGCGGTGACGTCGCCATCAAGCCCCGACCCGTTGTGCTGGGCGTCTATGTTCGTCAAGAGTCATATGGAAGATATATATATATATATATATATATATATATATATATATATATATATATATATATATATATATATATATATATATATCAAAGCTCCAAGGTTCCCACCAGTTTGAGACGCACTCTGACATCCACTACAGCAACCTTCATGAGGTAAACAGCGGATCGGTGGGCGGATCCATTTTACAGCATGCCTGTCGATTCACGCCTGACGCTTTTCGTGCTCATTGCACTCTTCAGAGGTGCGACAGTCAATTTGGCATAAAGGCCACACCTCCCACTTATAATATGAGCCCTCCAATGGGCGACTCAAATGAGTCTGCATTGGTTTGTGGGTCTTGTAGTGTGTGCCTTAGTTATGTGCCGCTGTCTGAAACATTCCAAGCCCACCAATGGGCCTCCACTGCTCCTCCGGCTTGTCAATCCTCACTGGATGCCTCCACATTAAGACTCCGTGATTCGGAGCCCCGTGGCCCCAATTTTCCGGGTGGTGCGTCTCCCGCGGTTGGGAGGCCGCGTTGTAAATCAAAGCGCCAAGGTTCCCACCAGTTTGAGATGCACTCTGACATCCACTACAGCAACCTTCATGAGGTAAAAGCCGGATCGGCGGGCGGATCCAGTTTACAGCATGCCTGTCGATTCACGCCTGATGCGTTTCGTGCTCATTGCACTCTTCAGAGGCGAGACAGTCAATTTGGCATAAAGGCCACACCTCCCACTTATAATATGAGCCCTCCAATGGGCGTGAATCGACAGGCATGCTGTAAACTGGATCCGCCCGCCGATCCGGCATTTACCTCATGAAGGTTGCTGTAGTGGATGTCAGAGTGCGTCTCAAACTGGTGGGAACCTTGGAGCTTTGATTTACAATGCGGCCTCCCAGCCGCGGGAGACGCACCACCTGGAAATTTGGGGCCACGGGGCTCCGAATTACAGAGTCTTAATTTGGAGGCATCCATTGAGGATTGACCAGCCGGAGGAGCGAGTGGAGGCCCATTGGAGGCTTGGAATGTTTCAGACAGCGGCACATAACAAAGGCACACACTACAAGACCCACAAACCAACGCAGACTCATTTGAGTCGCCGATTGAGGGCTCATATCATAAGTGGGAGGTGTGGCCTTTATGCCAAATTGACTGTTGCGCTCTGAAGAGTGCAATGAGCACGAAACTCGCCAGGCGTGAATCGACAGGCATGCTGTAAACTGGATCCGCCCGCCGATCCGGCTTTACCTCATGAAGGCTGCTGTAGTGGATGTCAGAGTGCGTCTCAAACTGGTGGGAACCTTGGAGCTTTGATTTACAACGCGGCCTCCCAGCCGCGGGAGACGCACCACCCGGAAATTTGGGGCCACGGGGCTCCGAATTGCGGAGTCTTAATGTGGAGGCATCCATTGAGGATTGACAAGCCGGAGGAGTGAGTGGAGGCCCATTGGTGGGCTTGGAATGTTTCAGACAGCAGCACATAACTAAGGCACACACTACAAGAACAAGACCCACAAACCAACGCAGACTCATTTGAGTCGCCCATTGGAGGGCTCATATCATAAGTGGGAGGTGTGGCCTTTATGCCAAATTGACTGTTGCGCCTCTGAAGAGTGCAATGAGCACGAAACGCGTCAGGCGTGAATCGACAGGCATGCGGTAACTGGATCCGCCCGCCGATCCGGCTTTTACCTCATGAAGGTTGCTGTAGTGGATGTCAGAGTGTGTCTCAAACTGGTGGGAACCTTGGAGCTTTGATTTACAATGCGGCCTCCCAGCCGCGGGAGACGCACCACCCGGAAATTTGGGGCCACTGGGCTCCGAATTACGGAGTCTTAATGTGGAGGCATCCATTGAGGATTGACAAGCCGGAGGAGCGAGTGGAGGCCCATTGGTGGGCTTGGAATGTTTCAGACAGCGGCACATAATTAAGGCACACACTACAAGACCCACAAACCAACGCAGACTCATTTGAGTCGCCCATTGGAGTGCTCATATCATAAGTGGGAGGTGTGGCCTTTATGCCAAATTGACTGTCGCACCTCTGAAGAGTGCAATGAGCACAAAACGCGTCAGGCGTGAATCGACAGGCATGCAGTAAACTGGATCCGCCCGCCGATCCCGCTTTTACCTCATGAAGGTTGCTGTAGTGGATGTCAGAGTGCGTCTCAAACTTTTGGGAACCTTGGAGCTTTGATTTACAACCCGGCCTCCCAGCCGTGGGCGACGCACCACCCGGAAATTTGGGGCCACGGGGTTCCGAATTACGGAGTCTTAATGTGGAGGCATCCATTGAGGATTGACAAGCCGGAGGAGCGAGTGGAGGCCCATTGGTGGGCTTGGAATGTTTCAGACAGCGGCACATTACTAAGGCACACACTACAAGACCCACAAACCAACACAGACTCATTTGAGTCGCCCATTGGAGGGCTCATATCATAAATGGGAGGTGTGGCCTTTATGCCAAATTGACTGTCGCGCCTCTGAAGAGTGCAATGAGCACGAAACGCGTCAGGCGTGAATCGACAGGCATGCTGTAAACTGGATCCGCCCGCCGATCCGGCTTTTACCTCATGAAGGTTGCTGTAGTGGATGTCAGAGTGCGTCTCAAACTGGTGGGAACCTTGGAGCCTTGATTTACAACGTGGCCTCCCAGCCACGGGAGACGCACCACCCGGATATTTGGGGCCACGGGGCTCCGAATTATGGAGTCTTAATGTGGAGGCATCCATTGAGGATTGACAAGCCGGAGGAGCGAGTGGAGGCCCATTGGTGGGCTTGGAATGTTTCAGACAGCGGCACATAACTAAGGCACACACTACAAGACCCACAAACCAATGCAGACTCATTTGAGTCGCCCATTGGAGGGCTCATATCATAAGTGGGAGGTGTGGCCTTTATGCCAAATTGACTGTCGCGCCTCTGAAGAGTGCAATGAGCATGAAACGCGTCAGGCTTGAATCGACAGGCATGCTGTAAACTGGATCCGCCCGCCGATCCGGCTTTTACCTCATGAAGGTTGCTGTAGTGGATGTCAGAGTGCGTCTCAAACTGGTGGGAACCTTGGAGCTTTGATTTTCAACGCAGCCTCCCAGCCGCGGGAGACGCACCACCCGGAAATTTGGGGCCACCGGGCTCCGAATTACGGAGTCTTAATGTGGAGGCATCCATTGAGGATTGACAAGCCGGAGGAGCGAGTGGAGGCCCATTGGTGGGCTTGGAATGTTTCAGACAGCGGCACATAACTAAGGCACACACTACAAGACCCACAAACCAACGCAGAATCATTTGAGTCACCCATTGGAGGGCTCATATCATAAGTGGGATGTGTGGCCTTCATGCCAAATTGACTGTCGCGCCTCTGAAGAGTGCAATGAGCACGAAACGCGTCAGGCGTGAATCAACAGGCATGCTGTAAACTGGATCCGCCCGCCGATCCGGCTTTTACCTCATGAAGGTTGCTGTAGTGGATGTCAGAGTGCGTCTCAAACTGGTGGGATCCTTGGAGCTTTGATTTACAACGCGGCCTCTCAGCCGCGGGAGACGCACCACCCGGAACTTTGGGGCCACGGGGCTCCGAATTACGGAGTCTTAATTTGGAGGCATCCATTGAGGATTGACAAGCCGGAGGAGCGAGTGGAGGCCCATTGGTGGGCTTGGAATGTTTCAGACAGCGGCACATAACTAAGGCACACACTACAAGACCCACAAACCAACGCAGACTCATTTGAGTCGCCCATTGGAGGGCTCATATCATAAGTGGGAGGTGTGGCCTTTATGCCAAATTGACTGTCGCGCCTCTGAAGAGTGCAATGAGCACGAAATGCGTCAGGCGTGAATCAACAGGCATGCTGTAAACTGGATCCGCCCGCCAATCCGGCTTTTACCTCATGAAGGTTGCTGTAGTGGATGTCAGAGTGCGTCTCAAACTGGTGGGAACCTTGGAGCTTTGATTTACAATGCGGCCTCCCAGCCACGGGAGACGCACCACCCGGAAATTTGGGGCCACGGGGCTCCGAATTACGGAGTCTTAATGTGGAGGCATCCATTGAGGATTGACAAGCCGGAGGAGCGAGTGGAGGCCCATTGGTGGGCTTGGAATGTTTCAGACAGCGGCACATAACTAACTCACACACTACAAGACCCACAAACCAACGCAGACTCATTTGAGTCGCCCATTGGAGGGCTCATATCATAAGTGGGAGGTGTGGCCTTTATGCCAAATTGACTGTCGCGCCTCTGAAGAGTGCAATGAGCACGAAACGCGTCAGGCATGCTGTAAACTGGATCCGCCCGCCGATCCGGCTTTTACCTCATGAAGGTTGCTGTAGTGGATGTCAGAGTGCGTCTCAAACTGGTGGGAACATTGGAGCTTTGATTTACAACGCGGCCTTCCAGCCGCGGGAGACGCACCACCCGGAAATTTGGGGCCACGGGGCTCCAAATTACGGAGTCTTAATTTGGAGGCATCCATTGAGGATTGACAAGCCGGAGGAGCGAGTGGAGGCCCATTGGTGGGCTTGGAATGTTTCAGACAGCGGCACATAACTAAGGCACACACTACAAGACCCACAAACCAACGCAGACTCATTTGAGTCGCCCATTGGAGGGCTCATATCATAAGTGGGAGGTGTGGACTTTATGCCAAATTGACTGTCGTGCCTCTGAAGAGTGCAATGAGCACGAAACGCGTCAGGCGTGAATCGACAGGCATGCTGTAAACTGGATCCGCCCGCCGATCCGGCTTTTACCTCATGAAGGTTGCTTTAGTGGATGTCAGAGTGCGTCTCAAACTGGTGGGAACCTTGGAGCTTTGATTTACAACGCGGCCTCCCAGCCGTGGGAGACACACCACCCGGAAATTTGGGGCCACGGGGCTCCGAATTACGGAATCTTAATGTGGAGGCATCCATTGAGGATTGACAAGCCGGAGGAGCTAGTGGAGGCCCATTGGTGGGCTTGGAATGTTTCAGACAGCGGCACATAACTAAGGCACACTCTACAAGACCCACAAACCAACGCAGACTCATTTGCGTCGCCCATTGGAGGGCTCATATCATAAGTGGGAGGTGTGGCCTTTATGCCAAATTGACTGTCGCGCCTCTGAAGAGTGCAATGAGCACGAAACGCGTCAGGCGTGAATCAACAGGCATGCTGTAAACTGGATCCGCCTGCTGATCCAGCTTTTACCTCGTGAAGGTTGCTGTAGTGGATGTCAGAGTGCGTCTCAAACTGGTGGGAACCTTGGAGCTTTGATTTACAACGCGGCCTCCCAGCCGCGGGAGACGCACCACCCGGAAATTTGGGGCCACGGGGCTCTGAATTACGGAGTCTTAATGTGGAGGCATCCATTGAGGATTGACAAGCCGGAGGAGCGAGTGGAGGCCCATTGGTGGGCTTGGAATGTTTCAGACAGCGGCACATAACTAAGGCAGACACTACAAGACCCACAAACCAACGCAGACTCATTTGAGTCGCCCATTGGAGGGCTCATATCATAAGTGGGAGGTGTGGCCTTTATGCCAAATTGACTGTCGCGCCTCTGAAGAGTGCAATGAGCAGGAAACGCATCAGGCGTGAATCGACAGGCATGCTGTCAACTGGATCCGCCCGCCGATCCGGCTTTTACCTCATGAAGGTTGCTGTAGTGGATGTCAGAGTGCGTCTCAAACTGGTGGGAACCTTGGAGCTTTGATTTACAACGCGGCCTCCCAGCCGCGGGAGACGCACCACCCGGAAATTTGGGGCCACGGGGCTCCGAATTGCGGAGTCTTAATGTGGAGGCATCCATTGAGGATTGACAAGCCGGAGGAGTGAGTGGAGGCCCTTTGGTGGGCTTGGAATGTTTCAGACAGCGGCACATAACTAAGGCACACACTACAAGACCCACAAACCAATGCAGACTCATTTGAGTCGCCCATTGGAGGGCTCATATCATAAGTGGGAGGTGTGGCCTTTATGCCAAATTGACTGTCGCGCCTCTGAAGAGTGCAATGAGCACGAAACGCGTCAGGCGTGAATCGACAGGCATGCTGTAAACTGGATCCGCCCGCCGATCCGGCTTTTACCTCATGAAGGTTGCTGTAGTGGATGTCAGAGTGTGTCTCACACTGGTGGGAACCTTGGAGCTTTGATTTACAATGCGGCCTCCCAGCCGCGGGAGACGCACCACCCGGAAATTTGGGGCCACTGGGCTCCGAATTACGGAGTCTTAATGTGGAGGCATCAATTGAGGATTGACAAGCCGGAAAAGCGAGTGGAGGCCCATTGGTGGGCTTGGAATGTTTCAGACAGCGGCACATAATTAAGGCACACACTACAAGACCCACAAACCAACGCAGACTCATTTGAGTCGCCCATTGGAGTGCTCATATCATAAGTGGGAGGTGTGGCCTTTATGCCAAATTGACTGTCGCACCTCTGAAGAGTGCAATGAGCACAAAACGCGTCAGGCGTGAATCGACAGGCACGCTGTAAACTGGATCCGCCCGCCGATCCCGCTTTTACCTCATGAAGGTTGCTGTAGTGGATGTCAGAGTGCGTCTCAAACTTTTGGGAACCTTGGAGCTTTGATTTACAACGCGGCCTCCCAGCCGTGGGAGACGCACCACCCGGAAATTTGGGGCCACGGGGCTCCGAATTACGGAGTCTTAATGTGGAGGCATCCATTGAGGATTGACAAGCCGGAGGAGCGAGTGGAGGCCCATTGGTGGGCTTGGAATGTTTCAGACAGCGGCACATAACTAAGGCACACACTACAAGACCCACAAACCAACACAGACTCATTTGAGTCGCCCATTGGAGGGCTCATATCATAAGTGGGAGGTGTGGCCTTTATGCCAAATTGACTGTCGCGCCTCTGAAGAGTGCAATGAGCACGAAACGCGTCAGGCGTGAATCAACAGGCATGCTGTAAACTGGATCCGCCCGCCGATCCGGCTTTTACCTCATGAAGGTGGCTGTAGTGGATGTCAGAGTGCATCTCAAACTGGTGGGAACCTTGGAGCTTTGATTTACAACGCGGCCTCCCAGCCGTGGGAGACGCACCACCCGGACATTTGGGGCCACGGGGCTCCAAATTACGGAGTATTAATTTAGAGGCATCCATTGAGGATTGACAGGCCGGAGGAGCGAGTGGAGGCCCATTGGTGGGCTTGGAATGTTTCAGACAGCGGCACATAACTAAGGCACACACTACAAGACCCACAAACCAACGCAGACTCATTTGAGTCGCCCATTGGAGGGCTCATATCATAAGTGGGAGGTGTGGCCTTTATGCCAAATTGACTGTCGCGCCTCTGAAAAGTACGCGGTGTCCAGGGGTCATGGTTTCACGTTACCCGAGGCTACCCTGAGTCCCCAGCAAAGCTGAGGCCCATGGCTATCGTGGGTAACGTGGAACTGTGACCCCTGGACACCGCATACGTTTGTAAGTGCATCCTCTTCTGGGTCTCCCCTGAAGTTGTGCTTTGGGCTTCGAGTAGCCCCAGCCTCCAGCACCGACTGCACCGAAGATCACTGGCCTCCACTCCACGAGTGTCCTGTGAGCCAGCTCCAAGTGCGTCCACTTGAGGCTCCTTCGCGGTCACTAGTCCATTGGCTAGCAGGCCCTCCCGAAGGCCAATGTTCTTCTGCTTGGGCTCCCTGGTTGCTCCAGGCTTGTCCTGACTTACCCTCACTGGGTGAGTCCCTCAGACCTTGCTGGTCTGCACCACCGTCCTTCTTCTATTTCCACGAGACTTGCCGTTGCCAAGGCTTGTTGGGTCCAATTCGGTCGCCGATACCCCTACAATCGACAGACGTCATGGGACAGCTCGAATCCAGCTCCTGGTCGTCGTCGATGCCTCCTGGACATCGTGGCTGAAGAGTCAAGACAACCATCAACCAACCTGAAGCACTCCACATCGGTGGGCATCCGCTCATCGCCCTCCTGGTCACTGGCTAGTAACCCAGACTCTGTCCCTTCTGCTTTCAGGTTCTTCAGATCTTCGATCCACCTTTGGATCCACCCGAACACTTTCGACTTGGCCGCCAGCAGCACTTTGCAGCAGATCGCCATTGAAAACGACGACGAAACCCGACCCCGAAAGACACCTATGCACCCGGCTTCCCTGGGTGAGGTAACTCGAGTACTCCGGTGCTCCCGTGGGTATAGACTCTAGAACAACCCAGTTCTAAAGGGGTTTGCTCCAAGTCCTCCTCTAAGTGTCCCTTTTCTTTAAAATTCCAACCGCGACATTCCCCATAGAAGTCAACGGTGATTCGCGGCTGTGTTCTTACACTGCACGCGTCCCCCATGGGTCCCCTGTGTCACTACCTTGGGTGGTTCCTTGTGGTCCAAGCACTTCTACAGGCTCTAGGCCCTGTGTCTAGCTCAGTCATGGTTCTTATACCACTTTATTGGTATATGGTTTGGTACGCCCCTAGGGCTCAAACGTGTATTTGTGCTATTACTGTTGATAACTAACTTATAACTTATGTACTTCGAACTCTAGCCTCATAAAGAGACTAGAGGGGTGTGTTTAGCAATAAATACATATATTGTGAATATATACCTGGTGTGGTCCTCTTTCATTTGGTCACTCAAGAGATTATAGACTGGTAAAACAAGCTGCTTTACATTCCTTCAAGACTTAGCCTGAAGGCTGCTCTCCATAGCTACCACTAGGATAGCTTTCAATAAAGGTTGTCTTTAACCTATTTCCAATAAGGGGTAGTTTGGACTGGTGCAAGGTGCCCACTATAATTAGTGGACAGCATATACCAGGTTAACTTCTCACACCTTCTTCCCTCTTTCTGCACCTCTCTTGCCTTTTTCTGTATCCCTCTTACTTCTTTCTGCACCCTTTTTGCCTCTTTCTGCACCTCTGTTACTTCTTTCTGCACTTCTCTTCCTTCTTTCTGCACCTCTCTTGCTTCTTTCTGCACCTCACTTGCCTCTTTCAGCACCTTTTTTGGTTCTTTCTGCACTGCTCTTGCTTCTTTCTGCACATCACTTGCCTCTTTCTGCACTTCTCTTGCTTCTTTCTACACCTCTGTTGCTTCTTTCAGCAATTCTCTTGCCTCTTTCTGCACTTCTCTTCCTTTTTTTGCACCCCTCCTGCCTCTTTCTGTACCTCTCTTGCCTCTTTGTGCACCTCTCCTACCTCTTTCTGCACCCCTCTTGCCTCTTTTTGCACCTCTGTTGGTTCTTTCTGCACTGCTCTTGCTTCTTTCTGCACCTCACTTGCCTCTTTCTGCACTTCTCTTGCTTCTTTCTAAACCTCTTGCTTCTTTCAGCAATTCTCTTGCCTCTTTCTGCACTTCTCTTGCTTGTTTCTGCACCTGTCTTGTGTCTTTCGGCACCTCTGTTGCCTCTTTCTGCACTTCACTTGCTTCTTCTGCACCTCTCTTGCCTGTTTCGGCACCTCTGTTGCTTCTTTCTGCACCCCTCCTGCCTCTTTCTGCACCCCTCTTCCCTAAATGTGCAACTCTCTTGCCTCTTTCTACACCTCTCTTCCCTTTTTCTGCACCACTCTTGACTCTTTCTGTACCTCTGTTGCTTCTTTCTGTACTTCTCTTGCCTCTTTCTACTCCCTTCGTGCCTCTTTCAGCACCTCTGTTGCTTCTTTCTGCACTTCTCTTCCTTCTTTCTGCACCCCTCGTGCCTCCTTTTGCACCTCTGTTGCTTCTTTCTGCACTTCTCTTGGTTCTTTCTGCACTGCTCTTGCCTCTTTCTGCATCCCTCTTGCCTCTTTGAGCACCTCTGTTGCTTCTTTCTGTACTTCTCTCTCCTCTTTCTGCACCCCTCTTGCCGCTTTCTGCACCTCTGTTGCTTCTTTCTGCACTTCTATTGCCTCTTTCTGCACCTCTCTTGCTTCTTTCTGCACCTCATTTGCCTCTTTCAGCACCTTTGGTGCATTTTTTTGCAGATCTCTTGCCTCTTTCTGCACCTCACTTGCGTCTTTCATCACCTCTGTTGCTATTTTCTGCAGATCTCTTGCCTCTTTCTGCACCTCACTTGCGCCTTTCAGCACCTCTGTTGCTTTTTTCTGCTCCTCTCTTGCTTCTTTCTGCACCTCTCTTTTCTCTTTCTGCACCTCTCTTGTCTCTTTCTGTACCCCTGTTTCCTGTTTATGCACCTTTCCTGCCTGTTTCTGCACATCTGTTGCCTCTTTCTGTACCTCTGTTACCTCTTTCTGCACTTCTCTTTCTCTTTCTGCACCCTTCGCGCCTCTTTCAGCACCTTTGTTGGTTCTGTCTGTACTGCTCTTGCTTTTTTCTGCACCTCACTTGCCTCTTTCTGCACTTCTCTTGCTTCTTTCTACACCTGTGTTGCTTCTTTCAGCAATTCTCTTGCCTCTTTTTGCACTTCTCTTCCTTCTTTCTGCACCCCTCCGGCCTCTTTCTCTACCTCTCTTGCCTCTTTGTGTACCCCTCCTACCTTTTTCTGCACCCCTCTTGCCTCTTTTTGCACCTCTGTTGGTTTCTTCTGCACTTCACTTGCTTCTTTCTGCACCTCTCTTGCCTCTTTTGGCATCTTTGCTAATTTTTTCTGTGCCCCTTCTGCCTCTTTCTGCTCCCCTCTTCCCTATTTGTGCAACTCTCTTGCCTTTTTCTACACCTCTCTTCCCTCTTTCTGTATCCCTCTTGCCTCTTTCTGTACCCCTCTTTCTTCTTTGTGTACCTCGCCTTCCTCTTTCTGCACCTCTCTTGCCTTTTTCTGCAGTTCTCTTGCCTCTTTCTGTACTCTTTGCGCCTCTTTTAGCACCTCTGTTGCTTCTTTCTGCACTTCTCTTCCTTCTTTCTGCTCCCCTCCTGCCTCTTTCTATACCCCTCTTGCCTCTTTGTGCACCTCTCCTACCTCTTTTTGCACCCCTCTTGCCTCTTTTTGCACCTCTGTTGGTTCATTCTGCACTGCTCTTGCTTCTTTCTGCACCTCTGTTGCTTCTTTTAGCAACTCTCTTGCCTCTTTCTGCACTTCTCTTGCTTGTTTCTGCACTTCTCTCGCATCTTTCTGCACCTCTGTTGTGTCTTTCTGTACTTCACTTGCTTCTTTCTGCACTTCTCTTGCCTCTTTCGGCACCTCTGTTGCTTCTTTCTGCACTTCTCTTGCCTCTTTCTGCACCTTTGACTTAGAGGTAGTTGTAATCCCCCTGCCCTATTATGTACTAGGGCCTTACAGGGGAGGTCATGCCAATCACAGGGGTACACCAACCCATAGTGTACCCTAGTGTATGTAGGTGTTTTCACTGTATTCCAAGTGTCTTTCAGCATAGCACTGGCTCTGGGCCTGGTTAGTCAGAGTCAGTTACCACCAGTACCAGTCAGCAAAAAGTTGGGGGCACAGGATGACTTTTCAACAAGGCCTCTTTCTACACCTCTGTTGGTACTTTCTGCATATCTCTTGCTTCTTTCTGCAACTTTCTTCGTCTTTCTGGACTTCTGTTGCCTCTTTCTGCATTTCACTTGCTTCTTTCTGTGCCTTTCTTCCTCTTTCTGCTCATGTCCTATCTCTGTAGATATAGTTAGAAATTAGCATTTAAAAAACCTTTGAAATTCACTGAAAAAACCATAGGTTTCAGGGACGTTATAGTTAGCAATTATCATTTAAAAAACCTTTGAAATTCACTGAAAAAACCATAGGTTTCAGGGACGTTATAGTTAGAAATTATCATTTAAAAAACCTTTGAAATTCACTGAAAAAACCATAGGTTTCAGGGACTTTATAGTTAGAAATTAGCATTTAAAAAACCATAGAAATTCACAGAAAAAACCATAGGTTTCAGGGACGTTATAGTTAGTTGGACATTTCACTTGTGCAAAACCAGAGAAATTCGGCCTTTATAGTCAGTTGAGCTAACTATAACTCATGCCCCCCACAATGCACTGCTGATGATGTCACATATTACATCATTCATGACATGGTAAGTGACATCACTGATGACATCATCCAGTGACTGTGTGTTTCTGTAAAGTTTAAATATGTTTTATATAATTATATGCCAAGGTGTATTGAAGTATGAGTGGGTGTATGAGTGTCTGAATAGATGATTTAGTAGGTGCGTGACTGACTGTTTAAGTGAGTGATTAAACATGTCTTACTGAATGCATGGGTTAGTCAGTAAAGTGTGTAAATGTCTGTATCAGTCTGTCAGTTGGTGTGTAAGCGGCTGCATGGGTTGGTGAGTAGCTACATGAGTGTCTAGATGGGTTATTGATTGTTTGTCTGAGTATCTGTATGGGTCCTAAGGGTCTGTGTGGGTGTGTGACTCTGTGCATAGATGTGTGAGTGGGTAATTCACTGGGTGTATGGGTTCAAGAGTGCATCTGTGAAGGGCTGTATGGGTGGGTGAGTGTGTGTATGGGTGTGTTGGTGTGTGAATGGATGTCTCAGTGGTACATGTGTGAGTAACTACATATGTGAAAGGCAGTATATGTGAGTGTTGGAGTATATAAATCACTATATATGAGAGTGAGTGATTGTGAGAGTGGCTGTATGGATGAGTGTGTGCTTGTATCAGTGATTGTATAGGAGAGTAAGTATGTGTTAGTATCTGTATGAATAAGTGAGGTGGTGTGTGTATAACTGTATAGGTGAGTAAATGGGAGTGTGAATGATTCTTTGCATGATTGACTAGGTGTATGAGTAACTCTATGGATGAGTGGCGATGTGTGAGTGTCTGTATAGGTATATGAGTGCAAATGATAGTGCTGTATTGATAAGTGACTGCATGTATGAGTGACTGTATGGGTGAATGAGTGGATGTGTGTGTAGACCTAGGAATCAGTGAGTGGGTATGTAGTAACTGGTATTGGTTTGGTATGGTATGGTTTGGTATGGTTTCGAAAATGGTAGTCTGTATTTTCGAGTGGGTGTACCAAAGGTTATATTAGGGTGTGAGGAGGTGCATCATATTATCATGTGGATGATGTCATCAGTGATGTCATCAGTGATGTCATTTGAGATGTCATCAGTGATATCATCAGTGATGTCACTGACCATGTCATGAATGATGTAATATGTGACGTCATCAGCAGTGCATTGCGGGGGCGCGAGTTATAGTTAGCTCAACAAACTATAACGGCCGAATTTCTCTGGTTTTGCACGAGTGAAATGTCAAACTAACTATAACGTCCCTGAAACCTTTGGTTTTTTCAGTGAATATATATTCCAAACGCAAACTGCCCAAAAGACGGAGAGCCACACAGGTAGGGTTTTTTTCCCTTCAATTTATTCCAAACAGCAATTCAGTTACAATGGGATCCCACTTCCAGCAGTATCGCCAACGCTTTTTCGGGATATGTCCCTTCCTCATGGCGAGAATAGCAGTTGAGACAGTCAATATCGAAGCTCATTAAATACAGTTCCCGCCCAATGGGCGTAGCCTATTCAGGCATGCTGGTCCTTGTAGTTGTATCAAGCTATAGTAGCGTGGAATCGAGCTATAGTGGCATGTCTCATTTATCACTTAAGTCAACTCATTACCTCAAGTAGGTTAGGATGCAGGGAACCATTTTGCTGACTTGCTCTTTACGTCTGAAATACGGGCTACCTCCCATTCACTGGAGACTTGTTTCCTTGCTCCAAGGGTCTGCTGTTATGCAGCGGGGCTTCTCCTGCGGCGTTAGCATGCCGCTACATATTCCAAACGCAAACTGCCCAAAAGACGGAGAGCCACACAGGTAGGGTTTTTTTCCCTTCAATTTATTCCAAACAGCAATTCAGTTACACTGGGACCCCACTTCCAGCAGTATCGCCAACGCGATAAATTGATGGAAAAAAACCCTACCTGTGTGGCTCTCCGTCTTTTGGGCAGTTTGCGTTTGGAATATGTAGTGGCATGCTATATATATATATATATAAAACCTACTGGCAGTAGCCAGTAGGTAGTTATTTTTAGGACCAAAGTTTCCATAGCAAAAGCATGTTTGTTTTGCCAATAACTTTGGCTCCGCTTGACGGATCTTTATGAAATTTCCACAAAACTTCCCCTTTTTGGTTCAGTTGCTGTGTTGAAAGTTTTGGTGTGATCCATCAAGCGGGGTTTGAGAAAAAATCGGGTCCCTAAACGCGTGTTCCCCATGTTATGTCTATGGGTATTTTTAATTATTTTAACAAGACTACAGCCCGAACCGCTGAACGGAATTACACCAAATTTGGCAGAAAGCTAGAAGTTGGTCCATAAAGAGTGCTTTTTGTTATTTGGTGTAAATTAGTTCAGTAGTTTAAAAGATATTTAAGTTTTAAAAATATAGATATCTGGGAGTCCAACAGCATACTGAAACCCTACTGAAATTTGATTGGCTGTCAACACTTCAACCAGGAAGTGTTGGCAGCCATTTTGGGACCAATATACATGATAGCACCTCATTGAAATGCATTGTAGTGAATGGCAGGTTTTGAGGGTCACAAAATGGAGAATGTATAAAGGGTGATAACAGTTATTAATTACAACATAAATCATTTGTTGATGGTACCATACTAATTTTAGCAATTGTGGTGTGTTCTAAGGTGATTTTACCCTGTGAAAAAGCCTTCTGCCGGGATTTCATGAATCATGTTTGAGAGAAAACTTTTTTCTCATCATTTTCCCAAAGAGGTTATGGAAGATGCTCTCACTATTATTTTTGCCTCTTTTGCGTTTTTTCCATTCTCGCTTTCTAACTTTGCTTTGGAGAGCAGTCGAGATGACGCTAGTGACGTAGCAGATGTAGCAGATGCAGCGGACACAGCGGGAGCAAGCGAGCAGGAGCCATGTTGAGTCTGTGTTTCTCCTTTCTCCATGCTCTGTGCTTTGTGGCCTACCAGGTGTGGAGGAGCGGAGGACACACAAGGCTGGGGTTGAGGAGCCTCTGTATGCCCCGCTCTCTGAGGCGAGTAACCTGCAACAAGCAACCACCATGTAGCAGTGGTGAAGCTAAATCTGCGGCTCCTTTTCCGGCTGCACAGAGATGGCCAGAGTTAAGCCAGTGTGGTTTGTGCATCAGGTGAGGTCCGTCCCCGCTCCTGTCTTCGCTCCTTTTGTTGGCTTGCACCTGTACGTGCCTCTGCCTTCTGCCTTTATCGCCTCACTCCCCGTTGTGCCTACTTTTGTGCCTATTTCCCGCACCCTTCTAAACACTCCTATACAACAGGGAGGCTTGATTATTCTATTGTTTTTGGTCTTTTGAGCTGACCTTGTTTTTAGCTGCAATTGGTCACATGATACATCGGAAGCTGTGAGTTGGAGCATATTATACTTGGGCTGAAAGTTCAAGATCTAAAGTTTAAGACTTCTGGGCCTTGGGCTTGGGCCTGAGAAATACATTATTGCCACTTACCTTGTTGTTCACCTTGCCATCTACTGCTTCATACCCACCCAAGGGATCACATTCATCCTGTTATCGAGGGTGCTGTGGGAGTTGATTACAGTCTCTAGACTATAGCACACAAAGGTTTGACTAAGAAAGAAGGAAGCAGCAGCAAACATCAAGCTAGAATGCGGCATGCAAGTGGCAGCAAGTATTTAGCAAGAATCCAGCAGCGACAAGGGTGGCTGGTTATTGATACATACTGACACATACACAGAGTATCATGTGTGTGGGGAGGCCTAGTGGTGCGGAAGCGGCCAGCTGTAGGTTGGTGCAGCTTGTACCTCTTCGGAGGGGATTGCTCCCAGTTCAAATTCATTGTAAGTTTCTCGCCCTCCTATGCCTTGCGAGCCTCCGCTTCACTTTTAAGGAGGTGGAATTTATTGTTTGAGAAGCACAGTGCCTCAGAGTGGAGGGCACAGGACACCAGTGATATCTGTGATATCTGCAGACGAGTTGTAAGGTTGTCACTCGTGGCGGTTCCACTTAGTTTACGAAGGTGGAAGATGTCCTCTAGGTGCTTGCGATCTGGTCATTTAATCACCCCCTCAGGGTCAGCTCCAAGGTCAGCTTCAGGGTCAGTTGGACCTACAATCAGCTACTTCAATTCCTCCAAATTACTAAAAACCATCAGGCGGTAGAAGCCCCAAGCCCATCTGCCCCATTTGAAATCCCATCCCACTGAATTGTCCATGTTCTCTGAGGGACTGAGGAGTAAAGTGCTAAGGAATAAGGAATTGGGGGTGCTTGCAGGCGGAGTTAATGTAGATGAGCTGGGCCCAGTTATGGTCCTTTCTCAGGTGACAGTTCTGCATCAGCTTAAGTTCATCACACAGAATTTAGTGGAACCTACTCTTCCAACTCTTCCAACTCAACTTACTGACCAATGTCTTTCAGCTGAAGCGGTCGAAGAAATGGAAATGGAAATGGACATGGAGGATGTTAAGGTTAATCCAGAAACAAACAGTGTTGGCGCTAAGTTGTCATATGAGCCTGCAATTATGTGGGGTCTATGAGCCTGGTGGTTATTATAACTGGCCTCTTAAATGTTGCTGAGTCATCACCAGAAATGTCTTCTCTAAAAAGCTCTCTCGAGTATCTCAGAATGAGCACGGTGGGCAGGAATACAATTTTGATCCTGGGGATTTAGAGGATTTTACACTGCAGGACATTGCTATACACATGGAAAAAAGTAATGAAGGCCAATTTAAAATCACTGGTTGCCCAAGAAATGGCTTTGAGACTGTCAGCGGACTGTCCTGTCAGTTGCCCTCGTATGCCAGCTTTGTACAGCAGTACTCCTTCAAGTGTGTCTCTTTCACGTTCATTGGGACTATCGAAATTAGAGGCGTCCCCAAATAAAGGGGCACAAGCTTTATGGCAACTAACGAATGAGGGTGTTAATGGGAATGGGGGTGGGAGGGCAAATTTTCATATACTTTATGCTTTAGAGAGGATTCTCACCTCAATTTTAACCTTGTTAGAGAAATCAATTGCTAATTCTGGTCACATGTTGGATGCACTGTCCCCGATTGTAATGGGGGTGCTTTACCTTACCTCTGCCAGTTCTTGTCTAGGAAAGGCAGAAATGGGCATTGATTTGAAATCTCAGGCAACCCAGACTAACATAGTGGCATTGGAAATGGGAGTCAAAATGGGAACTTGGGATGACCCGGGTTTTTTTTCAACTGGGCTGCTTGGAGATACCCCTGTGTTAGATAACATGTCTTGTACCACCCCCCAAAATCAGGTATCCGAGGATCATCCGCCTGTTGTTCTAGGGGAAAACACAAATGCATCAGCACTCATGAATTCTTTGCCGATTTATCCTATTTTTAAAAAGGAATCACCTGTATGCCCCATGATATAGCTCCATTAAATGACCCTCCCTTTGTTAAACAGTCTAGGGCTGAATCAGATACGGTTGCCCCTGGGAGGGTGCCTCTCATTCAGAATGTAATGGTTTAAAAGTACGGAAGGAGAAGAAGAACAGGATTCAGCGTATTACAAAATGTAAGCCAAAAGAATTTAGGTTTTCTAATGCCCCTGAGGAACCGATATTACCGCTTTTCCCCAAAATGGAAATGAGTCCAAGTCTGATGAGTCCCATGTTGGTCAGGAATTGGGGTGCCTGGAAGGAAATCCTCTCCCTTCCTCTTTTATGATAGAAGTACCTGCATTAGGGAGATTAGGGCAAGAGGAAGGACACAAGGGTATGGGGATAACTGGCTATAACAAGGGGAGGGTGATGGGGCGCTGGATGGGAGAACCATAAAACAAGGATAGACCTGGTTGACTCGGAGAGTATAGCAGTAAAAGCAGTAAAAGCAAATGAAGGTCCACCAGAGGTAGGGTGGATTGTGGATAGATTCCCCCAAACCTTTCTCATATGGATACTCTCCCTGTGCGGATTGATCCTAATCAAGGGAGGTTTTACGAAGGGGGGCTGGTTTTACTTCTCCATCAGCACAAATGTCGGAATCGGGGGCTGAGCAAAGGCCCAGGTTATGTGCAGGACCTGGGTCAGGACAAGTATCTAACACTCTGATCTTTGCTTCCTTGTTTGATTGAGAACTGGGTCCACTTAATAGAAGTTTTCTTCTGTAGTTATTATCTGAAATCAAGGATCTGCGATTGGCAACAAGTAGAGATATTGAGCGACCCTCGAAGTGGACTCCCAAATTCCAGAGTAACCTTTAGCTCTGGGATAATGGCAATGCTAGTCCTGGCCAATGTTGATCATTTTAGGAAAAATGAGATTGATGTTCTCCCGTTTGAGGAGCCAGTTGTTGCTCAGATTGAATCCCATAGGAAAGACCGCCAGGGCTTAGGTAGAGTAATATCTAATAGTAGGGGGTTGTAAATCTGAAAGATATTAAAATCTCGGTTGGCAGTATTACAGGGAAAAGAGTGATTAATATTGTGGGATATGAGGACTAAAGGGTCACCAAACCTAGAGGGGAAGTTGAGTTGGCCCAGTGGAGTTGGGTAGCTGGTTCACTGTATGCTTCCAAAGAAAATATAAAACTCCCTATGCTGCAGAGGTAGCTTTTTGGAAAAATTCTGTCCTGGAACTTGGGAGGTTTAGGACACCCTAGCTCTAAGCTAAGTTCTCTAATGATATATGATCCAAAGATAAGTTGCCTTCAGGAAACATAGAGTTGTGCAGATTTGAATTTTGAGAACTATTTTGTCTTCTGTTGTGCAGCAAAACCCCTAAGTAAAATGCCATGCAAGTGGGGGTCTAGCTATCTTACTTAGCGGCAGTATAAATTGGAATCCTCAGGTTTTTGTCCATCCGTCAATTCTTTGTATGTGCATAAAACTGACTTTGGGTAATGTTAAAGGAAGTCAGTATTCAACCTTTTTACTGGTAAACATATATATTTCCCCTGGGAGGGCGTCTGACTCTCTGGTTGAATCCATTTTTTCTTTTGTGCATAAAATTAGTACCTCAGAATAGTGCACATTGATAATTGTGGTGGGATATTTAACGCCAAAATCTCAAACTGTTCCTCTTTGGCTTTTGGTAATCAAGAGTTGGAAGATGTATGGACCATCCCTGAAACAACTTTGCACAGCCATATCAGATCAGATTGGCGAGGGTTGAGTTTTTGGGATTGTCTGAGAACTAATGATCTTGTTATTTGAAATGGGAGATTCCCAGAGGACTCTCCAGCCTCCCTCACTTTTCATGCCTCTCGGGGGCAGTCACTAATTGACTATATGGTGGCATCTTATCAATTCTTTGGAGCATGTACTCAGTTTAAGGTACTGAGGACAAATTTGAGTGACCACATTATTTTATCAATGGACGTCAATTTGGAACTCAAGATGTCAGAGCTCTGGAATCCTAGAGACAATAATATTGTGTATAATAAAACAAATGGGCACACCTTTTTGTCTAATAAAAATTTACCATGCTTAGGGAGGCTTGTTAAAAGTGCGAGCTCTGGTCCCATACAGGAAAATCCCATTATCTGGTTTGAGAAGCATTTGGCTTTATTCAGATCATGTGGAAGGAAGAAATGAGCTAATGGCACTAACCACTTGGTGGAGGTAAAAAAGTTAAATCGGGAGCTAAATGCCTTAGTAAGGTACCAATTTAAGCAGTCATCATTGATCAGGCACAGGGAAATCAATAGATTGAAGTGGGTAAGAACGAGAATGAAGGCATCCAAATGTAGAGGGGTGGAAGATCTAAAATGGATTAAACTGAGAGAGGTTGCACATTCTGGTGACTCACGTAAATATTGGGCTCTACTAGCCAAATATTGTGACTGTAGAATTAACCCCTTCTATGCTCATGACGAGCTCAGCTCGTCATGCTGCGCAGTGGGCGTGTGCGCATGACGAGCTGAGCTCGTCACGACCACACCCGCGATCGGAATGTCCAGCACTTGGGCGGAATTCCGATCGCGGTCAAGGGGTTAAGGCTGAAGCCATTTTAATATATGATGCAGATTGGGCCCAATATATCTCACAGTTATATGCATTAAATTCTAGGAACAGGTTTAATTTTGGAGTTAATTACCAAGTCTTCCTTGGGGAATGTTTACGGCCCCCCTTCCTGTAAGGAGATAGAGTGCTTCATTAAAGGAACAAGGTACTCAGGTGTAATGGGCCTGGACGATCTACAGACAGCTATACTTAAACAAGACAGCTCTGCATGGGCTCTTTTCCTCTATCCGGTGTTTTCTTACTACTATGGGGATTCCCGCGCATCTGCTCAGACTGATCATTGCATTCCGTAACTTGGACACAGGTCCTGATGGAAAGCAACCAGGGCCTGTCGAGTAAAGTGGAAACCCATAATGGGTTGAAGCAAGGGTGCTTACTATCTCCTCTCCTTTTTTCTCTTTATATTAATGACTTGCTGAGTAGGGTGGAGCACTGTAAAAGGGGCCCACCAAAATTAGGAACAATGAAATTGAGCTGTCTACTTTACGTGGATGACGCCATCCTGTTAGATTTAACTCCGATAGGTTTACAAAAGCGTCTTAACGAGCTAGGCCATTACTCCGACGATCATCATCATAAATATATCAAAAAGTTAAATCATGGTTTTTAGGTCCCAGGGATACAGGGTCAGGAAAAATATGTATTGGTTTCTGGGGAAAGATAAACTTGATGTAGTGAAGTTGTACCCGTATTTAGGAAGAATTATTTCAAGCAAGTGCTCTAGCAGTGATCACATTGGCCAGATTAGAAGTAAGGCAATATCTCAGGCCTCCGCAATTGGCAGGCTTTATAAATGCTGGTGGCATAGACATTTTGCACATGTTTTATCAGCTTACAAAATTAAAATCCTGCCTGCACTGAGTTACGCTTGCGAATTAGTGGATGAACAGTAGTGGGACATTTTGACAAGGTGGAAGGGCGCATTTGGAACCAAATCTGTAATCTGAATTGTGCAGCCAATCCAGCGGCCCTCCAGCTCGAATTCGGGCTCCTCTCGGCCTACGTGTTTGCCATGGCAGCAAGCCTAAGGTGGGGTAATGCCTTACTGAATAGTGATGTGAGTTCTATAGGGGCTGCTCTAATACAGGAATCTTTTCTTACCTAAAGGGAAAAAGCATTGTCTTCAAAAATTATGAGAAAGCCTTAGACTTATTTGAAATAGGCGCAAGCCCTCTTCCAAAGCAAGTCTTGAAAACTCTAATCAAAAAAACAATTTAGGAAGTCAGTCGCAAAAGAGATACTGTACTGTGTTTAGGACATTCTAGGAATGACACCATATTGGAGAGTAGTATGTATAAACAACCCTAACCGTATGTCGTATGGAACTTTCCCCATGGAGTGATTAGAACTATCCTGTTGCTAAGGTTGAATTTTGCTCCACTTGCGAATTATAACAGGGGCATGGGAGGGATTAGCCAGGGAGGACAGACTTTGCGACCTGTGTGTAAACCGGGTGGAGGTCTTAAATCACGTGTTATTTGTCTGTCCCCCAATACAGCCATTACGACGTCGATTACTAAGACCAGTGTTTCTAAAGTATAACATCACTACAGCGGAGGAGGCCCAGACCTGCCTTTTGGCCCCTTCTTCTGAACCAGGATGTTTTAAATTTATTTCGCTTTTTTAAACAATTTTTAAATATTTTCTAGTGAGGATTATTACATTGTGTTTAGCTCTGGTATGTTGAATATGGTCCTTTTTGGGCAACATAATCTGCACATTATAAGTAGAATCCTGGGGCATTTCGAATTGTACAGTTGAAGCTGTTGAAGTATTTAAATGGTTCAAAGCCATTTGCACTGACTTTGCACTGTACTGTAATTGATTAGCGTAATAGTCACCATAAACGCACACTTGCACTTTATACGTCACAGACTTTTATTATATGTGGAGTTTATTTTAGTTTTGCCTAATGCTGCTATGAATTTTGTACTGCATAATGAGATTTATAATTGTTAGGTCCTAGAACATATTTTTCTCTGTTATTAACAAAATGTATGATTCGGTATTTAGGAGCTCTCCTTGTACATTTTATGTGGAACTCTTTGGAGTTCCAAATCATAATAAAATTACTTGACTTGAATTGAATTGTGCTCCAGAAGCTAAAATGAGAGCATATTCAATGTAAATTTACACTATCAATCTCAGCTATATGAAAATGAAGTCTAACATTCTCAGTAAATCATGTACTTCCAACAGGATCAGCCAGTCAGTTGATTCCCTTGTGTTCTACTGCATCCTCCCAGTGTTCTAAAGAACAACTAGAGCACTAACAATGTTACTTATGACAAAGATATGGCACACTTAAGCCATGTTAATTGAATCAAACTGGTAAAACTTAAAGCATTTAACACAATGAGGGGGTTCAGTTTGTCATATAAATTATGGTCAGTGCTGTAGAAATACAAATTAGGACACATTTTAAGCGAGTTCTCAAATATCTTCCTCTTCTATTTCATTAAAACATTCTGACATGTAAATTGAAAACGGCTGCCAGTTAACTCCCTGGTGATCAGCAGGTTTACTACAGTGTTCTAATGTGCAACTAGAGTGCTAACATTGTGAATTTATGCCAAATGTGTGGCACATCTGAACACCATCTTGATGAAATCGAAGTAGAAAATTGAAAACATTTTCTGTTGAGGATACTGCAGTAAATGAAATTAGAGAGCTTCATAACAAATAAGCCTCCCATGATAGCCATCAGAGTAAAAAGAACCCAAATATAGCACAAATATCACCAAAATGCAGCCTGAGTATAGCCCATCAACAGAAGTGTGCAAAACACTTAATTCTTTTGCTTTTTTGCAGTTTTATATAGCACATACTTGACCTGAAGTTATTGGAGTGATTTACATGAGCATCAGTTACATTACATAAGGACACATTTGTTTTGGTTTTAGGCATGGGGAGATTGAGTGATTTACCCAGAATCACAGGATGTCAAGCTGACACTGAAACTTTAACCTGGTTCCCCAGTTGAAAAGTTTGCAGCTCTGACCATAGCGCCACATCCTCTCCCTTTAGTGTAACATATAATCAAGTGATCAACTGGAAAAGAAACCCATAAAAATAGCAAATTCCTTAAAAGTACTTTGTTGCTATTTGAGAACTCAGAAAATATCTCCTCATTTTAGTTATTTAGAGCACTAGCTATACTTTCTATGGGATTAAGATCCTCTCATGAAGGAGGGTGCAGAGGCAACAAGTTGACCACGCTGTGCAGGCGGGAGGGGCAGTGGCAGCACAACGGACCATGGATGGCTAGGGAAAGGGGGGCAGGGGCAACAAACCAACCATGACGTACAGGTAAGAGAGGCTGTGGCAATATAAAAGATCATTAAGGGCAGAAGGAAGAGGCAGTGGCAGTACAACCATCCATGCCAACAGACCCGATTTAAGCAGGAAACTCCCAATGTTTTTAAGCCCAAAAGATCTTTATTTTATCTATCTCCTGCCTAAAATCTCCGCTTTTTCAATGCAAGTCAATGGGAAAAATCAATTCCCTAGGTTTTTTTTCTCCAAAATCTCCCTCTTACCAAGTTCAAAATGTTGGCAAGTAAGGTACATTGGATCATGGAGGGCAGGAGGAATGCGGTAGGGACATGGACTCATGTAAGACAAGGCAGGAGGGAGATGGGCATGGGCACCTACATGACCTTACAGGGCAGGTGTCAGGGATTGTAGCAGCACATTACACCACACAGGGCAAGCGAGATGGCAGTGCAGCACACTGGACTATGGAAAGCAATAGGGAGGGGAAAGGGCCATGCACATGGACAACAGAGAGCAGAAGGGAAAGAGGCAAGGGCAGCAAGCTGGCCATACAGGACAGACAGTAGGGACTGTTGCAGCATAATGGACAATGAAGGACGGTAGCAGGGGCATGACAACAGACCAGACAAGGCAGGAGGGAGGGGATAGGGGTCTGCACATGGAAAATGGAGGGCAAGGAGGCATGGCAGGAGCAGCAAGCTGAACATGGAGGGCAGACGGGATGGGCACTGGAAGCACAACACACCATGGAGGGTAACAGTGAGACTATAATGGCATAGACACAGACAACGGACGGAAGGTGGGGGAGAGGGGTAGCAAGCTGATCACACAGGGCAGCTGGGAGGGGCTGTGGCAGCACAGAAGACCATGCATGGCAAAGAGGGAGGGTTAGTGGCAGCACAACGGCCATGGTGGGCAAGAGGGAGGGGGCAAGGGCATGCACAAAGGACCATGGAGAACAGAAGGACGGGGTAGAGGCTGGATACAGACAAAAGAGGACTGGGGGATGGGGGATGGGCTTCACAATAGACCATGCAGGGAAGGAAGCAGGAGCAGTTGCAGCACAACAGAGCATGGTGGGTAGAAGTGAGTGGGAAAATGGACAATGGAGGACAGGAGGGAGAGGATAGGGGTATCAAATTTGGACAAGCAGGGTGGAGGTGGCAGGACAGGCAGCAGCAATCGATCATGCTAGGCAGGTGGGAGTGGCAGTTGTAGCTCATCAGAACACTCAGAGGAGAAAGGAGGGTGTCAGGTCCATGGAATATACTCGGCAGAAAGGAGGGAGCAGGGGCATGCAGACAAATATCAGAGGGCAAGGGGAAGAAGGGTAGGGGCAGCAACCTAAGTACAGAGGCTAAGCAGGAGGGCAATGATGGGGCATAGAGTTGGGCAACGGAGGACAGGAGGAGTGGGCAGGGACATCAAGCTAAATTGAGGGCAGTGGCAGCACATTAGACCATGCAGGGCAGGAGGGAGGGGGCAGGTGCATGTACTTGGAAAACAGAGGGTAGAGAGGAGGTGGATGGGGCAGCAAGCTAACAGTTTTGGGCAGGTGGGAAGGGAAGTGGCAGAACAACGGCCACACATGGATGTCATGAGGGAGCAGGGTCATGGACTTGGACAATGGATGGCAAAGAGGAGGGGGGCAGGAGCAGCAAGCTTGGGTGGAGGAAGCACAATGCCAGACCAGGCCCCCTCATTGTGCATTGTGATGGGCATCTTACTTTACTTTTAAAAAAACATAGAAATTCACTGAAAAGACCAAAGGTTACAGGGATGTAATAGTTAGGACATAGAATTTTAAAAACCTTAGAAATTCAGTAAAAAAAACCAAAGTGTACAGAGACATTATAGTTAGGCTCAAATATCACTTTCAGAAAACCCGTGAAATTCAGCAATTATAGTTACCTAAGCTAACTATAACTTATGCCTCCACAATGCACTGCTTATGACCTCACATATTACACAACTCATGACATGGTCAGTAAAATCACTCATGATATCACTGATGACACCTCAAATTACATCACTGATGACATCATCCAGTGATTGTGAGGGATTTCTAAACATTTATGATAATTAAACATATATACTAAGGTACTAGAAAAATTCCACATAAGCCTAGATTTTCAAATTAGGCATTCCTATAAAATCTCTAAAACTACTGAGCAACAAACATGATCTACAGAACAAAATCTACCTTTTTGCCGAATTTGGTGTAATTCCATCTGGAGGTTCAGGCTGCAGGCATGGGAAACACACTTTTTTGACCCCACCCCATTTTTCTTGGCCCCCACTTGATGGATCACCCTGAAGCTTTCCATGCACAACTTGAATCACCTGCACACTTTAAAAAAAAAAAAATTCATAAAGTTTCATAAACCAGCGCAAAAGATGTATAGGCAAGTTAAAAAAAAATCAAAAAATTCACATGCCCCACAAATACCCATACCCACCCTAAACCCTAAAAATTCCCTTCCTACCAAAAAACCCATACCCACCCTAAACCCTAAAAATTCCATTGCCACGCAAAGACCCATACACATCCTTAACCCTAAAAATCCCTTTCCACCCAAAAACCTAAAAGCACCCTAAACCCCCAAAAAACCTTACCACAAAACCCATACCCACCCTCAACCCCAAAAATTCCCATGCCACCAAAAACCCATGCCCACCCAAAAACCCTAAAATATACCCCACCAACCAAAAAGCCATACCCACCCTAAACCCTAAAAAATACCTTACCACCTAAAAATGCATACCCACCCTAAACTCTAAATATTCCCTTGCCACCCAAAAACCCATACCCACCCTTAACCCTAAAAATTCCATTGGAAAACCAAAAACCTATGCCAACCCTAAACCCTAAAAATCCAATTGCCACAAAAAACCCTTACCCACCCTAAAGCCTAACAAAACCTTAACACCAAAATCTCATACCCACCCTAAACCCTAAAATGCCCTTGCCACCCAAAAACCAATACCCACCCTAAACCCTGACAAATCCTTTACCACCCACACACCCATACTCACCCTAAACCTAATAAATCCCCCTGCCACCCAAAAATGCATACCCAGACTAAATGCTAAAAAATCTGTTGCCACAAAAAATCCATACCCAACCTAAACCTAAATAAATCCCATACCATCTAAAAACCCATACCCACCCTAAATCCTAAAAATTCCCTTGCCACTCAAAAACCCATACCCACCCTGAACCCAAAAAAATACCTTGCTACCCAAAAAACCATATCCACCCTAAACCCTAAAAATTCCTTTGCCACCCAAAAAACTATACCCACCCTAAACCCTACAAATTCAATAGCCACCTAAAAACAGCTATCCACCCTTAACCCTAAAAATTCCCTTGCCACCCAAAAACCCACACCCACCCTAAGTTAAAAACATCCCTTACTAATCAAAAACCTACACCCACCCTAAACCCTAACATATCCCTTGCCACCCAAAAACAACTACCCACCCTAACCCCAAAAATTCCCTTGCCACCCAAAAACCCATACCTACCCTAAACCCTAGGAATTCCCTTGCCAGCCAAAAATCCATACCCGCCCTAAACCCTAAAAATTCCATTTCCACCCAAAAGTCCCTAACCATCCTAAAACCCTAAAAAAACTTTACCACCCAAAAACCCATACCTACCCTAAACCCTAAAAATTCCCTTGCCACCTAAAGCCCATACCCACCCTAAACCATACAAAATACCTTACCAACCAAAAACCCATACCCACGCTAAACCCTAAAAAATACCTTACCACCTAAAAATGCATACCCACCCTAAACCCTAAAAAAATCTTACCACCAAAAACCCATACCCACCCTATACCCTAAAAGTTCCCTTGCCACCCAAAACCCCATACTCACTCTCAACCCTAAAAAGTACCTTACCACCGAAAAACCCATACCCACCCTAATCCCTAAAAAATCACATACCATCCAAAAACCCATACCCACCCTAAACCCTAAAAATTCCCTTGCCACTGAAAAATCCATACCCACCCTGAACCCCAAAAAATACCTTACCACCCAAAAATCCATACCCACCCTAAACCCTAAAAATTCCATAGCCACCCAAAAACAGCAACCCACCCTTAACCCTAAAAATTCCCTTGCCACACAAAAACCCATACCCACCCTAAACCATAAAAATTCCCTTGCCACCCAAAAAACCACACCCACCCTAAGTTAAACAAATCCCTTACTAATCAAAAACCTACACCCACCATAAACCCTAACATATTCCTTGCCACCCAAAAACAGCTACCCACTCTAACCCCAAAAATTCCCTTGCCCCCCAAAAACCCATACCTACCCTAAACCCTCAAAAATCCCCTTGCCAGCCAAAAATCCATACTCGCCCTAAACTCTAAAAACTCCTTTGCCACCCAAAAGCCCATAACCACCCCGAACCCTAAAAAAGCTTTACCACCCAAAAACCCATACCCACCCTAAACGCTAAAAATTCCCTTGCCACCAAAAGCCCATACCCACCCTAAACCCTAAAAAATACCTTACCAACCAAAAACCCATACCCACGCTAAACCCTAAAAAATACCTTGCCACCTAAAATTGCATATCCAACCTAAACCCAAAAAATTCCCATACCACTTAAAAACCCATACCCACCCTAAACCCTAAACAATATCTTACCACCCAAAAACCCATACCCACTCTAAACACTAAAAATTCCCTACTACTCAAAACCCCATACTCACTCTCAACCCTAAAAAGTACCTTACCACCCAAAAACCCATACCCATCCTAAACCCTAAAATTTCCCTTACCACTCAAAAACCCATACCCACCTTAAACCCTAAAAGATAACTTGCAAACCAAAATCCAATACACACCCTAAACCCCAATGAATCCCATCTCAACAAAAAACCAACACCAACCCTAAAGCCTAAAAACGTTCTTACCCTAACACACATATATATATATATATATATATATATATATATATATATATATATATATATATATTACACCGCTCGATTCCACCAGGTACAGGTAACAGGCACTCACGGAGTAAAAATCCATCAGTTTAATGAGCAGACGCATTTCGGACATTGCCTTTTTCAATGCTCATACCAATATAAATAGCCTCTTTGACAAGCACTTGAATACACAGGATTTAAATAATATTTTCATTAGGGAGACCATGGATAACGAAAGAGGACTTTTATACTCCGTGAGTGCCTGCAATTTTCTTTTGGAGCATATATTACCTACTGGCGATCGCCAGTAGGTAGTTATAGTTAGGACGTAGTTTCCATAGGAAAAGCGTTTTTTGATTTGCTAATATCTTTGGCGTCGTTTGACGAATCGTGGCGAAATTTTCCATACTAATGGGGCAGTCACGTCAGCTTCTGTGTTGAAACTTTCGGGGTGATTCATCAAGTGGGGGCCGAAAAAAAGGGGGGCCCAAAAAGCATTTTCTCCATGTTAAATTCCATAGGAAACTTTCGACATGGCTGAACGGAATTACACCAAATTTCGCAAAAAGGTAGCTCTTGGTTCAGAAAACACTCATTTTGTTAAATGGTGTAAATCCATTCAGTAGTTCCTGAGAAATTAAAAGATTTCTCAGATATACAACTGGGGACGCGGAGGATCCGCAAACCCTCCCGATCTCTTGCCTGCAATGTGATTGGATGCCAACACTTCAAACCAGTAAGTGTTGGCAGCCACCGAGTGACTCGGTTCAACTGATTCACAAGAGAAAAGGTAAAAAAAAATGAAAAAACAAGAAAAGAGGTCAGAGTAGAAACACCCTGACCCCCTAGGCCTGCTCAGGGGGCCCCACATGAACCCCAGGGCCAAAAAAGGCAGTTTAAAAAAAAAACTTTTGGCAGGATTCACAGTGGATCCACGAATCTGGCTGAAATATTTAAAAAAACGAAGCGCGTTCGTTTCCTTTAAGCCCCCAGGTGGGCAAGGTCCCGGGGGCATTGCTAAAAATAGATGAAGGGGCCCCAGGTGGGCCCCCACAGCCCCAGGGACCACCACCTCCCTGGGGCTTATCCATTGAATGTGGGGGGGCTACAAGGCCACCCCGCAGCCCCGGGTACCACCATCCCCAGGGCTTTAACAAAAATGAATGCATGGGGGGCTTTTGCCTCTCCATGCAGCCCCAGGTAATGCCACCTCTCTGGGGCTATGTTTGTGAAATGCGGAGGTGCCCCGTGGGCCCCCCGCAGCACCGGGGCTAAGTAGATAATTAGGCATGGGGGTCCTGCCCCCCACGCAGTCCCAGGGGTGGCCACCTCCCCTGGGCTATGTTTAAAATAATGTGTGGAGCAGTGCCCAAGCCCCCCACACAGGCCTGGGGACCACCACCTCCTACTTTGCAAATTGGAGGGGGCCGCACGGCACCCCTCCTGGAGCCTTAAATGGCCCTGGGGACCACCACCCACCCCCAGAGCCAGCTCCAGCAATGTCCCAGGGTGCCCATCCCCGGGACATTGCAGTTTGCTATGGGATGGCGGGAGCACTGTACCCACCAGCCCATAGCAAACAGTGTGCTCGCTTTGAACAAGTGAGAGCAGTTTGCTCTTGCTTGTTCAAAGCGAGTACACTTTGCTTTTTACCCCATCCCCTAATCAAGAGCGCACCGGGAGGTGTGTTTGCAGAGTGGTGGAGAAAGGGGGCATGGCCTGCGACCACCTCTCAGCAAATCCACTGTGTGGGGCTTACTGGAGGTAACAGGTAGGCTAGTTGGCCTCTAAGGTCCCCCAGCAGCAAAGGGGACTTCATCCCCCAACTAAGAGCATGCTAAGAGGCGTGTTTGCAGACTGGTGGAGAAAGGGGGCGTGCCCTGCTATCAGAGCTCAGCAATCCTGCTGTGTGGGACTTACTGGAGGTAACAGGAGTGGTAGTTGGCCCACAAGGACGTCCTTGAGGACAACTACCCCTCTTGTTACCTTTAGTAAGTCCCCACAGTGGGATTGCTACACGGTCTTCGGAGACCACACCCCCTTTCTCCCTCCACCACTCTGCAAACACACCTCCTGGCACACTTCTGGTTGGGGGATGAAGTCCACTTTACTCCAGAGGGACCTTGGGGCCAAGAAGCCCTCCTGGTAGCTCCTGTAAGTCCTACGCAGCGGAATTCCTGAGAGCTGGTTTGAGGCCCATCCCCTTTTCTCCACCACTCTGCAAACGTGACTGCTAGTTAAAAAAAACCTTAGAAATTCACGGAAAAAGCACAGGTTACAGGAACGTTATAGTTAGGCTGACATTTCTCTTGCCCAAAACCTGTGAAATTCAGCCGTTATAGTTAGCTGACCTAACTATAACTCGCGCTCCCACAATGCACTGCTGATGACGTTACATATTACATCACTCATGACATGGTCAGTGACATCACTGATGACATCTCAAATGACATCACTGATTACATCACTGACGACATCACCTAATCTCTGATGCACCTACTCACACCCCAATATAACCTTTCATACACCCACTCCAAATTGCAGACTACCATTCTCAAAACCATAGACACACAACTGATTCATAGGTCTTCACACACATCCACTCACTCACCCATACAGCCACTGATACACCCAGTCACTCACAAACATAGCCACTGATATATCTACTCATACACCCATACAGACACACACACCACCACTTACCCATAGAGTGACTCATACACCTAGTCACTCACCCAAAGAGTCAATCACACTGCCACTTACTCACCTATACAGTTAAGTACACACCACCTCGCTTATTCATACAGATACTAACACATACTTACTCTCTTATACAATCACTGACACAAGCACACACTCATCCAAACAGCCACTCTCACAATCACTCACTAACACATATAGTCACTTACATATTCCAACACTCACATATACTGCCTTTCACATATGCAGTTACTCACCCATATATCACTGAGACATCCATTCACTCACCGACACAGCCATACGTATACTCACTCACCCATACAGCCCCTCGCAGTCGCACTCATGAACCCATACACCCAGTGAATCACCCACTCACATATCCATGCAGGGAGTCACATACCCCCTCACCCACCCACACAGACACTCAGGCACCCATACAGGTACTCAGACAACCAATCAATAACCCATATAGACACTCATGTAACAGCTCACCAACCCATGCAGCCACTTACACACCAACTGACAGACTGATACAGACATTCACACAGATTAGTCACTCACCCATACATTCACTGAGACACGTTTAATCACTCACTTATACAGTCAGTCAGGCACCCACTGATTCATCCAAACAAACACTCATACACCCACTCATTCTTCAGTACACCTTTGCGTATATATATATATATATAAAAAGTCTCCATCAGTCACGGACACCGACACAGGGGTACGAATCACTCATTTGTAATCTCTGTTTATTTTTTAACGAGTATATATATACATACAAAACGCATACAAAACGCCTCCGCACGCCTGATCCTCGATGTACCACGCCACAGCCACATCACCCCCCACCTGAGAAACCTGCACTGGCTCCCCGTCGACAGGAGAATCTCCTTCAAACTCCTCATCCACGCACACAAGGCACTCCACAAGACTGGCCCAGCCTACCTCAACAGACGACTCCTCTTCTACGTCCCCAACCGCCAACTCCGCTCCGCCGACCTCTCCCTCGCCACCGTCCCTCGCATTCGAAGAACTACCACCGGTGGCAGATCCTTCTCCCCACCCTCGCCGCCAAGACCTGGAACACCCTTCCACTAAGCCTACGACAGACCCAAGACCTGCTGACCTTCAGGAGGCTACTCAAGACCTGGTTGTTCGACCAGTAGCAGCACCCCCCCTTTTTTCCCTAGCGCCTTGAGACCCTCGCGGGTAAGTAGTGCGCTTTACAAATTCTGTGATTGATTGATTGATTGACATATATATATATATATATATATATATATATATATATATATATATTCAAACCAACGAGTTGCCCCATATGGAAGAACCAAGCCTGGTAAGTACACTTGCTCTTTTATTTTGTCACGAAGGCTGCATACAAACGCCAAGAGATAACATCAAAATTCAATGCCTTAACTGCCAGACGCGTTTCAAGTCTGTGACCCTTCTTCAATGGCACTAGGCAGGCTGAGCATCACAGGACCAATGATATGCAGCTGACTTTATTCACAATAACGCCTCCGTGGGCGTGGCCATATCTCTGGCCTTGTGGTCTTTGTAGTTGCTTCAGTGTTCTCAAGTGAGTAGTCCTGTTGTGCCAGCGATACAATTCTAAAAACCAAGCCTGGTAAGTACACTTGCTCTTTTATTTTGTCACGAAGGCTGCATACAAACGCCAAGAGATAACATCAAAATTCAATGCCTTAACTGCCAGACGCGTTTCAAGTCTGTGACCCTTCTTCAATGGCACTAGGCACGCTGAGCATCACAGGACCAATGATATGCAGCTGACTTTATTCACAATAACGCCTCCGTGGGCGTGGCCATATCTCTGGCCTTGTGGTCTTTGTAGTTGCTTCAGTGTTCTCAAGTGAGTAGTCCTGTTGTGCCAGCGATACAATTCTAAAAACCACAGTGGGGTGATGTCACTCTGAAACCGATTTGCTGCAGTTTTTCTCCCTCGTGATGAAGACTACCTCCCTGGGTGGTGAAGCTTCAGTGACCGCACCACGGGAACGCTGCGCTTGCAGCTGGGTTCTTCCGCGACCGGGACCGGCCGCTTCCTATTCAAACCAACGAGTTGCCCCATATGGAAGAACCAAGCCTGGTAAGTACACTTGCTCTTTTATTTTGTCATGAAGGCTGCATACAAACGCCAAGAGAAAACATCAAAATTCAATGCCTTAACTGCCAGACGCGTTTCAAGTCTGTGACCCTTCTTCAATGGCACTAGGCACGCTGAGCATCACAGGACCAATGATATGCAGCTGACTTTATTCACAATAACGCCTCAGTGGGCGTGGCCATATCTCTGGCCTTGTGGTCTTTGTAGTTGCTTCAGTGTTCTCAAGTGAGTAGTCCTGTTGTGCCAGCGATACAATTCTAAAAACCACAGTGGGGTGATGTCACTCTGAAACCGATTTGCTGCAGTTTTTCTCCCTCGATATGGCCACGCCCACGGAGGCGTTATTGTGAATAAAGTCAGCTGCATATCATTGGTCCTGTGATGCTCAGCGTGCCTAGTGCCATTGAAGAAGGGTCACAGACTTGAAACGCGTCTGGCAGTTAAGGCATTGAATTTTGATGTTATCTCTTGGCGTTTGTATGCAGCCTTCGTGACAAAATAAAAGAGCAAGTGTACTTACCAGGCTTGGTTCTTCCATATGGGGCAACTCATTGGTTTTGAATATATATATATATATATATATATATATATATATATATATATTATATATATATATATATATATATATATATATATATATATATATATATATATATATATATATATATATATATATATATATATATATATATATATTACCTACTTTTATAGTTACAACCCAGTTTCCATAGGAAAAGCATTTTTTGATTTGCTAATAACTTTGGCGTCGTTTGACAAATCTTTCTGAAATTCTCCCAAAAGTTAAAGTCTATTTAGGTTAGCTCCTATCCTGAAAGTTTGGGGGTGATTCGTCAAGCGGGGGCTGAGAAAAAAGGGGGGTCCCAAAACCCGTTTTCTCCATGTTAATTTCCATAGGAAATGTTGCGACGAGCTACAGCCCGAACTGCTGAACGGAATTACCTCAAATTTGGCAGAAAGGTAGAGCTTGGTTCAGAAAGCGACCTTTTTTTAAATGGGGTAAATCCGTTCAGTAGTTTTTGAGAAATACAAAAATAAGAGTCAAAAAATCAATTTCCCATAGGAAACTTTGTGCAAGGCTACAGCCGAAACTACTGAACGGAATTACCCCAAATTTGGCAAAAGGTAGTGCTTGGCTCAGAAAGCGACCTTTTGTAAAATGGTGTAAATCCGTTCAGTGGTTGCTGAGAAATAAGAAAAATAAAAGTTTTGATATCTGGGCGGAGCCTAAGTCCTGTGCACGAGCTTCACTGTGATTGGCTGCGAACACTCCAAACCAGGAAGTGTTGGCAGCCATCTTGTGGCTCGGTAGAAGCGAGTCACTAGAAAACAGAGAAACAAAGGTATAAAACAAGAGAAGGGGGCAGGGTAGAAACACCGTAACCCCCTAGGCCTGCTCAGGGGGTCCCAGAAGGACCCCAGGGCCAAAAAAAGCATTTTTTATTTTAAAAAGAAAATCGGCGCAATTCGCGCTGGGGTCGCGGGTTCCCGCGTTTTATTTTAATGAGGTCCCCGGGTGGGCTAGGTCCCGCGGGCATTTCTTAAAAAATAATAGCTGGGGGTCGCTGGGGCTGCGGGGGCCTGCTGGGGTCCCCGCAGCCCCGGGGCTTCACTCATGTTGGGAGGGGGGTTGCGCGGTCCCTCTCCTGGAGCCCTCCATGTGCTTAAAACTTTGGCGTCGTTTGACAAATCTTTACGAAATTTTTAAAAAAGTTTCTCTTTTTTGATCAGCTCCTATCTTGAAAGTCTAGGGGTGTTTGGTCAAGGGGGCTGAGAAAAAGGGAGTCCCAAAATGTGTTTTCTCAATGCATTTTCCATAGGAAACTTTAGACAAGGCTACAGGTCAAACTGCTGAACGGAATTATGCCAAATTTGTGAGGGAGAAAGGTTGTGGTCGAGAAAGCGCACTTTTGTTGAAATGGTGTAAATCCGTTCAGTAGTTTTTGAGAAATATCAAATTTTACAGATATCGATATTTGAGAATTCTGGCATCTGATTGGCTGAGGGTTACGAGCACGAGCTTGCGGCTCATTGGCTGTGAACGGTTGAAACTAGGAAGTGTTGGCAGCCATTTTGTGACTTAGTCCGTCAACTCGCATCTCTCTGTGTAGAAGCCATCGGGTGTGTAGTTTTACCTCTGCGAGGCAACACTGGCATCTGTGTCTGTGTAAGATACTCCTTTCATGCTGCCTCTCCTCACATCACGAGGTCGCGGCTATGCCTTTAGAAGCCAGTCCGTTGGATCAGAGCTCTGTGAGTCAGTCTGTCGGCATGACCCTCTTCACAACCCAAACACCACTGCACTACCTAACTAAACACTAAACCTCTACTGCCAGCACGACCCCCTACACTACAGAAACACCACTGCACTACCTTAGACTCTAAAACACTACCCCCAGCACGACCCCCTACACTACAGAAACACCACTGCACTACCCTAAACCCTAAAACATTACCCCAGCACGACCCCCTACTACACTACCCAAACACCACTGCACTACGTAACTAAACACTAAACCACTACTGCCAGCACAACCCCCTACACTACAGAAACACCACTGCACTACCCTAAACCCTAAAACATTACCCCAGCACTACCCCCTACACTACCCAAACACCACTGCACTAGGTAACTAAACACTAAACCACTACTGCCAGCATGACCTCCTACACTACAGAAACGCCACTGCACTACCTTAAACCCTAAAACACTACCCCCAGCACGACCCCCTACACTGCAGAAACACCACTGCACTACCCTAAACCCTAAAACATTACCCCAGCACGACCCCCTACACTACCCAAACACCACTGCACTACGTAACTAAACCCTAAAACACTACCCCCAGCACGACCCTCTACACTACAGAAACACCACTGCACTACCCTAAACCCTAAAACATTACCCCAGCACGACCCCCTACACTACAGAAACACCACTGCACTACCTTAAACCCTAAAACACTACCCCCAGCACGACCCCCTAAACTACAGAAACACCACTGCACTACCCTAAACCGTAAAACGCTACCCCCAGCACGACCCTCTACACTATCCAAACACCACTGCACTATCCTAAACCCTAAAACACTACTCACAGCAGGACCCCCTACACTATGTAAAGACCACTGCCCTACCCTAAACCCTAAATGTACCCCCAGCACCACCCTCTACACTACACAAACACCACTGCACTACCATAAACCCTAAAACACTACCCACAGCAGGACCCCCTACACTACACAAACACCACTGCACTACCCTAAACCATAAAACACTACCAGTCCATTGGCTCACAGCTCTGCGTTTGCGAGCCGACGTCCCGTAGCTCTCTCTGTGCGAGCCGAGCCCACGGGCCATAGCTCTCCCTTTGCGAGGCTGCCCGACGGCCCGCAGGTCTCCATGTGCTAGCCGGATCGCAGTTGTCAGTCTGCAAACCGATATTGGGAATATAAGGCGGCTCTAAAAAGAGCCTTTGTGTTTATTAGTTGGAGCTACATATAAGTGCGGCGCCCAGCTTCAGGTTATTCAGAAAAACTCTATTTCCCTGATCTGTGAAGTGTACTCCATCACTTCTGTAGATATCAGCCATATCATAACGTATGTTGTTGTTGTAGATCGACCCCATTCTATGGTCTCTGAGGTATGCAGACACAGCTTTGTTGACATTCTTCCTAGATTTTTCAATCTGAGGACAAAATTTGTTTGACCATTTCCACTTCTGTCTTTGGCATATATTGGAATATACAAAGACAGTTTGAGGCAAAAGCAACATCAATTGTCTAAAGGTGTCCTTCATTAGCATTTCCAAACCTACTCCCAGTCAATGTGCCTAGGTCATTTCCACCACAGTGCACAATCATGAGGTCAGGGAGTTGGAGATGCAAACATGTTTTAACCAAAGGGAGTAATTGGTGCCACTTCAATCCTCTCTGTCCAAACCATTTAATGTCCACATTTTGTAAACCTAGGTCTAAGTCAATACGTCTCTGTTCTGCATACCTCTTGCACCAGAAAACATAGCTATGTCCTACGATCCACACTAGCATTTTGAAGGAGTAGCTGGAAGATATGGATAGATGTCTGTAGCTCATGCAGTCCGTTCGTAGAATAAGAGATATGTTTAAAGATGGGGAACTACTTTTTTTTCTCATACAAAACGATAACTGATTGGGAGATGAAAAACATTGTTTACTAAAAAGTAGGGTGCATATTAGTTTGTCGAAAAGCATCTTTGTGATTGGTTAATAAAAAGCAGTTTCAACGTAGAGTTCATATGATAGGATAAAATTTGCTCAGTTCAACCACACCTGCTACTTGCATTTGGAAGGCACTGTTCGAACTTAAAACAATGGTGAACTTTTAACCTGCACGTGCCCTTAAATGTTCGAGAAAATGTTGCAAAAAAATATCGTTAGGTTTGAAAAAGGATGAACTTTTAACCTGCACATGTCGTAGAATGTTCTAGAAAGTTTGTTGATAGAATACGTTGAACTTCTCACCTGTATGTGTTCTTAAATTTTTAAAAACTGTTTATATGGAAAGTTCAAAAATAACCAATAGAGAGAAGTTTTGCAATTTCAAAAAGTAAAGGAACTATTCTGATTTGTTCTTTACATGTATTTATGTGTGGAGCAACAGGGAAATTGTGCCATTACTGATTCCATTCTTGATGAGAGTGGTGCATTACATGTACTGTGTGACAAAGAAAGAATTGCAAATTTGGCAGGGAGAAAGGTCTTGGTGCAGAAAGCGCTGTTTTGTGGAAATGGTGTAAATCCGTTCAGTAGTTTTTGAGATATTAAAGGAAAAAAAGATATATATATCTGGACTGTGCCTAACTCCCGAGCACGAGCTTGCCTCTGATTGGCTGCTAACAATTCAAACCAGGAAGTGTTAGCAGCCATCTTGTGCCTCGCATCGAGTGAAAATATAAAAGAAAGGTCCCGGGGACAATTTAATATACTGGAGCTCTGTCTGTGCGAGATACCGCTTTCACACTGCGTCTCCCTACATCAGCAGGTAACGCACCCTTTTCCACCATCAACAGCATACCTCCAACAATATACTAGGGCCCGCAAGTCTGCCTCTGCGAACCACTTGTCGGCTCACAGCTCTTCGGGTGCGAGTTCTCGGGCCCGCAGTTGTATCTGTGAAGCCAATACTGGAAATATACCAGAGGTGTCTCTCTGCGAGATATGCTCTTCACGCTCCCTCTCCCCACATCAGTGTTTCGCAGCTATCCCTTTGGAAGCCGATGGCCCGCACCTTTCCCTATACTAGGCGGACCGCAGGTGTTCCTCTGCGAGCTGGCCCGCAGCTCTTCCTCTGCGAACTGACAGGCCGCGGTTCTCCCTCTATGAGCCTGCTAGTCGGCTCGCAGTTCTTCAACTACGAGCCAGACCGCCGGCTCTTAATCTTAAGTCTCTGAGAACAGATGTAATGGAGGCAACGATCATGCAGGTCGGACACCCAACACTGCTCTGACATCCCCCAGTAGGAGCTCCTTGTCCGCCATCTCCCCTCACCCCCACTCCCCACAAACAAATGTGACAGTCACGTTAGGTTGGAGAAATAAGAATCTTAGTCATGTATGGATTTACATATAAAACATTTTATTAAAACAAAACAACAACAAATAAAACTATGTACAGCCATGTCGTGTCGTCGCTGGACCATTTGTGAATCACAGCCTGTAAGACAAAAAGAAAGATAAGATGGTGCGTCATGCGTCCAGCAAAGGAGAAAGAGAGAAAGAGTGAGGGAGAAAGGGAGAAACAAAGAAAGAGTGAGAGAGAGAGGAAGACAAAGAAATAGAGAAAGAGAAAGAGTGAGAGAGTGAGAGAGAGAAAGAGAGTAATAGTGTGAAAGAGGAAGAGAGAAAGAGTGAGAGAGAGGAAGAGAGAGAGTAAGAGAGAGAGAGAGAGGAAGAGAGAGAGGAAGAGTGAGAGAGAGGAGAGAAAGAGTGAGAGAGGAAGACAGACAAAGACAGAGAAAGAGAAAGAGTGAGAGAGAAAGAGTTAGATACAAGGAAAAGAGAGAGAGAGAAACAGTGTGAGAGAGAGGTAGAGAGAAAGAGAGAGAGAAAGAGTGAGAGAGAGGAAGAGAGAGTAATAAAGAATGAGAGAGAGGAACAGACAGAGAAACAGAGAAAGTGTGAGAGAGAGAGAGGAAGAGATGGAGAGGGAGTGTTGACACTGGAGAAAATCTTCGCAGCTTACCTTTGTGCCTCCGGTGTGTCTCCAACCACGTGCCGGGACATAGTGCACCCTTAAGTTTAGTGATCTGAAAGATAGTATAGAATTAGTAATTGCAGAGTACATACAACTGCACATGCCTAATTATCTGTTTCGGCAATGCGCACTCAGGCTGCTGCAGCCCATCCACTCCCACTGCTCGGAGGTGTCTGTGCGCTCTTGTGTGCCCAGGCTGCTGCACACTATCCACTCCCACCGCCCAGAGGTTACTGCCCGCTGCTGCGGAAAGAAGTATCTCTGCTCACCTTCCGCCACCGGCGTGTGTGTAAGAGGGTGCACCACATGCTGAAGCAACTTTGTCAGGTGTTGTCAGGATGGCCACGCATCATCGCAGTTTGTACACACGTTCAGCTGTGGTGGTGTGGGGGGACGTCAATTCATGAATCACAGCCTGTTAGATAAAAAGCAAGATAGGACTGTGCGTCATTCGTCAATCAAAGGAGAGAGAAAGAGAGAGAGAGAGAGAAAGAAAGAGTGAGAGGAAGACAGAGAGAAAAAGAAAGAAGGAGTGAGAGGAAGACAGAGAGAAACAGTGTGAGAGAGAGGAAGAGAGAGAGAAAGAGTGAGAGAGGAAGAGAGAGGAAGAAAGAATGAGAGAGAGAGGAAGAGACAGAGAAAGAGAGAAAGAGTGTGAGAGAGAGAAAGGAAGAGATAGAGAGTGAGAGAGAGAGAAAGAGTGTGAGTGACAGAAAGGAAGAGATGGAGAGGGAGAGTGAGTGTTGACACTGTGGAGAAAATCCTCACAGCTCACCTTTCTGTCACCGGTGTGTCTCCAACCATGTGCCGGGATATAGGGCAGCCCTCAAGCTTAGTCATCTGAAACATAAAAATTGAATCAGTAATGGATGAGTACATACAACTGCGTATGCCTAAATCGCTGTCCCGCCTTTGTGTATCCAGGCTAGTGTACCCCATCCACTTCCACTGCCCAGAGGTGTCTACCCACTGCTGTACAGCCAGGCTGCTGCACTCCATCCACTCCCACTGCCCAGAGGTGTATGACAGCCGCTGCGCACCCAGGCTGCTGCACCCCATGCACTCCCACTGCCCGGAGGTGACTGCGTGCCGCTGCTCACCTAGGCTGCTGCACCCCATCCACTCCCACTGCCCGGAGGTGACTGCCCGCCGCTGCACAAACAAGTCTCTCTGCTCACCTTACACCACCGGCGTGTGTCGAAGAGGGTTTACCACGTGCCGAAGAAACCTCCTCACCCGTTGTGTACACGCGGAGAGCGGAGCTCACAATTCACGTTGAGTGTTGATTGCAGGATGGCCACGCTTCATCGCAGGCCTGCAAGACAAAAAGCAAGATAAGATTGTGCGTCATGCGTCCCTCAAAGGAGAGAGAAAGAGAGAGAGGAAGACAGAGAGAAAAAGAAAGAAGGAGTGAGAGGAAGACAGAGAGAAAGAGAGAAACAGTGGGAGTGACAGGAAGAGAGAGAGAAAAAGAAAGAAAGATTGAGAGGAAGACAGAGAGAAAGAGTGAGAGAGACAAAGAGAGAGAGAAACAGTGAGAGACAGAAAGAAAGAGAAAGAGTGAGAGAGAGGAAGAGAGAGAGAAAGTGTGAGAGAGAGGAAGACAGAGAAAGAGAGAAAGAGTGAGATACAAGGAAGAGAGAAAGAGAGAAACAGTGTGAGAGAGAGGAAGAGAGAGAGAAACAGTGTGAGAGAGAGGAAGAGAGAGAGAAAGAGTGAGAGAGGAAGAGAGAGAAAGAAAGAATGAGAGAGAGAGGAAGAGACAGAGAAAGAGAGAAAGAGTGTGAGAGAGAGAAAAGGAAGAGATAGAGAGTGAGAGAGAGAGAAAGAGTGTGAGTGACAGAAAGGAAGAGATGGAGAGGGAGAGTGAGTGTTGACACTGTGGAGAAAATCCTCACAGCTCACCTTTCTGTCACAGGTGTGTCTCCAACCACGTGCCGGGATATAGGGCAGCACTCAAGCTTAGTCATCTGAAACATAAAAATGGAATCAGTAATGGATGAGTACATACAACTGCGTATGCCTAAATCGCTGTCCCACCTTTGTGTATCCAGGCTAGTGTACCCCATCCACTTCCACTGCCCAGAGGTGTCTACCCGCTGCTGTACACCCAGGCTGCTGCACTAGATCCACTCCCACTCCCCAGAGGTGTATGAGAGCCGCTGCGCACCCAGGCTGCTGCACCCCATGCACTCCCACTGCCCGGAGGTGACTGTGTGCCGCTGCTGCACCCCATCCACTCCCACTGCCCGGAGATGACTGCCCGCCGCTGCGCAAACAAGCCTCTCTGCTCACCTTACACCACCGGCGTGTGTCGAAGAGGGTCCACCACGTGCCGAAGAAACCTCCTCACCCGTTGTGTACACGCGGAGAGCGGAGCTCACAATTCAGGTTGAGTGTTGATTGCAGGATGGCCACGCTTCATCGCAGGCCTGCAAGACAAAAAGCAAGATAAGATTGTGCGTCATGCATCCATCAAAGTAGAGAGAAAGAGAGA